>JBBGZY010001859.1:0-498174 GCA_037952925.1 Lithobates clamitans
ATGCCATTCATAGCCCGTCATTAAATAAAATGGTTACCTTATAGTCCTGTTCATATGTTGGTCTCGCGCTTTACTTCACTTTAAAAATGATACCCCATATTGCTTTCTTGGTGCTTCAAAGCATCTCCAAAGCTTCCATAGAAGTCTATGACAATGCTCGCTAACAGCACCTGCAGCTTTTGTTTAGTTTTGCTTTGTTTTGGAGGTATTGCAGGTATGAGATATTCCAGGATGCACTGGGAAACCAACAAGTGAACCAGAAAGACATCATCAGCAGTCACTTCCGATTCAGGTGTATATATTCTGGATGTGTCTGGTGCAGACATCACATCTGGTGTGCAACGCGGAGCAGCAGGAAGGTGAGCAAGGTACAGACTGGAACAGAGCAACTAGCAGACAGCACACGTGGTATGCAACATGGGAACACCATAGCGGAAAGTGAGCGGAAAACAGAGGACTGAGTGGCAGAGGATCGGCAGAGCTGGCAGCCTGGAGCAGGAGAAGCTAGCAGATGTTGCATGTGGTGCGCAGCGTGGGAGCAATATAGCGGGAGGTGAGCGGCGCGGGGACCAGAGAGAGAGAGGACAATCGGCAAACCAGAAGATCAGTAGAGCTGGGAGTTATTACTGAGCGGGGCTCAGCAGAGCTTGGGGTACTACTGAGCAGAGGATCTTCTGAATGAGGGTACTAATAATCTGGGGATCTGCTAAATGAGGGTAGCAATGAGCAGGGCATCTGCTGAATGAGGGTAGCAGTGAGCAGGGCATCTGCTGAACGAGGGTAGCAGTGAGCAGGGCATCTGCTGAACGAGGGTAGCAGTGAGCAGGGCATCTGCTGAACGAGGGTAGCAGTGAGCAGGGCATCTGCTGAACGAGGGTAGCAGTGAGCAGGGCATCTGCTGAACGAGGGTAGCAGTGAGCAGGGCATCTGCTGAACGAGGGTAGCAATGAGCACGGCATCTGCTGAACGAGTAATACTAAGCTGGGGTTCTAATGGGCCCCTTAAAAACAAATAGAAAATCAAAACACAGAGCATTTGCCAAGCTTTATTCAAGCATCAAAAAGCATGTTAAAGTGGTAGGTGTTTTAATGCGTGTTAAAGTTGCGGAAGTGTAAATGAGCCCTTGTATCTGCCATCAACTATGTTGTGCAAGGGCATGCCTAATTGGATATGAATTGGATGGCTTCCTTAGGGTTGTCCTCCTATTAGGAGATTCTACAAAGATTGTACAATTATTTTGTATGTTTGTATGTTGTATGTTTTGTCTTTATTGAACACTTTAGTTATGATCTTCTAATGACCATTTGAAGGCCATTGTGAATGGCATTGAGCCCTAAATGTATGCCATTTTAGTTTGGTTTTACAATTTTTTAATTTTCAAATTTTTGTCCATTACAGCATGAGCTTTGCTAAACGGTATGGATCTGGATGTACAGGGGAGTGGGATTATATAGAAGGACACAAGGATCTCTACAAGGACGTCATGACGGAGAATCGGCCACCCCTCGCATCACCTGGTAAGGCTCCATGCACACTGGACACTCAATAAAGTCATTCTGGACGTCGGATTGCTGGCAGGAAAATGCTGCTTTAAAAACACGATTTTATCAGTGTTTTGCATTGGCGTCAATGCGTGTTTAGCCACGCTAGCTTTTAGCCGTGTTTCTCTGCCTCTATTCAAAATCAGTGGTTCCTTATGGGGGCCCATTCATTTGAAGCACGCATCCCGGCAGGCCAGGATGGGGGGGGGGGGGGGGGGGCGAACGAGTGCCCTCCCCTCAAGGCAACATGCCCTCAACATGGGGGGGTGGGTGCTTTAGGACAGCGGCCCCATGTTGATATGGACAAGGGCCTCTTCCCGACAACCCTGGTGGTTGTCGGGGTCTGCAGGCAGGGGCTTATCGGAATCTGGAAGCCCCCTTTAAGAAGGGGCCCCCCAGATCCCAGCCCTCCACCCTATGTGAATGAGTATGGGGTACAATGTACCCCTACCCATTCACCTAAAAGAAAAGTGTCAAAAATAAACACTACACAAGTTTTTAAAGTCGTTTATTAAGGCAGCTCTGGCGTCTCTTCCGATTTCTTCTCCCCTCTCCGGCTCTTGCCGCTCCTTCTCCCTCTCTCCGGTTCTTCTCCTCTCTGCGCTTTCTTCTCCCTCTTCTGCTGGGTCTTCTCTCTCTGCTGTCTTCTCGCTCTTCTGCTGGGTCTTCTCTCTCTGCTGTCTTCTCGCTCTTCTGCCTGGTCTTCTCCGCTGTCTTCTTCCTCTGTTCTTCTTCCGATGTTGACTCTACGCGATCTCCCGGTGTAATGCTGGGTCCGCCGTGTGCAATGACTTATATTAGCATGGGGCGGGGCCACCCGCCAATGTCATCCGGAGGCCTCGCCCCCTGTGCCATCATAGTTCCATCATGCCCTGCGTGGTGTCATAAGGAGGCGGGGCCTCCATTTGATGTCAGCGGGTGGCCCCGCCCCATGCCAATATAAGTCATTGCACACGGCGGACCCAGCATTACACCAAGAGATCCCGTCGAGTCAACATCGGAAGAAGAACAGAGAGGGAAAGCCAAAAGAGCGAGAAGACAGCAGGGGGAGAAGACAGCACAGAGAGGAGAAAAACCGGAGAGGGAGAAGAGCCAGAGAGGGGAGAAGAAATCGGAAGAGACACCAGAGCTGCATTAAAAAACTACTTTAAAAACCTGTGTACAGTGTTTATTTTTGACACTTTTCTTTTAGGTGAATGGGTAGGGGTAAAGGGGGCTTCCAGATTCCGATAAGCCCACGACAACCACCGGCCAGGGTTGTCGGGAAGAGGCCCTTGTCTTCGTCAACATGCAGAGACAAGGTGTTTTGGGGTGGGGGGGGCGCAGGGCCCCCCTGCCCCAAAGCACTCACCCCCCCATGTTGAGGGCATGTGGCCTGGGGGGGGAGGGGGCAGGCTGCGTGCTTGGGTAAGGGTTTGGTGTGGATTTTGGGGGGGCCCCCACGCCATATTTATTTATATTTATTTATTTGAATAGAGGCAGAGAAACGCCTGTCGAGGCTTAATGCTCTGTTTACAGTGTTAAACGGTGTTTATCAGCCTTTACTGGTGTCTGGCGTTTTTTATTATTGCTCTTGAATGCGATTTTAGGGCGTTCAGACAACCGCTCATAAACTCCCCTGCTGATAAACGTCCAAAAACATCCATATGTGCATGGACACATAGGATGAAATAGAGGGGAGCCAAAGAGGAGACTTTAATTTCTTGTAAAGGAGCTAAGAGTATCCACACATCCTCATCTGATATAAAGACATAGAAACAATGTATTCAGTCAGTGTGTGTGTTTCCTACAGATGGATCCAGTAATGGGAACCCACCAGAGAGATGTCCTCGTTCTCTGTATTCCCGGGACTCCACACAGGAGGATCAGGAGATCCCTCAGGAGGATCAGGTAGATGAGTGGTCTCGTTAAAGCGATATTAAATCCAAAAGCTGTTGCTGTAGCTACCTATAAAGTTTTAGCTGGTGTTTGGCTTTAGAGCAGAAGTATGGCCAAAGCTTGTTTGACCCCTCTTCATCTGGGGATCACAGGACTGCACTTAATTCTGCATTCCTGTGACCCAGATTCAGCCAACAGCAGGCTAAAGTCCACTGTCAGCTGATGTCAGTCAGTCCAGGCTCTGCAGAGACGCAGACAAGGTTCCTGACCAGCAGCTGGCTTAGCCTCTTGGCACACTGCTGAGAGCCTGAGCCTGCTGCTCCCGCCCCCTCCACAGCTGGAGGGGCAGAGCACAGAGCGGTGACTGAAAACCACTGCTCTGTGCCCAGAGCGGACTAAAAGCTAGCAATGGGCTCGGGTGTGTTTGGATCAAGTCTGCCAGGAAGCCGTCACTCATAGGCAGTGAGGCATTTCCTGACCGGCAGCTGCAAATACACAGGCTGCCTATAATTGGCGGTGTGCAGTGCCTGCTTTATCGCAGGCTCAATCCAAATATGCCCAAGCCCTTCGCTACTGAAAACTGAGTGATCAGCAGTCTTTGATCACTCAGTTCTTGATGTAGAGCCAGAGATCCATGCTGCAGCCAACTAGGTGAGTATATATGTTTGATTACCCGCTTAAGGACTGACCCACGTACATATACTGTGGCAGGGCGGCCCTTAAAGTGGTTGTAAGCCCCTTTAAAAAAAAATCCTAAAAAAACAAACCCGCTAAACAAAGGCATAATGAGCTAGTATGCATAGCATACTAGCTCATTATGAATTACTTACCTGAGATCGAAGCCCCCGCAGCGGTCCTCGCTCACCGCTTCAGTGGCCGTCATCTCCACCTTCCAGGGTATCGCGGCTCCGGCCTTGTGATTGGCTGGAGCAGCGATGACGTCACCTTGAGGCGATTCAGTTTGCATGTGCAGCGCTATACAAATCATTCATTTGCGGGAGCCACTGGTAACGGCACAGTACAACTGAAGCAACGGCACGTACGTGCCGTTGCTTCAGTTTGCTTAAGTGCGCATGTGCTGATGACGTCGGCACATGGAAATACAGGGATATCTCCTAAACCGTGCAGGTTTAGGAGATATCTAGTGTAGCTACAGGTAAGCCTAAATTATAGGCTTGCCTGTAGTATAAAGTGGTTGTAAAGGGTTTTCAACCACTTTAAGCGCAAAATCACCTACCTGTACGTGATTCCTCTCCTCTGCCTCTGGAGTGCGTGCACGTGCCGCTGGAGCCCCGCTCCCACTGTGATTGGACACAGCGGGAGCCAATCAGTGGGGTCCACTGATTGTTCACAGGTGAGGCAGGATGGCGGCCTGCCTATGTAAGGGAGGAAGATTGAGATCTTGTGTTTCTGATAAGCAGAAACACAGATCTGTTTTCCTAGCACAAATCCTCTACCCCTAGAATTTCCCCTCCAAGTACACATCCCCCCTCCTAGCACAAATCTTCTAACCCCCCCCCCATCACACATGATGCCACAGTGCCCAGGGCAGCCGCCCCTTGTCCCGACCCTGCATACAACACAGGGAAACAAGTAAAAAGCAAATCAGTGTAGAAGGAAAAGGAATTATGTTACACTCCTGGTTATGATTGGGCAAAGTTACATGAAAGTCAAATCAAGTCGCAATGCAAAGTCGCCCCGGAAGTCCCACAATTTTGGGATTGCAGAAGTGTAAATCAAGCCTTAAGGATTGCAATAAATAAAATTTTTGTTTTTGGGTTTAATAATGCTTTAAGTAATACAGTGAATCTATTTTATGTGATCGGAAAAACAATGCAATTTATAATTTAACAATTGATATACCAAATTACATCTTTTCAGGGTGAAAATCTGATGCAGATTAAAGTTGAAGTAAAGGAGGAAGCAGAAGAGTTGGCAATGATGGGACATGATCTGTGTAAGGAGGAGGAAATCCCTCCAGAGATCAGCACAGGTGAGTGATAAACACTAGGACTCCGTTCACACTAGTGCGACTCCGAGTGTGACTTTCCAGTGCGACTTTACAATCTCTGGCTCTCAAGTCGCAAGCACTGCATCCCTTTAACTGACAATTGCGCGGTCGTGCAACGTTGTACCCTAACAAAATTGACGTCCTTTTTTTCCCACAAATAGAGCTTTCTTTTGGTGGTATTTGATCACCTCTGTGGTTTTTATTTTTTGCGCTATAAACAAAAGAAGAGCGACAATTTTGAAATAAACACAATACTTTTTACTATAATAAATATCCCAGCTTTTTTTTCAAAAAAACAATTTTTTTCCTCAGTTTAGGCCGATATATATTCTTCTACATATTTTTGGTAAAAGAAATCACAATAAGCGTATATTGATTGGTTTGCGCAAAAGTTATAGCGTCTACAAAATAGGGGATAGAATTATGGCATTTTTATTATTTTTTTTGCTAGTAATGGTGGCGATCTGCGATTTTTATTGGGACTGCGATATTTCAGCAGACGAATTGGACACTTGACACATTTTTGGGACCATTGACAATTCTACAGCGATCAGTGCTATAAAAATGCACTGATTACTGTATAAATGTCACTGGTAGGGAAGGGGTTAATACTAGGGGGCGATCAAGGGGTAAACTGTGTTCCTCACTGTTTTCTAACTGTAGGGGGGATGGGACTGTCTAGGCGGAGAGAGAGCTTGGTGTTCATACTTAGACTCCATACACACTATTATATTTTCTGCAGATTTTTGTCTTCAGATTTACCAAAACCATGTAGTGCAAGGGCCTGATTGCATACAAATTGAAACTCTTAAGGTTTGACCTCCTATTATATGGTTTTGGTAAATCTGAAGACAAAAATCTGCAGAAAATCTATTAGTGTGTATGGGGCCTTAGTATGAACACACAATCTGTCTCTACTCCCCTGAAAGAACCGGGATTTGTGTGTTTTAAACACACGCAGATCCCGGTTCTCGCTCTGTCATGAGCGATCGCGGGTGCCTGGCGGTCATCGCGCCCGCCAGGCACTCGCATCTGCTCCGGGCACGCGCGCCCCTAGTGGCCAAAAGGAAAAGCGACGTAAGGTAGCGTCAATTAGCCCAGCCGAGCCAACCTGCCACAGTAAAACTGCGGCGGCTGGTTCGGAAGTGGTTAAAGCGGACTTATACACTCCTATCCTTTACAGCCAAGGAAGCTGCTTCTGTTTGATCTGCAACTGCCACAGTGCTGCAAGTGTGATCAGTTATGACACCAGCCATTTGATGATTTGACAGTTTGGTTGAGGACAGAAGCAAATGTGACCGTTAACAATCCTGGCATTCCAGGAAGGTAACTGTTTTTTTGAAACTGTTAAATCAATGGGTTTATTTCCATTTTAGACCTCATGCACACATGGACTTTTTTGGACGTTTTTACAGCTGCTGTTTTTGGTTTCAGATGTTTTTTCTACAGTCGATAAACCCTCCAGCATGTTATCCTTGCATGCACACATAGGCTGTTATCAACTGTTTTTGTCTGTAAAAAAAAAAAACCCCAAAACTAGTGGGTCCTGAGAGGAGTTTTTCAGCTGCAAAAACTCTAACATCAAATAACGCAAATAAACGCTCAAAAACGCGGCTCACCAGTGTTTAACGTTTTTGATCTAATTGAAACACAAAATGCTGAAAAATAAATAAAAAAACTTTGAAAAACTCACTGCAAAGCTACTATCGTTTTTATAACGTTATTATAACGTCCAGCGTGCATGACGCCTTATGATTTACTGCTGGGGCTTTGGGCTTCAGCAAAATGGCAGCCTCCAGCAAGAAGAAACAGGAGCAATGCTAGAGGCAATTTACAGCACACAGTAATTTTTGTAGCATAAATAATGTGAAATGTATGTTCCTTGCTAAAGAACATTATTTTTTATCAAGTTGCTATGGGTAAAGTTCCACTTTGAGTCGCATAGATTGGGATTATGTGCCATATGATATCAGTGGGCTATGACTTGTCATGCCACTTTGTGTCCAAAGTCTTATAAGTCGCACTAGTGTGAATGAAGCCTTGATCCAGAAAGAGTCCAAGATTATCCTTGTTCAGTCACTACAATAACCTTCTGTATACTTCCTGTAGATGGATCCTATAACAGAAATCCCCCAGAGAGATGTCACGGTCCTCTGTATTCCCGGGACTCCACACAGGAACATCAGGAGATCCCTCAGCAGGATCAGGTAGATGGAACTGAGCATGTTCATATTATACAGGATTAGAGTAAATCGGGCCCTGTCCAATGCTATTAGGACTATTTTGCATTTGTGGCAATGCTTGCCAGCAGTATAGCAAGGCTTTCAAGAAGGGATCTTGCTTCCTCCGTGGTGTTCTGCCATGGACGCCCTGCCTGTCCAAAGACTTAAAGTGGTGTTCCGGCCGAAATTATACTTTTTAAATAAAAATACCCCTATAATACATAAGCTTAATGTATTCTAGTAAAGTTAGTCTGTAAACTAAGGTCTGTTTTGTTAGTTTATAGCAGTAGTTTGTTATTTTATAAACTTACAGCAGGCCGTGGCCATCTTAAGTGTGGGCATCTGAAGCCAGACTGTATTTCTTCCTGGATCTCATCCTTGCAGATCCCGCACATGCTCAGTGCAGCACAAGCAGTGTAATAGGTTTCAGGTCAGGTTTCCATAGCAACAGCAGTTTCAGAGGAAGTTGCCGCCCCTTCCCAGAAGGCATT
This sequence comes from Lithobates clamitans, assembly GCA_037952925.1. Classification (NCBI taxonomy): domain Eukaryota; kingdom Metazoa; phylum Chordata; class Amphibia; order Anura; family Ranidae; genus Lithobates; species Lithobates clamitans. The sequence goes on from JBBGZY010001859.1 coordinate 8,144, forward strand.
GCAAACAGGAAATGATGCGATGGGCCGCGGCCAGGGAGGAGGAAGTGAAAAATGAATACAGCAGATATACAGTAGGTGCTGAGAAAAAAAATTTAAAAATATCCAATTTGTTTACAGTGCACAGTTTAGTGAGGGATGCTGAAGAGTTGTAAAAGTGGGTGGAACTCCATTTTAAGTATGGTAGACTCACAGGGATGTTTGCCAGTTCCAGTAATGACTTCAAGCCTTTAGCTGTTACTGGTGGGTTCTTCTTTACCTTACTGAGGATTCTGCGTTGCGCCTTGGGAGTCATCTTGGCTGGTCACCCACTTCTAGCAAGAGTAGCCACTGTCTCCATTTATAGATAATTTGTCTAACTGTCGACTGTTGGATGATTTTTTAACCGTCAACTGATTGTTGTGACAGAACCATCCAGCACCCAGCTTGGGTGCTTCCGTCAAGATATAGCTTCCTCCAGTCTGGACATGGAAACCAGATATTTATAGCTGAGCATCCAAGACTAGCTGACAATAGCTTAGATGCAACTGGTACTGTTTATTGAAAACTCACACGGAATTTATATACCACACAATCAGGTGAGGGTTTGATCCCATCAGCCTAACAATACAAACTGTAAACAGGGATATAATAAACATAGCTAGACAACTGCCAACATATACTATAAACATGAATCTAATTAAACAACTAGCCACCTGGGTGACTAAACACCCCTCTGTGTTAGTTTATGTGTCCATGTTCACATAGGCGTTTAGAGGAGTTTAGAAGCAGGGCATATAGGAGCAGAAATCTGAACTGGGGTGTTACTAAGAGCTGTGCTAATCTAAGTGGTTGAAATAAGTCAATATTCTGGCGAATAAAATTAACACCCAAGCGTTTGAAGCTTCTAAATGCATTTCTACTGCTAGATGAAAAGAGTTTAAAATGGCCATCAGTATGCATGAAGTCTTAACCCCTTCCAACCACTGCCTCCCGACCCTTTAAGAGGTTCTCAATGCAGGAGGCAGAGGCGGGCAGTTCCGATCTTGTGATTGCTATGATTGGCGGTCACATGGTCAGAAAGCTCCTGAGTAGACATCAGGAGCTTTCCGGTACCTGCTGTTAACTGCGTTGGGAGCTCTCAGCACAGAAATGTTTACATTTTGGATGCATATATGTGGGCTTTTGGCCGTAAAGCCCACCTGCCGGTGGCAAGAGGTTAAACTACTTTGGGGACCCCCAAGGATACCCCTGATGATAGAGAGCTTCCTTTTAAAAATCAGTACTAAAAACCTTATTCCTCCTATTTTTGGTTCCAGTGATGTATCATCACAGCTTTGCTCTAGCAGTGACAGTGGGGAGGTACAAGGATTCCACCAGTTTTTTTTTTATATATTGTGTCGGGGAATTTTGCAAGGTCCACTTTATAAGAAATGTGCAGAAGTTTTGTATATTTCCTTTTATTTTTTTATTTTTTTTATATGTGTGTATATATGTATACAGTTGTGCTCAAGTTTGCATACCCTGGCAGAATTTGATTTCTTGGCCATTTTTCAGAGAATATAAATAACACAAACTTTTCTTTCATGGTTAGTGTTTGGCTGAAGCCATTTATTATCAATCAACTGTGTTCACTGTTTTTAAATCATAATCACAACAAGTCTTTTGTGGTATTTGTCAATGAGGCTCTTTATCTTCTCAGATGGTAAAGCTGCCCATTCCTCTTGGCAAAAAGCCTCCAGTTCCTGTAAATTCTTGGGCTGTCTTGCATGAACTGCACGTTTTGAGATCTCCCAAGAGTGGCTCAATGATATTGAAGTCAGGAGACTGAGGTGGCCACTTCAGAACCTTCACTTTATTCTGCTGTAGCCAATGACATGTCGACTTGGCCTCGTGTTTTGGATCATTGTCATTTTGGAATGTCCAAGTTCGTCCCATGCGCAGCTAAATGTTCCTCCAGTATTTTTTGATAACATACTGCATTCATCTTGCCATCCATTTTGACCAAATTTCCTGTGCCTTTGTAACTCACACATCCCCAAAACATCAACAATCCACCTGCGTGTTTCACAGTAGGAATGGTATAAATTTTGGTCTCATGACTGCAAATGACTTTGTGCCAGAAGGATTTTGTCCCACAAAATGCAGTGCCAGAAAGTCATCCACTACATAGACGACTTTCTGTTGATCGAACGGCCCGATGAGTCCCCCACAGATTTGGATAAATTAAGGGTAGTATTAAGGGTAGGAAATACTGAGAGGGCGTGGCTTACCATTGGCGTGCAGCAACGTCCAGCGTGGGAGTACACTTAAAAAGCTCCATTTTGCTGACTGCAAGCTCTCGGAGGGACACGAGCAAAAATGTAATGTGGTGACACAGGCATTCCTTTGGCGCATTTACTAAAGCACCAGGCTGAGCACTAATAGCAGCGGCAGTTGCTGGACTATTTGCTCAAGCAGTGGGTGCAATTTCTTCTGGTAGTACCTCTGCATTTTGTGCTTTGGGCTATGGTCAGAAGGGTAGGTAGAATCACGCCAAAAAAGGGCTCAAAAGGGACTCCTTCAAGCTCTAAAAAGCTTAAACTCATCTCTGCAATGGCATCCACCCCTGAGAGATCTGAGGTGGCTGGTCAGAGTGAGCCGTCAGGGCTGGCAAATGTTGCAACTGTTTCCAACACTGCAGCCCCTGTCTATGTTACTGAAGACGTTTTTTTTCCCAGCCATTATAGGTTTGGAAGAAAGGTTAGTGGCTTTAATTGCATCCCAGTGTGGGGCAAAACGCGACAGGTCCCCGTCCATTACCCAGGACCCTCAAACTGATGAACTAGGGTCGGAAGAAGACGAATTTCTCTCAGGGGACCATGAAGAGGCTGATGATTCCTCTTCTGAGGGGTCAAACGGCGGAAGGATCAGCTTCACAATCTAAAATATTGATGGTGCAATCTCTTATTGAGATGGTCCGTTCCACATTTATGCTACCCTTAACTGAGTCGGTTGATAAACCCAATTCTTGTTTGGGTTCGCTAAAGCCTCCTCAAGCTGTGCATACCTTTCCTGTTCATTCATTGCCAGAAAAGCTTATGTATTCTGAGTGGAATCACCCAGGTAAGCATTTTTTTCCTCCTAAAAAGTTTTCCACACGTTATCCTATGGAGGAAAAATTCACTTAGAAGTGGGAGATACCAGCAATTGACGCAGGTATATCTTCTGCAAGAAGGGTATCAGAGTTGGCTGCTCTTTCTTGTAAAAAGCCATATTTAATTATTCACAAGGATAAGGGTGGTATTGCGTCCCCATCCTAACTTTCTACTGAAGGTAGTGTCAGGTTTTCGTTTGAACCAGGATATTGTTTTACCTTAATTTTTTCCAGAACCCTGTTCTACAGAAGAGAAGTCACTACATTCTCTGAATGTGGTGAGAGCAGTCAAATGCTACTCAAAGGCGACTACTCAGATTTGAAAAATGGATGTTTTGTTTGTGTTGCCCGCAGGTCCTAAAAAAGGACAAGCAGCATCGAAATCTACCATTTCTAAATGGATTCGGCAAGTAATTGTTCAAGCTTATGGTTTGAAGAGGAAGATTCCACCTTCTCAAATCAAAGCGCACTCCACTAGGGCTGTTGGTACTTCGTGGGCAGTGCATCACCCAGCTTCCATGGCTCAAATCTGCAAGGCCGCAACTTGGTCTTCAGTCCATACGTTTACTAGATTCTATCAGGTGGATGTAAGAAGGCGTGAGGATATTGCCTTTGGGTGTAGTGTGCTATAGGCAGCAGTATAAGTCCTCTGGTCTCTTGGTGCCCTACTTTTTGTTGTCTCCCTCCCCTCAGTTGGCATTGCTCTGGGACATCCCACATAGTAACTACTATGGCTCTGTGTCCTGTGATGTACGATAAAGAAAATAGGATTTTTATAACAGCTTACCTGTAAAATCCTTTTCTTGGAGTACATCACGGGACACAGAGGTCCCTCACCTCTTCTAATACATGTATATTGCTTTGCTAAAAAACTGAGGTACTCCCAGTAGTGGGAGGGGTTAAATAGGGAGTCGTCTTCCTGTCTTAGGGTGTGCCCGTGTCCATCACCTGAAGGTAACCTATAACCCACATAGTAACTACTATGGCTCTGTGTCCACTGATGTACTCCAAGAAAAGGATTTTACAGGTAGGCTGTTATAAAAATCCAATTTTTAGGCATCACTTTAGACACTCGGTCCATGCAGGCCAGCCCAAAAGTTGATCAGGGCGGTCATTCACGCCCTTTCACAAGCTTGCATGAAAAAGCAACTACAGTCCTTGTTGGGGATGCACAATTTCACAATGAGGATTTTTCCTCAGGGGCGTTCCTCATCCCGTGACTTCTGGTTTTCTTGTTGCAGCCACAGGACCCTGAACAGGTCCTTAGATTGGACCAAGCAGCGATCGCTGGTCTGGCTATGTGGGATGAGTTCCTGGAAAACTGCAATGGTGTGTCCATCTTCATCCTGGTTGCATCTGCCTCGTCGCCTCATGTAGTGACAGATGCAGCGGCCTCCACAGGCTTCGCAGCAATTTTTGGTCCCCATTGGTTCACAGATCAGTGGCCACAGGAGATTATGCTGATCCCTGGGTTTAGTCAGACGTCCTCCTTGTTCGAACTTTATCCCATACTAGCAGCAGCTCCAGGTTTGGGGCCACACCTGGATAGGGAAAACTTTGGTCTTCTCTATGGACCTGGCCAAGGCCAAAATCATCAAAAAGGCAGGTCCAAGTCCTTGGCCATCATGTTCTTTATACACAGGCTAGGGCAAATATCCCTACAGTACAAGTTCAATGTTCACATTTCCTTCATTACTGGCAAGTGCAACCTTGTAGCGGATGCGCTGTCCCGCTTTAATTTTTAATTATTTTTCTAAAAGAATCCCCGAGCTGATCCGACCACATATCTCATCCCAGCTTGGTCACAGCTGGCGATGGGCTGAACGACCACTTCTGCAATGCTACCCAACTGATAAAACCAGTCTCTGTCCCGCAACACGTTAAAGGCCTACCACACCGCCTGGAACACTTACTGCAGGTATTGAGTCTTGTGTCTCAGTTTGGGGACAGACGACATTAAGCATATCCTGGCTTTCGAGTCATATTGTCACACAAAATTGACATAACACAATACCATCAGGCTGTACTTGGCTGGCATTCACCATTTCTTGTCTTTACAAGACCCCAAAAAGCCTTCCCTGTTCAAAGCCCACACGGCCAAAGCTATCTTACGAGGTATCCAGAAGAACCAACCACGTTCAGGGACATGTCCACCATCCTTTCAGGTTACTGCCCAGCTTTTTCATCAAAACTACCATTTATTTGGCTTTTTAAGGTTTCCTGGGGCCAGGTGAGTTCACCTACAGAGGCCCCAGTTGCCAGGTACTGCGCAAGTGTCACCTGTCCCGCCTCCAAGATCATTTCATACTACATCTGGCGATGTCCAAGACCCAACAGGCCAGCAGGGGGGGTCAACGTCAAGTTCTTCTGGACCCTCAACGAATGGTGTCCAGTAGCGGTCCTGGTCCAATTGTTGACGCACCTGCCTAGCCAGTCCAGTACCAGTCTATTGTTACCATTCACTACCAGCCCCTGGACGCTAACCAATTTATCAAACACATTTGCATTCTCCTGGTCGACTTAGGCCTCAACTCCAGCCTATATTCAGGGCACTCCTTTCGCATTGGAGCAGCTTCAGCTGCCTCTCGGCACGGTGTGCCGGATCATGTCATTAGGAGGTTGGGCAGTTGGAAATCCGCTTGCTTCTCTCGGTACTTCCCAAACCTGCAGGTCAAAATGTCACAAGCATTCACCATGCTTGCTCAATAACATAACTTGTTCAAAAAACATTTATTTCCCTATCTAGGTATATTTGCCTCCTTTTTTGGCATGCTGACCAGGGCACACCACAGGTCTATTTCGTTGTGAGTCTATCTTTATGTGGTTCTGTGTTTGTCTTGGTTCAAGGGACTCTGTTCATAAATTAAAAAAAAATACACACACACAAAATATATATATAAAATATATTTATTATAAACAAGTCTTTATTTACTCTGATAAATATGGAAAGTTAATTCTGAGGATTCTTATTTTGAGCAAGTAAACTTTACGGTTTATTTTAATGTTTTCCTCTGTATCTTTTGCTTCCTTTGTTGTAAAAAAAAAACATGTTTAGGTGCTCAGTAGCTCAGTCTGATATTTGCACACACAAAGGAATGAGTCCCACTCCTGACCAGAACTACTGCTATTCTGTCTTTTTAGATAACCTACTGTGCTCTGGGAATCCTTTGTCACGTGTTAAACATTTGTTTGCAAAATAAAGATTATATGCATTTGGTAAAGAAAACTAAGATATAAAAATCCGGTATTATGAACCTTTTAGGTGTGTTGGGTTCCTGCCCGTGCTGGCCATGCCAATTTATCCTACATTGACCGCTGTTTCCAGGGGGTGCAACTATCGGAGTGACGTTGTTCACACGTGGTGAGCATGCCCTAGACTAATTCATTTTTGGTCTCGTGTTTTTGGCCTTCTGTTCACTTTATTTCACCTCCTCATACAAAAAGAAGCCAAGTTTGCCCTATTACACTGCCCAATTTGGGGCCTGTTTGCCTACCAGCGGAAGCTCGCTTCCAATTTTTTTTTTGTCAGCCAAAAGAACGATTGCTCAAGCCTGGAAGAAACTGTCTGTCCCCTTTCAGGGGGTGAGAAATTGCATGACTGCATTTATGCTTAATGAAGGGATGTTTGGGTACAGTGTTGGATGGCAACGCAAAAAATGGCCTGGTCATGAAGGGGGTATAACCTTCTGGAGTGGGTTAAAGAAAATGTCCCTAGAACAGTAATAGAGGATAAATCGTCTAATGGGGACACTAGTTCTGGTGATCTAGGGGGCCTCATAAGATTCCCTTAATTTGCAGGGGTTTTCCCCTCTTCCTGTTTGGCTTTGGGACGAGAAGTGAAGGGAAATCTCCCCAATGGGACACAAATGACAAATGGCAAAAAAAAACAAAAAACTGACAGGTTATAGCTCTCCCTTACTCTACCCCCCCAATAAAAAAAAGTGTGCCTATTCTGTTTTTAAATTGCTCAATGTTCTAGTTACATATTGTCATTTTAGTGGGTCTCATGTAGCAATCATTTTTCTGAATTTTTGTGTTTGTTATCCAGAATGAAAATCTGATTTATATTAAAGTTAAAGAGGAAGCAGAAGATATGTACGGGATGGGAGATGAGTGTAAGGAGGAGGAAATCCCTCCAGAGATCGGCACAGGTGGGTAATAATTGTCATGGTCTACAATTTTATTAGGGTGTTTTTTTTATTTATTTATTTATTTTAACAGTAAGGGACCATGTAGAGCTGGAGATCAAGTTCTTTTTTTCCAAACACAAGGGTTACACTTATGTCTTTAATGGCAGTCTCAAAATACATTGAGCCTGAACTTTTAAAGCCCAACTCTGGGTGATTGTGCCCGCACTGCATGGGTTAACAGCTCGTTTTATTTGGGGGCAAACATAGAGCTTATACTCACCTGATCCTCTGGAAAATGGCGTTTCCCCAGAGTTGGGCTGTTCCAGGTTTCTTCAAGTTCAGAGCTTGTCTGAGCGTGATGACGTCAGGGAAAAGTCCACCACACAAGACCACTGGACTGCGGGGAGGCAGGAGCCAAGGAGACCAGTCTTGCGCTGGGAAGATCGGAGGATTAGGTGAGTATACCCTGGTTTTCTGAACCCCCAGATAAAAACAAGTAGTTAAAGAAGTAAACTCTCCTGGTGTTTTTGTACCTATAGCTAAGCCTATAATAAGGCTTACCTATAGGTACTGTAAATATCTCCTGAACTTGCACCGTCTAGGAGATATTTACTGTATACTGCACCAATTAGGTTATTGGTGCATGCGCTCTGAAGAAACTGCCGCCTGTGCCGTTTCTTCAGGGCCCGTGCCATGACTGTGATGTCATAGTGGCTCCGGCCAATCACAGCACCGGAGCCCGCTAACCTGGAAGTAACTCCGGGAAAGATGTTGGCCGTGTCAGCTGTGTGCGGGTACCACTGCAGGGCTTCGTTCTAAGGTAAGTATGCATACTAGCTCATTATGCCTTTGTCTTGCAGGGTTTTTTTTTTTGAGGTTTACAACTTCTTTAAAGGCAATCTCTGTACAATTTTAATTTGATTTACTAAAACTATGGAATAGGATGACCTATCTATCCATTCACTTATTAGTAGCTGGAATTTTGTAAAAAAAAATGGTGAAATTTGGTCTTTAACCCACGCAGTGCAGGCACAGCCCCACTGCATGGTACAAAGAAAAAGTGCCTGGAGTTCTGCTTTAAACCAACAGCACATTTGGACAGCATACACCTCTCTTACTTTTTTTGAGATGCTTCACAGAATATCCTTCAAGCCAGAAACCAAACACCGTATTCTGTTTCTGGGGGGATCTCTGGCCTTCCCCCTCCTGCCATCTGGTCATGTCACTGTCTTCTTTTTATTCAGTAAGTTAAATGACCTACTCTGCTCTGTTTGGCGGCTGGTGCTCAAATTTATTTTTGGGTGGGGGCGGGCGCAAACTGAAAAATCTAACTGTTAGTAATGCAGGGCTGTAAATAGCCATTTATCAGGTGATTATGTAGCATTACTGCTAGGTAAAACTGTGCCAATTAATTGCAGCCTCACGGTGCCCATTATGAGGGGTTCCAACCAGCCCTGTACTGTGTTCCCGGGTCTGTACACCTGCTATGCTCATTATGAGGGGTTCTCCTCATCCCTGTGCCGAGTTCCCGGGTCTCTAAACCCGCTGTGCCCATTATGAGGGGTTTCCACCACCCCTGTGCCAAGTTCCCAGGTCTGTACACCCGCTGTGCCCATTGAGGGGTTCCCACTATCCCTGTGCTGAGCTCTTCTTTACAAGTGTGGTCTCAGATCTGGGCATTCCTTTCTAGGGGTCCAATTCCTGACTGTCTACCCTTTCCATCCCACATTACTTTTTATTTCTTCCAAACTGTTCAGCAGCTCAGTACATTTTCTACACTCATTTAAGCTGGCCATAGAATAGATGATTCCTTTTTAATTTCATTCCTAGTATGGCCACCTTAAATGAGTGCAGAGAATGTACTGAGCTGCTGAACAGTTTGAAAGAGATAAAAAGTAATGTGGGATGGAAAGGGTGTCAGGCAGTGATTGGAATGGTCAGATCTGAGACCGGAAGCTGCAGAATGTGAGCAGTAAAGATATGTGAGGGGGGAGGATTGGTGTGATAGGGAAGATGTACAGACGTTCATAGCATGGAGAGAGGGAAAGTAAAGTTGGAGGTTAAAGGCGCTACTGTAGAGTCACTCAGGACACGGTGCAAATAGCATAGCAGGTGCCCCTTCTGCCCCCAGCCCCCCCCCCCCCAGTCATGGGCTGCAGCATGTACTGTACCTTGAGATTTCTGTGTGATCCCTCTGTGTGCAGTGCTGGTTGCCGAATCGGTGTCGCTGTCACAGGGAGATGAATGGAGAGATGGAGATGAATGGACTGCTGCCTCTGCATGGACCTATCGCTCCCTGTCTGCCCTGAGCCTGCCACCGTTTTTCTGCTGCTGATTCCCCTCACTTGCTGAAGGAGACAGGCAGCATATGAGCCAATGATGCCGCGGGTCCAAAAAAAGCCTCGCCCTACGGACCCGCCAATCAATAACAACCACGGGAAACCGAATGCTAGAGGTGGAGTGTTGGGCCGCAGAGCTCATAGCCCCAAGGACACTGTAAACTATGCCAATAGAGCTTCTTAGCCCCAATCATGTTTTTACACATTTCATGCCTCCAATAGCACCCCTATATGTACCTATATGAAATTTGTGGGGGGGGGTTTTCACACAAATAGAGCTTTCTTTTGGTGGTATTTAATCAATAGTGGTTTTTTTATTTTTTTGTTCTATACATACAAAAAGACCTAATATTTTGTGTAAAAATGCATTTTTCTCTCATAAAAGTGTCATAAAATGTAGCAAATTAGTAATTTTTCTTCATAAATTTTGGTCAAAATGTATACTGCTACATATCTTTGGTAAAAATAACCCAAATCAGTGTATATTTGGTCTGTGTAAAAAAAATGATCACACCTGATATACTGAAGGCCTATAATTTCTTAAGACACTAACAAGCCAGGGAAGTACAAATACCCCCCAAATGACCCCTTTTTGGAAAGCAGACATTCCAATGTATTTAGTAAGTCGCATGGTGAGTTTTTTGAAGTTGTAATTTTTTCCCACAATTCTTTGGGATTTACTGAAGCATTTAGTCTTTGATATCCACCCCCCATGTAGAGATTGTATTCTTGGATACATGTTGGCTTTTCAATGGGACCTCATCTTCTTTGAACCTCAGCTGTAGTGTCATCATAGATGGTGGACATCATGTACACCTTTCTACTATCCTTCCATCTCAAGACCAGCACTTTGTTGCTTCTCACTGTTGCCCCCCCTTCACAGTTTTTTGTTCACTATAGATTGTGGGAAGCCCTTCCTGTTCTTTCTGGAGGTTCTGCAGACTAGGGTTTTTGCAAGGTATAGGTATTTGAAAAGGGGCAGGCTCGTGTAATAGTTATCCAGGTATATATGATAACCTTTTGCTTAGCAGTGGGTATGTCAGGTCCCATACAATTTTTCCAGTTGTGCCCATGTAGGCCAGTCACTCGGGGCTGGAGCTGGGAATCTCTTCCTTCATATATGTGGAATGCATATAGATATCCCGTGACTCTCTCACAAAGCTTATAAAATTATACTCCGTATCTGGCCCCTTTGCCAGGAATATATTGTTTTATTCCTAGCCGGCCTGAAAATGGTACCAGGGACTCATCCGCACATATATGCTGATTGGGGACATAGAGTTCTGCAAATATTTGGGGGAAAAAAAATGTATAAGTGGGCGAATTTTACATAATTTATCATAAGGTTGATGATTTTGGGGAGGGCACTAGGTGTTGTCGCTGAAGTGAAGGAAGCGCATTATTATCTCATATCGGGACCTGGACATTACGTCAGAATAAATGGCCATGTGGTAGATGGGGTTGGTGGACCAGTAGGCATGTCCTTCATTTTTTTTTTTTTTTTGTAAGCCTCATGTTTATGGTTAGGCCCATAAACAATTTGAACTCCTCCAAAGTCAAATCTCTCCACTCAACGGACGGGCATATGATGATTGGGGGTTGGGAACCCTAAACTGCTGGGGGCGCTAGTATAGATCGGATCAGATATTGATCCGTTCAGATATTATACCACTAAGGGAGGTGTATGCTGCATGCGTGGGTGTTAGCGGTACTGGCGCTAACCTGGGGTGACGCAGACCCTATCTGACCCTAAAACCTAAGTTATATCACCGCCAGGCAATCAGGGGGCTAAACCTTTATTAGGTAATAAACGGCGGGTGCCCTGACACTATAAAAAAAAAAAAAAACGAACTAACCAGCGTCACCCGTAACACTTATACGGTGATCACTGGTGAAAGGGTTAACTAGGGGGCAATCAGGGGGTTAAAACCTTTATTAGGTAGTATATAGGGGTCCCTGACGCTATAAAACGCTGACGGTGAACCTATATATTTACCTCCCTAACTAGCGTCACCAGTGACACTAATACATCAATCAGAAAAACGATTGCTTAGTGACACTGGCGACGGGAGGGGGATCAAGGGGTTAAAACTTTATTAGGGGGGTACCCTAGACCTAAAAGGGGGCTAACCCTAACTGCCCTACCACACTAACTGTTACAAACTGATACCAGTGCAGTAATCGGGGGGTGATTGGGGGGTGAAAAGTGTGCCTGGTGTATTTTACTGTGTGTGTTGTGCACTCACATCGATGTCTTCTCTCCTCGGCGCCGGAACGGAAAATACCAAGCCGAGGAGCGATGACATCACCTCCTCTGACGCTGTTTACTATACAGCAGCAGAGGAAGAATCTAATTTGTGGGGAGCGATCGCGAGGGGGTGGCCATGAATGAGTGGTCTCCCCCTCAGCCTGGATCGCTCCCCTAACAATGCTGACCGCCTCGGGCACCGGGGGGGGGGGGTGGGTTGGGGCGATAAGCCCCCTGCCCGCGGGAGGCAGATCATGTACCAGGTACGTGATTTTGCCTGCCCGTGCCATTCTGCCGCAGTATATCCGCGTTAGGCAGTCGGCAAGTGGTTACGTCTGCCTTACTTCTGCCTTATTTCCTACAATTGGGCAGTGTTTTTAAACCGCTATGAAGAGAGTTAAACTGTAAAATAGAAAGCTGTTTTATTTTTCAAAATAAGTACATTAATGATATATTGGTACATAGGGGAGCTGGAATTTTGGAGAAAAAAAAGTGTACACAGGTGAACTTTGGTCTTTAACCGCTTCTGGGCCGCCCGCTGCATATATACTGGGGCAGGGCGAGCTGCCCAAAATCGCATACCTGTATGTGATTTTGTGCACGAGATTTGGGGGGTGTGCACACCTGAGCCCCACTCATGCTGTTATTGGACACAGCCTTAGGCAATCATCGGGTCTGCGATGGCTGCCGGGACTCGCCGATCGTTCTGAGGAGAGGCAGAACAGCGGTCTGCCTATGTAAAACGAGGCAGACCGCCATTCTGTCAGAGGAAAATGGAGATCTTGTGTTTCTGCTAGGCAGAAACATGGATCTCTGTTTTACTCTAGTGCATCCATTCCCACCACAGTTAGAAAGCACTCCCTAGGAGCACACTTAACCCTTTGATCGCCTCTGATGTTAACCCCTTCCCTGCATGTGTCATTTATATAATATATAATACATTTTTTTTTTTTTTTACTTTTTGGTCTTTTTTTGTTTATAGCGCAGATAAAAACTGCAGAGGTGATAAAATGCCACCAAAAGAAAGCTCTATTTGTGGGAAAAAGGACATAAATTTTGGGTACAGAGTCCCGTGACTGCACAATTCAGTTTAAAGTAATGCAGTGCGGTATCGCAAAAAATGACCTGGACATGAAGGGTAAATCATCCAGGGGGCACGTGGTTAATAAGACACTCAGAGATTTTAAGATTACTGTTCATAAGAAGCATCAACTGATGTAAACCATGCCTTGCGAAAAGGAGCTGTCTGAAGACAAGAAATCAAGAGTATTTGATCTGCATAAGGCTGGAAAGGGATACAAAACAATTGTGACAGACTCAACCAGGGGCTTTTGTAGGGGACTGCACGCTAGCCTCTTGCCCACTGACTATGGGCTCTCGCTTTCAAGGGAGCACTACTCTTCATTAAAAATGTGCACTTTTCCTGGTGCACTGCAGTGAATAGGCAAATTAATGTGGAAAATGTAGAATGCATTAAGGTGAAAAACTTTAAATTATAATTAAATGCAAAACTTTTTTTCAGTTTTGGATAGAATGGATTAGAACACCTGTCAGTATTTATTGCTAATAAGTGTAAAGTAATATCCATGCTTAGTAAAAATTAAACAAAAACAGCAGCTGAGCTCTATAACCCAGATGTTGGGCACTAAGTCAAATGTGAAAATCTAAAGTGCAGCGCTAAAAATTGAATTAAAAAAAAAATGCATATGTGAATATAGCATATGATAACTGTAAAGTGCAAAAGTAGCTGTAACTATTATACAATAATAATTTCTTAGGGGACCAACATAATACATAAATACACACATTATATTATAAACTGCAATAACATATAAAGTGCCAAATAATAAATCATTCATCATTCATTGCTGTCTGTGTTCCCATTAGGGAGGTTCACCCTCACTATTTGTCCTGTTTACCGTTCTCATTGAAAGTAAAAAAAATTCAAACTGGTGTGTTGTCCCTGGAAAAGTAATAGTTGGGAAATCTTCCAATGGGGATACTATTTCTAGTGACCCGGGGGTCCCCAAAGAATTCCCTTTATTTGCAGGGATTTCCTCTCACTTGCTGTTTGGCTTTGGGACAGGAAGTGAAGGAAAATCTCCCCAATGGGACACAGATGGCGAAAAAAAATCTGACGGGTTATAACCCTCCCTTGCTGTATCCAAAAATCAAAAAAATGGTTTGCCTATAGTTTTACTTTAAGGCTTTACAGCCACTTTAATCAGCTGCTTCCATCGCAGCAGTTCTGGGCAGGTGGCCAAATTTTTCAGGGGACTTTGACCAAACTAAAGGACAACATTTCAGACATGCTGACTTCTGACCTCTAATGCCGCGTACACACGAGCGGAATGTACAACAGAAAAAGTCAGACGGGAGCTTTTCATCGTATGTTCCGATCGTGCGCATGCTTCATCTGACTTTTTACCTTGAAAATTCTGATGGACCTAGAAAGAGAACATGTTCTAAATATTTCCTACGGAACCAATTCCTATCGGGAAAACCGATCGTCTGTATGCTGTTCTGACGTACCAAAAGCGACGCATGCTCTGAAGCAAGTAAGAGACAGAAGCTATTGGCTACTGGCTATTGAACTTCCTTTTTCTAGTCGTGTTGTACGTCACCGCGTTCTTGACGGTCGGACTTTGGTGTGATCGTGTGTGCGCAAGACATTTTCAGCGGAATTCCGTCAGAACTCTGTCGGAAAAACCTTCAGAGTTTATTCCGATGGGAAAACTGATCGTGTGTACAGGGCATCAGTTGCATGTCTTTTCATGAGGATCCGGGTTAATTTCCTTGCTTTTTAAGGGTTAGTAAGATTATAAGCTGGGGCAAATACCCCATCAGAGAACATGAGTTGACATACCATAGTATTATTGAGCTGATGATGAGACCGCATTATTTGGGCACTGTAACAGAGGATTAAAAGAAAACAGTCCATTGGGTTCACCCCTTCATCAGTGCTCCTCTGTTACTGATGACTCAGAAATAGACAAACCATAATTCCATGGGACAAATTCTCCTCATAGGAGGTTAAATAATGTGTTCTTGACCGTCATTGATAATTGGAATCATTGAGCGTGTTACAATTTATTGAAAAAGAAAGGAAGTGTATGAGTTTTCATTTTAATTCTGTTTCTTTAAATGGTACATTTATTAACATGCAAAAAAAAAAGATACAAAATCAAGACATAGCTCAAACGTTTACAAAACTAGATCAAATAACAGCATGTCCATACATACTAGTGCCGTCATAAGTGAAAAGGACCAAATACCCATGTCCATAACAGAAACATAGCACAGGAAATATACCATTACAATACGTTTGAAAGCATAGATGCATCAAATGACCTCAGAGCTGATGGCGGTAAATAATTATGTACATGGGAATTGCCTTACTAAGCCATAAATATATGAAGGGGGGACGGTGGATTTCCAATGCATCATTATTAATTTCCTAGCATTGAAAAAGCTAGAAGTGTTTTCTATTAGGGAGAGTGCCACCCTCCACATAACCTAAGCAACATAAGGGGTTACATATACAAGGGTTACAATACATATTCTGGGGAGCTGTAGAATCGTACTGGTATGTGATTGACTTCGGACCAAAAGGCTCATATTGGTGGGCATTCCCCGACCATATGGTAAAATTACCCCAGTGCTCCAGAGCATTTGGCACAACAGGAGAGGGAAGCCTACCCATCCCACAGAGAATTTGTCGAGTATAGTATGAGTGATGTAGGAATTTTGTTTGTATCACTCTCTCGAGCAGAGACAACTGTAGAAGATCATAGAGGTAAAATTTCCTGCTAGATTTCCTCCATCAATTCGGGCACATCCCTGTTCCAACTGGATTCAGTCTGGTGAAAACATTTAGTCCTACAGTGGAGCAGGGAGGTATAAAATGTGGAGAGAAGTTTGAAATGCTCTCCTTCTGAGAGCATTTTTCAATCTTAGAAACTGCAGTGATACATTAAGAAGACCAAATTGAGCAGCGGTCATTTGATGGATTTGTAAATATCTAAAATAGGCAGCGTTTGGTATATTTTAATCTCGTTGGAAGTCTAAAAAAGTTTTAAAGGTCTCCATGTGATAAAAATTAGCAACAGTTTAAATGCCAGGATGGGCCCAGAACAGCCCATCATCTCAGATAGAACTCACGGAACCGTAGGTTGTGCCATAAGGGGGTGAATTCTGTGTTTCTAATTGTAGGTAGACATTCTCCAGTGGGTTAAGGGGGCCAAGTTGTTAATTTTGTTTGATACACAGTACTTACCAATGTAACGGTAAAATATAGGACTTTATAGTGTTTTTCCAAGTCATCTTCCAGGACGGCTTACAGAGAGATGGGCTCCTCCCACCTAGCACAGGAAACGCATGATCCACGTTTATAAAGGCACAACACAAGCAATAGCCCCTCAGTATTTGTGTTTCCTCCGGCCAGACAGGAGCCTCCAAACAATGTTTGTTTATTTTTTTGTCCGTCTTTCGTGCTAGGTGGCAGGGGCCTCCCGGCGTCCATAACCAGTGCAACGGGCAGTACTCCTGGGGTATGAGTCACTTTGGGCCACCCATAGACCTAAAAAAGCGGCCTGGGTGAAGGTAAGGGACCCCCTCTCCCGCTTGGTGGTTGTACCTGTTAGGAGTGGAGGAGGTGGCCCAGTGGGGTCCATCCGGAATGGCACAGCAGGGTGTTCTGGTGGAGGCGCAGGCCGCCGCGTGGTCCAGGTGCTCTTCTCTGCTGTTCCTTTACAGAGATCCCCATGTTGCAGGGTTTCTCTATCCTCAGTGTGTGGACCGCGCTGGGGGCGCGGAGTGACGTCACTTCCAATAGGCTGAAGCCCTAGCAAGGATAACTGAAAGATAACAGGCGTGCTGTGCTGGAGGGCGACGTCGGATCCACAGCGCCACCCTGGATTCTCCACACCTCCTTAAATAGGGGCCTGGATAAGAAATGGCGCCGAAGACTTCCAGGAGCAGCATGGAGATGCCAGGATCCAGAGAAGCAGGTCTGGAGGCGCCATCGGTTGAATCTGGCCCTAAAGTAAGAAAATAGGGGGCAAGCTGTACAGGGGGCATTTGTTTTTTCCAGAGCCTGTTTTTTGTTTATGCATATGGTGGACAGGTGTTGCACATACTAGCATAGGCTCAGGTGGTGGGTTAGATTAGAATTGTGTTATCCACTGGGTGTTTTGTTAATTGGTATTTACTTCAGTTGAAGTAATGTGCTGGCTGTC
Organism: Lithobates clamitans; assembly: GCA_037952925.1. Lineage (NCBI taxonomy): Eukaryota > Metazoa > Chordata > Amphibia > Anura > Ranidae > Lithobates > Lithobates clamitans. The sequence goes on from JBBGZY010001859.1 coordinate 25,210, forward strand.
ATCTGATTCATTGCAGGACAAAGCCCATGAGCCCAAAGATAACAAAACAGACACCCAGAACAAGGTGCCCAATGTGCACCAAGAAAATGCCTTATGGTTAGAAGAAAAGTGCATGTCAGGACTGTATAGGTAAACTCAAGGGAGAGACAGGACCTGTCCTCAAGGGTTTTATGGACTCAGTGAAGGAGATGAAACAGACTTTACAGTCCTTTAAACCCAGAGAGCAGGAAGCTCTTGCTGAACCTATCCTCTGTACTTCCAGCACAAATACTGGTGCTAGGCCAATAATCCTGCCCCAGGCACAGGGAGCCCACCAGCAGGGAGTGCTGGAGGAGAGCTCAGCGTCTGCCTCAGATTCTAAGGAAGGGGAGCTTTTAATGAGGAAAAACCCAGCAAGGTCCAAAGATTTATATTTCCATCAGAGGTCAGAGGAGTTAAAAGCTATATATGACACCCTGGAACTGGAAGAACCAGAAAACCAGGAGTTGTCCTTACATGCCATTTTATATGCAGGCCTTCAGCCTAAGCAGACCAGAACCTTTCCGGGGCATGCGTCCCTAAAAGAGAATACTTCAGAAATGGAAGAATCTTCTTCCCTAAGAACCTGAAGAGAAGGTTTCCCTTCAAGGAGGAGGATACAAAGTTGTGGGTAAAGTGTCCCAGACTAGACGCTTCCCTATCTAACGTTTCAAAAGGTTCAGAGCTCTCCTTTGAGGACACAGGCACCCTAAAGGAGCCAATGGATAGAAAGGCGAAAGGGTATTTAAAGAAAGCATGGAAAGCCTGCTCAGCTAACTTTAAACCATCCCTAGCCACTACATGCGTGGATCGTACACTTGATTTATGGCTAAACTGGAGTCAGACACTTCCTTCCAGGGAAGAGATTTTGGATGCTTTGCCAACTTTAAGTAAGGCAGTAGCCTATATAGCTGATGCATCCACGAAGTCTGTAAAGTTCTGGGCCAGATCTACAGCATTGATTAATGAAGCCAGGAGGGCTATCTGGCTGAAGTCTTGGGAGGGGTGACAGTGTCCAAAACCAAGCTCTGTTCCTTATCCTTTTCTGGAGATTTGTTTTTGCCAAAGAGCTAGAATCTGTTCTAGAGAGGTCAGCCAATAAAAACAAGGGGTTTCTTTTTCCCCAAAAAAAACAAGGAATTTTCGTCACTTCCAAAGGTCAGGAGAAAGAAACCACCAGGGGGACAGAAGGTAGCGTAACAAGGGTTTTGCAGCTACGCAAGACCAGAAAAGAGGGTGGCAGTACAGGAGGGGAAGGGGTCCAGAGATGGCTTCCTTTTCAAACCCTCCCAGACTAAAGACCCTTCCCAGTGACTCAGTCGGCCATGTGGGGGGAAGGCTGGGGTCATTCCTCCCACAGTGGCAGGCCATTTCAGGCAACAGCTTAATCCTGGATCTGGTCAGGGTACAGGATAGAGCTAGTGAGCTGCCCCCCTCAAAAATTTCACCCAACAATTCTCCCGAAAGACATTGAGTAATCAACAGCTATGTCTTACCTCCTACAGAGTATGCTGGAGGAGAAGGTGATAAGCTTCACCCCCCCCCAACTCTAAGAAAGGGGGGGGGGGGGTTATTCTCACGTTTTTCTGATAAAAAAGCCATCAGGAAAATTCTGACTGATTTTGAACCTAAAGCAAGTTAACATGTTTGTAAAGTACAAACGATTCAAAATGGAGTCAATATACACCACCATAGATTTGTTAACCCCTGGGGTCTTCATGATCGCATTAGACCTAAGAGACGCCTGTCTTTATGTTCCCATTCGAAAGGAGTCCAAGCAATATCTCAGGTTTGCAGTGAAGAATGGGTTCAAGACCCTCTATTTTCAGTTTAATGCTCTGGCCTTCGGATTGGCGTCAGCACCACGCATCTTCACAAAGATTCTGGCAGAAGCTTTGTGGACCCTGAAATCAGAGGGGATTCACATAATTCCCTATCTGGACGACCTGCTGATCTTTGCAGACTCAGCAGTCGGAGTGAAACAGAACCTGAGCAGAACTATCCGACACCTTCAGCAGCTGGGGTGGCTGGTAAATCAGGAGAAGTCAGTTAGTACCTACTCAAAGTATAGTGTTCCTAGGAAACTTAATAGACTCGACTACATCCAAAATTGTTCTGACGAAAGAAAAAGTGACAATAATAATTGCAGCGGTGAGCAGCCTCTGCGCATGTACAGAGACCTCAATTCAAGGTATGAGGGTCCTTGGGTTGATGACAGCAACCATCCCAGGAGTCCAGTGGGCCCAATTCCATTCTCAAGCACTTCAGGTGTTCATGCTTTCTCTCTGGGATAGAAGGAAGGAATCTCTTCAGAGAAAAACAGAGATTCTGCAGAAAGTAAAGCTCTCAATCAAGTGGTGGTTGATCCCAGCAAATCTCTCTGCAGGTTGACTTTGGTCCCAAAACAACCCTCTGACGATTACCACGGACACCAGCGGTCAGGGGTGGGGAGCCCACTCAGCCACACAGATGGCCCAAGGGGTGTGGAGGTGGCAGGAAGCCACCCTTTCCTCCAATGCAAGGGAGCTGAGAGCAGTTCTAACGGCTCTAGTAGCCTTTGGTCTGACTGAGGGGAAGACACGCGCAGGTCCTTTTGGACAATATTCCCATCGTAAGCTACATCAACAAGCAGGGAGGTACGAGAGTGGCAGGCCTTATGAGGATAGCGGAAGAAATCCTTTAATGGGCGGAGGCAAATCTTCTATCCCTGTCTTCAATTCACTTAAAAGGGGAATTAAACACTCTGGTGGATGTCCTAAGCAGGGAGGTTCTGTCTCAGACAGAATGTTGCTTGGATCGAACAGCAGAAGTGGGGAGTCCCACAGATAGACCTTTTTGCTACAAGGCAGAACAGGCAGGTGGAGCAATTTTTCTCCCTCCAGAGAGACCATCTCAGTCTGGGCCTAGATGACCTATCCCTGTCCTGGAAAGTGAGCCTGGTGCATGCGTTTCCACCTTTTGCCCTCATTCCAAGGATCATCGGGAAGATGCGTGTCGCACAAAAGTTATCCTGATCGCACCATTCTGGCCAAGGAGGTCTTGGTTCTCAGGACTATCAAGACTCAGCATCACGGAAAGCTTGGAGACTGCCTTGCAGGACAAACCTCTTATTTCAGGGGGAGGTGAATCATCCAGAAGTGGGCTCTTTCTCTGATGGCCTGGTTACTGCGAGGGAGCTGTTAGAGTGGAGAGGGTTATCGGCAAAAGTGATCAATACCATCCTTAGCAGCCGGAAGCCATCCACCTACACAATTTACAATAAAATCTGGAAGAAATTTGGGGCCTGGCGCATGCTCATGTCAGGAGCCATGATCCCAGCGGTCCTAGATTTCCTCCAAGTGGGCGCAGAACTAAATCTTGCAGTCAGTACTCTCAAGGTGCAGGTTCTCCACACCTCCTTAAATAGGGGCCTGGATAAGAAATGGCGCCGAAGACTTCCAGGAGCAGCATGGAGATGCCAGGATCCAGAGAAGCAGGTCTGGAGGCGCCATCGGTTGAATCTGGCCCTAAAGTAAGAAAATAGGGGGCAAGCTGTACAGGGGGCATTTGTTTTTTCCAGAGCCTGTTTTTTTGTTTATGCATATGGTGGACAGGTGTTGCACATACTAGCATAGGCTCAGGTGGTGGGTTAGATTAGAATTGTGTTATCCACTGGGTGTTTTGTTAATTGGTATTTACTTCAGTTGAAGTAATGTGCTGGCTGTCATCTGATTCATTGCAGGACAAAGCCCATGAGCCCAAAGATAACAAAACAGACACCCAGAACAAGGTGCCCAATGTGCACCAAGAAAATGCCTTATGGTTAGAAGAAAAGTGCATGTCAGGACTGTATAGGTAAACTCAAGGGAGAGACAGGACCTGTCCTCAAGGGTTTTATGGACTCAGTGAAGGAGATGAAACAGACTTTACAGTCCTTTAAACCCAGAGAGCAGGAAGCTCTTGCTGAACCTATCCTCTGTACTTCCAGCACAAATACTGGTGCTAGGCCAATAATCCTGCCCCAGGCACAGGGAGCCCACCAGCAGGGAGTGCTGGAGGAGAGCTCAGCGTCTGCCTCAGATTCTAAGGAAGGGGAGCTTTTAATGAGGAAAAACCCAGCAAGGTCCAAAGATTTATATTTCCATCAGAGGTCAGAGGAGTTAAAAGCTATATATGACACCCTGGAACTGGAAGAACCAGAAAACCAGGAGTTGTCCTTACATGCCATTTTATATGCAGGCCTTCAGCCTAAGCAGACCAGAACCTTTCCGGGGCATGCGTCCCTAAAAGAGAATACTTCAGAAATGGAAGAATCTTCTTCCCTAAGAACCTGAAGAGAAGGTTTCCCTTCAAGGAGGAGGATACAAAGTTGTGGGTAAAGTGTCCCAGACTAGACGCTTCCCTATCTAACGTTTCAAAAGGTTCAGAGCTCTCCTTTGAGGACACAGGCACCCTAAAGGAGCCAATGGATAGAAAGGCGAAAGGGTATTTAAAGAAAGCATGGAAAGCCTGCTCAGCTAACTTTAAACCATCCCTAGCCACTACATGCGTGGATCGTACACTTGATTTATGGCTAAACTGGAGTCAGACACTTCCTTCCAGGGAAGAGATTTTGGATGCTTTGCCAACTTTAAGTAAGGCAGTAGCCTATATAGCTGATGCATCCACGAAGTCTGTAAAGTTCTGGGCCAGATCTACAGCATTGATTAATGAAGCCAGGAGGGCTATCTGGCTGAAGTCTTGGGAGGGGTGACAGTGTCCAAAACCAAGCTCTGTTCCTTATCCTTTTCTGGAGATTTGTTTTTGCCAAAGAGCTAGAATCTGTTCTAGAGAGGTCAGCCAATAAAAACAAGGGGTTTCTTTTTCCCCCAAAAAAACAAGGAATTTTCGTCACTTCCAAAGGTCAGGAGAAAGAAACCACCAGGGGGACAGAAGGTAGCGTAACAAGGGTTTTGCAGCTACGCAAGACCAGAAAAGAGGGTGGCAGTACAGGAGGGGAAGGGGTCCAGAGATGGCTTCCTTTTCAAACCCTCCCAGACTAAAGACCCTTCCCAGTGACTCAGTCGGCCATGTGGGGGGAAGGCTGGGGTCATTCCTCCCACAGTGGCAGGCCATTTCAGGCAACAGCTTAATCCTGGATCTGGTCAGGGTACAGGATAGAGCTAGTGAGCTGCCCCCCTCAAAAATTTCACCCAACAATTCTCCCGAAAGACATTGAGTAATCAACAGCTATGTCTTACCTCCTACAGAGTATGCTGGAGGAGAAGGTGATAAGCTTCACCCCCCCCCCAACTCTAAGAAAGGGGGGGGGGGTTATTCTCACGTTTTTCTGATAAAAAAGCCATCAGGAAAATTCTGACTGATTTTGAACCTAAAGCAAGTTAACATGTTTGTAAAGTACAAACGATTCAAAATGGAGTCAATATACACCACCATAGATTTGTTAACCCCTGGGGTCTTCATGATCGCATTAGACCTAAGAGACGCCTGTCTTTATGTTCCCATTCGAAAGGAGTCCAAGCAATATCTCAGGTTTGCAGTGAAGAATGGGTTCAAGACCCTCTATTTTCAGTTTAATGCTCTGGCCTTCGGATTGGCGTCAGCACCACGCATCTTCACAAAGATTCTGGCAGAAGCTTTGTGGACCCTGAAATCAGAGGGGATTCACATAATTCCCTATCTGGACGACCTGCTGATCTTTGCAGACTCAGCAGTCGGAGTGAAACAGAACCTGAGCAGAACTATCCGACACCTTCAGCAGCTGGGGTGGCTGGTAAATCAGGAGAAGTCAGTTAGTACCTACTCAAAGTATAGTGTTCCTAGGAAACTTAATAGACTCGACTACATCCAAAATTGTTCTGACGAAAGAAAAAGTGACAATAATAATTGCAGCGGTGAGCAGCCTCTGCGCATGTACAGAGACCTCAATTCAAGGTATGAGGGTCCTTGGGTTGATGACAGCAACCATCCCAGGAGTCCAGTGGGCCCAATTCCATTCTCAAGCACTTCAGGTGTTCATGCTTTCTCTCTGGGATAGAAGGAAGGAATCTCTTCAGAGAAAAACAGAGATTCTGCAGAAAGTAAAGCTCTCAATCAAGTGGTGGTTGATCCCAGCAAATCTCTCTGCAGGTTGACTTTGGTCCCAAAACAACCCTCTGACGATTACCACGGACACCAGCGGTCAGGGGTGGGGAGCCCACTCAGCCACACAGATGGCCCAAGGGGTGTGGAGGTGGCAGGAAGCCACCCTTTCCTCCAATGCAAGGGAGCTGAGAGCAGTTCTAACGGCTCTAGTAGCCTTTGGTCTGACTGAGGGGAAGACACGCGCAGGTCCTTTTGGACAATATTCCCATCGTAAGCTACATCAACAAGCAGGGAGGTACGAGAGTGGCAGGCCTTATGAGGATAGCGGAAGAAATCCTTTAATGGGCGGAGGCAAATCTTCTATCCCTGTCTTCAATTCACTTAAAAGGGGAATTAAACACTCTGGTGGATGTCCTAAGCAGGGAGGTTCTGTCTCAGACAGAATGTTGCTTGGATCGAACAGCAGAAGTGGGGAGTCCCACAGATAGACCTTTTTGCTACAAGGCAGAACAGGCAGGTGGAGCAATTTTTCTCCCTCCAGAGAGACCATCTCAGTCTGGGCCTAGATGCCCTATCCCTGTCCTGGAAAGTGAGCCTGGTGCATGCGTTTCCACCTTTTGCCCTCATTCCAAGGATCATCGGGAAGATGCGTGTCGCACAAAAGTTATCCTGATCGCACCATTCTGGCCAAGGAGGTCTTGGTTCTCAGGACTATCAAGACTCAGCATCACGGAAAGCTTGGAGACTGCCTTGCAGGACAGACCTCTTATTTCAGGGGGAGGTGAATCATCCAGAAGTGGGCTCTTTCTCTGATGGCCTGGTTACTGCGAGGGAGCTGTTAGAGTGGAGAGGGTTATCGGCAAAAGTGATCAATACCATCCTTAGCAGCCGGAAGCCATCCACCTACACAATTTACAATAAAATCTGGAAGAAATTTGGGGCCTGGCGCATGCTCATGTCAGGAGCCATGATCCCAGCGGTCCTAGATTTCCTCCAAGTGGGCGCAGAACTAAATCTTGCAGTCAGTACTCTCAAGGTGCAGGTATCGGCTCTGTCTAGCTTTTTATATCAAAGGCTGGCAGAAGAGCCCTTGGTCAAGAGATTTCTTGCATCCATCAGCCATAAGCGGGTCCCCAATCAAGGAGGTTCCCTTCCTGCGACTTATCCACTGTGTTGCAAAGTCTTTGTAAAACACTGTTTGAGACACTAGTGGAACTAGTGGAACAGTGATTTTAGTGGCCCTATTCTCCGCTAGGAGGGTTAGTAAGATACAGGCGCTCTCTGTGGCTGAGCCCTTCTGCATCATTTTGCAAGACAAAATTATCCTCTCTCTGGACCCAGCATTTCTCCCCAAAGTACCGTCTAACTTCCATAGATTGGAAGAGATCGTGATACCTTAATTTTGCAGAGATCCTAAAAATGACAAAGAGGCTGCATTTAATAAAATAGGTGTCAGGAGATGCTTGATTGCTTACATAGAGCGCACCAAGGAATGGCGATGTTCCACCAGCTTGTTTGTGTTTGCGGGGTTCAAATAAGGGTAAAAGGGCATCTAAGAATACCATCGCAAGGTGGATGAAGTCAGCCAACGCAGAGGCATACAAAGCAGCATCCTTGACACCACCATTAGGAGTAAATGCTCATTCCACAAGAGCGGTTTCCACTTCTACTTCTTGGGCTGAAAGGGCAGGAGCGTCTCCCCCCCCCAGATTTGCAAGGCCGCAATCTGGTCCAGGTTCAAGACTTTCGTAATGCATTACAGACTGGACCTGCTTGCCAGCCAAGACCAGTCTTTTGGCAGGAAAGTGCTGCAGGCTGTGGTCCTACCCTGATCAGGTAGTTTTATTTTGTCCTCTTTGTAAGCCGTCCTGAGAGATTACTTGGAAAAACAGTGTTATTACCTAACTACTTTTTCCAGGAATCTTACAGGACGGGGTCAGTTCCCTCCCTTCTTTGTTGGTGGATTAGCAATGTAAAGCATAAAATAAAATAAAGATTCGCTAATGAGGGTTTAATGATTGCTTATTCTGAAGCCTTCAGTTATTTATTAATACTGAGGGGCTATTGCTTGTGTTGTGTGTTTTATAATGTGGATCATGTGTTTCCTGTGCTAGGTGGGAGGGGCCTATCTCTCTGTAAGCCGTCCTGGAATATTCCTGGAAAAGGTAGTTAACGGATAATGACACTGTTTTTTTTTTGTACTGACAAATCATGTATCAAATATTCTACAAATTATGTAAGAATTAGTCTTGAGCAACATTGAGAGCTGTCAGAGCAAATTAGGAATTTTTATAAAATCATGATTCCCATTATAGGCTGTTGATTGTAGTAGTTGGGTAAAGTATTTTCCATACTCGTAGATGTGGGGCTTTATATAAAATGGTATCTCTAATGGTGTGGGGAAGCAAATTTAGGACACTGGAAGATTGGGTCCAATACTTGGTTATATTTTGCAATTTCTGCATTTGCTCGCTTCAAAACAGTTTCTATCTGTTTAATTAGACCGCAGTTGTTCCCTTTTACTTATTTCCTCCAGATGGACAACACACTGGAAATAACCCAGAAAAACCTCCTGTCATCTCTCCAGCTGGAAAAATAGACAGTGACATAACATCCAATTCTGAAGAAGAAGAAAACCCCATTACCCCCAATCTCTATCGGACATCTCACAGTGCAGAACTTTCATCTGGTCCTATATCCTGGAGGAGTTTTTCTGATTACTCACCCCTTTTCACCCATCATCCAGATCGTAGAGGGAGTGACACCTTCTCATGTTCTCAGCATGGTGAATGTTTTACCCAGAATGAGGACCTCGCCTCACACCAGAGATCCCTTACAGGAGAGAAGCCTTATTCATGCTCTGAATGCGGGAAATGTTTTGGCAGAAAGGAAACTCTCATCTTGCATCAAAGGTCTCACACTGGCGTGAAGCCCTTTACCTGTAGTGAGTGTGGGAGATGTTTTACCCGGAAAGACATTCTTATCTTACATCAGAGAACTCACACTGGAGTGAAACCATTTTCATGTCCTGAATGTGGGAAATCATTTTCCCGTAAAGAAACGCTTACCTCACATCAGAGGTCCCACACAGGGGAGAAGCCATATTCTTGTTCTGAGTGTAAGAAATGTTTCAGCCAGAGAGAAACTTTGGTCTTACATCAAAGGATTCACACAGGGATGAAACCATACTCCTGTTTGGATTGTGGGAAAAGTTTTACACAGAGGGCACATCTTCTATCACATGAAAGAAATCATACAGGAGAAAAGCCGTATTCTTGTTCATCGTGCGGGAAGAGCTTCATCCAGAGAGTCCACCTTATTTCACATGAAAGAACTCACTCAGGGGTCAAGCCGTTTTCCTGTTCTGAATGTGGGAAATGTTTTGCAGAAAGATCGAATCTTGTCAAACATCAGAGAACTCATACCGGAGAGAAGCCATTTTCATGTTCCGACTGTGGGAAATGCTTTTCAGAACGATCATATCTTATTACACATGAAAAGGTTCATACGGGGGAGAAGCCATATTTATGTTCTGAATGTGGGAAACGGTTCTCCAAAAAAACTTATCTTATGTCTCATCTCAGTTCCCACAAAAAACGAGAGCTTCTGGTGGCAAGCAGCAGCATCTGAGTACAGGTATCTAATTATGGGCTTTTTTTCCCCATGTAAGGAAGCAGAAACACCAAACTTGAAAGAAAGATTATTTTTTTTTTCTCTAAAGGCCGACTAACCCTGAATATAAATTCCTATCACTTATAAACTTCTTTTTTCTTTTTTTTTTTGCTTGGGCAAAAACCCCTTTTTGCTTCTCTAATTACCATGATTGCCCCTAATCTTTATATTTGCTTGAAGTAGACACTGATCTTTGAAAACAACTGAAAAGGTTTAACAAAATGCCAAGGGAAGCCAATGTGTTTTGGAGATCTGCATGCCTTTTTTTAGACTAGCAATAAAGATTTATGAACCTAATGATTTATATTATGTTTTTCTCATTCATACATTATGGAACATAAGAAAATTATTCAGTTATGTAGGGTAAGGCTGCTGCCTTTAGGAGATTGCACACTGTCAAACAAGAGCTTTAAGGACCACACAATATAACCCCTTCCACTCCCAGCATGCTTTGGTTTATTGTTAGTGTCCTAGGAAAACGGACGTCATCTTCTGTCCTCTGAGAGAAGCAGACCTCCTTTTTTTTATTACTAGCAAAATTCTCTAGTTTCTGCAGAGCCATGTTTAGCTCTGGAGGGCCATACCCAGATCTTGCTGTGAAGATTAAGCAGGCTAGCCTGTAATGGGAAATGTGTTAGGCCTTTACCAAGGCACCGGTCCTCCCATTCAGGGGGGAACCTGTCCCTGAAGACTTCTTAGTCTGTATGTCCACTGGGAGGGTGAAGACAGCTGGCTGGGCATGTTCCCGGGATACTGCCTGCCTGGTGGGGACTGCAGGAAGTCGGGGCTTTGGCCCCTATGTGAGCCTGGATGTGCTGGTTTAAGACCCCTCAGGTGTTGGCCTAAGGAGCACCAGCTACTTTGGTGCCATTGGACAGGCTCGCTGCCCATGCCTTTCTACTGAGTCTGCGCAGCCTCCTTCTGGTTGTTTGTACTTCTCATACATGTGCCATTTTGGACTATGCCCATGATTCAGCTCACCCTCTCCCACCATCTACTTGGCTACTCCAGCAACCTGATTTTCTGTGATGAGATAAAGCTCCCTGCTGCTTCCAATGACTAGTCACAGGCAGTATTAACCTTTCCTGTTCTGGCAGTATGTCACAGAGTACCCCTTTGTGGGAATCCCTCACTTGCAGGTTTTTACTATGGGGAACAGTAATGCAAGGGGCCCTGCCGGCCTTGCCTGCTTATAATCAGCTAACAGCTCTGGGGAAGAGGTGGGTATTCAGCTCACCCCTTAGGGGTTCTGATACTGAAGGCCCAAATCACTATCCACTGCTTGAGTCTCTACCCACCTTAGAGGTCTCTTTACCCCATTAGAGGTGGCCCCCTCCTCCTTTTATCAAGAGTAGAGTTCTGCTACTACATTGAGTTTATGGGGGAAGTTGCAGCCATGTTACCTGTCTTTAAAATGCAGGGGTTGCAAGAGTGCAACCAACCCCCTCTTTCAGAGTCAAACCCTTAATTTTCTTCTACTGTAACTGCTTCTGCACATTCACCTGAGAAGGATGAGGATTGTACCTTGACTGTTTAAGGACCTGGTATATGAGGAGTCTCAGTCTACTGACATATCTCCTGAACTTAATACCATTTCTGTCTTTTTTGAGGCAGTGTACACATGTTTGAACTGTAGCAACCTACTTCCGCCATACCAAAGGTCACAAGCTTTGGTTCTCTGAAAAGTCCTCAGCCTGCTAAAACCTCTGTCCACTTGTTTTTGTGCCTTGTTTTGTACAGCAACTGGCCAAATCCTGGGAAAAAATGTATCCCCTCCCGAGCATTTTACTGAACAATATCCTATGTAGGAGGAGTTTTTAAAAAAGTGGATCCTGTTGTGGACCTGACCATCTCCTGTCTTAACTGTCCTTTTTGTTTAAAAACTTTGTGACTGGAAGCCCTTTCTAAGGCCCTGTTCCTGCTTGCAAGCCCTGCCCTGCAACCCTCCATTGTGACCATGTACATCTGCTAAGTCTTAACTGTCTGGTCCAAGCCCATGTTTCAGGATCTTGGTTCTATCTTGACTGACCTTTCTTTCCTCCGACAACTTGAGCTCTTCTCTGTTACCCTGTTCTATTGTGTTGATGGACTAGTGGATAATATTGACTAAATACCCAGAATGGACCTCCTTTCAGTGCACATGTAGAGGACCCTTTGGCTCAAATGTTGGTCTTCAGTGCAAAAATTGCCTCTTGTTAACGCCCTGTGATGCAGAGTGCCTTCTTGGCAAATCCCCAGACAATTTTAAAAAGGAGGTCATTGGGAGGGAAAGTCCCCTATTACCTTAGAAAAAGAAGACAAAATCCTGAACAGGGAAATCCTCTTCTGAAGCTAAGAAGAGTTACTAAAACTTAGTTCTGCCGCAAATCCTAGCCCACAGGTACAAGCCCTCCTCAATATGAGGGGACACCCAAACTTGTCAGGGGACGTCTGTTGGACCTTGTGGTCATCTGGTCCCAGAACATTTCAGACATTCAGGTCCAAAATGTATCCAGAGGCTATAAAGTGAAATTTTGTTCTCTACCTCCACCCCGCTTCATGTTACCAAACATGCCAACATCCCCAAAACAGTTGCTATTTTCTCAAAGGATCATAGCCATTGTCCCGGAAAAGGACTTCAAGGTTTTTGTTCAAACCTATTCACAATCTCCTGGGGGATCCAAAAAAAGGTTCTCGATACCGTCCTCCGGAATTCCACATGTATTCCACCAGGTCAGAAGGGGGGAAGGTTTGGGACTTTGAATGAGGTTTGTAACCAATGGTTGGTATGTAACATAAACATGGTGTAGATGAGAACACCAAGGATGCTTACTTGCATGTTTCCTTCTTCCTTCAGTCGACTAAGGTCCTGTCACCCAGTGTCAAACAGACTGTGCAGGCCCCACAGAGATTTGTTGGATTCTAAATCTCCAGAAAGCAGCACTGGAACTGTCTAATTGTTTTGGAGTATCTATTCCTGATATTGGATATGGCCCTGTCTAAGGTCTTTCTTCTGGACAAACTCCAGAATCTCCAATATCGCGTTCAGACCCTCCAGTCCAGGAGCCAACTAAGCCCGACAACTTTGAATATTGCATCTATGGTAGCAACCCCTGGGCTGCCTAGTACATTTGTTTGGTTAAAAACGAATTGGTTTGATAATTCTTAATAAAATAATCATGGACCTTTAATTAGGAGATGGACTATTGACCTTTCAAAAATACTTTTTTTTTTTTTTTTTTTTTTTAGTACAAACCATGCAATGTTGTATCTGTATTTATGACAAATTCAATGAAGTTTAGGCAAAAAAAATTATACATATACTGTATAATTTATTATAACAACACTAGCACGCATACAAGACCTCACCTATTTTCCTGTCTAGAGGTACCATAATCAAAAATGTCTTACAATGATTGTTTGGTGGTGTTTGCATACAGTTGCTACTTAGTATGTGAGAGCTTGTTTTCTTTTTTTTTTTTTTTTTTATAGAGGGTGAATATTAAACTGCTTCTTTTATAGGGTGTTGCCTTTTTTCCTATGCTAACAGGGTCACATTAAGATAAAAATTGTTCATAAAGTTTAATCAATAATACGAAGTAATCATTCCGAGTGATGTCATTTATCTATACAGTGTGTGTGTGTATATATAACCAAGACTAAAAAAAAAAACTTTTTGGGACTCCAGCAATGGCAGTCAAAGTAATTCCAAGGATCATTCACTCCATTAATCAGACCTACACATTATTGAGAGTGACACAAATTCTAGTAAGAAAGATATGCAATCCATGTTTTATTTAATTATGCCTCTGGTCATCACCATTCCATCTGGTGGAGAATCCCCAAAACCCATCACCTTGACATTGAAGAACATTCCAAGTATGGACATTTTATACATAGTTACATTGGTCCAGCTTGCACCAATGTAACTCTGCTTATACCATACCTGTGGGATCCCTCTTTAGAAGCTGGAAATCAATGTAATAGATACTGCTACCCCATGGGGGTGGGAAGTCCACCCTTTGCTCTGTGATTTCACAGGAAAATAATCTATATTTCTTGGATTGTTTTCCTAGAATTTAGAGAATGTGAAATTTTATATTGGAGAGCCAGGACATGCTGAAAAGACTTTAAAGTCCGTGAGACTGCACGATGTTGGCGCAAGGGCAGACCCTTGCACTGTTCGAGAAAAGCGACTCTTGCTTTGGACTGTAGATTTAGTGGTAGGTTTGCAGGATAACCTTTCTCATCACATTTTGACCCTTCATCAAGTGTGTATGAGTATGCTTGATGGTGTCAAGAAGACAATTATATTTAGTGATAGCAGCAGCTCTTCAATTCTTTGATGTTTTACTGGACCACAGTTATTTTTGTTTTCTCTTAATTTCTCCAGATGGACGATACAGAAGGGACAGCATCCAAAAACATCCCATTATCTCTTCAGATGGCACAATTGAAGATGATGACCTTGAATCCTATTCTTTAGATGAAAACCACATTGCCCCAAATCTACATCAAGTACTTCTCTGTGCACATCTATCACCTAATCCCTCTACACATGGGGGAAATATTAATGATCACCTACCTCTTGGCACCCATCATATACTTCATAGGGGGAAGGAAGTATTACCGAGTTTTGAATCTCGTGAAGGTTTTACTGAAAGGGCAGAACTCTTCTCACAAAAGAAAACTGTTGATGCTGTAAAGAAGATTTATTCTTGTTTTGATTGTGGGAAATGTTTTTCTCTTAGCTCGTCCTATACCAAACACAAGAAAATCCACACAGGGTTAAAGCCATTTTCATGTCTTGAATGCGGGAAATGTTTTACACTTAATTCAGCTCTTATTAGACACCAGAAAATTCACACTGGAGAGAAACCATTTTTTTGTTCTGAATGTGGGAAATGTTTTACCCAGAGAACCAGTCTAATTTCACATCAGAGAATTCACACCGGAGAAAAGCCGTTTGCCTGTTTGGAGTGTGGGAAATGTTTTAGCCAGAGACTAGGTCTGGTTACACACCAAAGAACTCACACTGGGGTAAAGCCATTTTCCTGTACTGAATGCGGCAAATATTTTACTCGGAAAGAAAGCCTTCTTTTCCATGAGAGATCTCACACTGGTGAGAAGCCATATTCGTGTTCCAGATGCAGGAAATGTTTTACCGGAAAAGGCAGTCTCCTTTTGCATGAAAGAACTCACACCGGAGAGAACCCATTTTCCTGTGAAGACTGTGGTAGGCGTTTTGCCAAAAGTAAGGATTTTATCGAGCATCAGCGAATTCATACAGGGGAGAAGCCATATTCATGTTCCAGTTGTGGGAAACTCTTCTCCCGAAAGTCTTCTCTTATCAGACATAAAACAATTCATTTGGGGGAGAAACCTTATTCATGTTCTGAATGTGGGAAACAGTTTTCTCAAAAATTTCATTGGAAGGCACATCTCAGTTCACACAACAGGCAAGAGGATCTTGCTTCAAGTAGTGGCAGCTGAGTAAGTGAACAAATACGCAGCTTCTCTTATTTACTGTCCCAATATTTGCTAGTGAGAAGAAAAGTTTTAAGCTTTTTTTTTTTTTCCCAAGGTCCACTAAACTTAGAATTTACTCTGGCCATATGCCCTAATGACTTCTTTTTCAAAAATCTGTTTATTTAAAAAATAACCACATGGGTCTTGAAAAAAAAGAAAAACATTCTTAATGAGGCCTACATTATTATTATTATTTTTTTTTTTTTTTTTTTTTGGGGGGGGACATTACATTTACCAACTAGTAAACTATTGGAACACTAAAAGAGAACTGTGTTCTTGCAACCAAATTTTGCGCTCTCTCTATGTTACATTTTAAGTTTAAAATCTTAACAGAAAACATTTGCAATAAAAAAATACACTCTAATGGTAATGCTAATAATAAGGTCCAATGTTGTTTCTTTGTAATCACTTACCATGGTTTTAGAAGAGGATTTTGTATAAAGGACTTACAAGGAAAATTCAACTCTGAAGGTTTTTTGAGCGTTAAACTAACAAAAGTTTTGTATTGACCATGCTGAAAAATATTAACATTACGCTAATTGCTGAGGTGAGAACCTGTGCAGGATCCAGTGCCTCAGTCAACAATACAGGGCTGTACCCACTGTGTGGGGTCCAGGTATTGTTCCCAAGGTTTTACCAAGGTTGCACTGATCTAGATGGACCGCTTCTATTGTGGTACTAACCACTTTAAGACCAGCCTCGTTTTGGATTTTAGGTGTTTACAAGTTTAAAACAGGTTTTTCTGCTAGAAAATTACTTAGAACGCCCAAACATTATATATTGTTTTTTTTCTAACACCCTAGAGAATAAAATGGCGGTCATTGCAATACTTTTTTTTTGCACCGTATTTGCGCAGCGGTCTTCTAAGCGCACTTTTTTTTGGAAAAAATTCACTTTTTTGATTAAAAAAATAAGACAACAGTAAAGTTAGCCCAATTTTTTTATATTGTGAAATATAATGTTACGCCAAGTAAATTGATACCCATCATGTCACGCTTCAAAATTGCGCCCGCTCGTGGAATGACGTCAAACTTTTACCCTTAAAAATCTCCATAGGCGACGTTTAAAAAATTCTACAGATTGCATGTTTTGCGTTACAGAGGAGGTCTAGTGCTAGAATTATTGCTCTCACTCTACCGGTCGCGGCGATACCTCACGTGTGGTTTGACCACCGTTTTCATATGCGGGCGCTACTCACGTATGTGTTCGCTTCTGCGCGCAAGCTCGTCGGGACAGGGCGCTTTAAAATTTTTATTTTTTTTTTATTATTATTTATTTTACTTTATTTTATTTATTTTTTCACTGTTTTTTAAAAAAAAAAAATTTGGATCACTTTTATTCCTATTCCAAGGAATGTAAACATCCCTTGTAATAGAAAAAAGCATGACAGGTCCTCTTAAATATGAGATCTGGGGTCAAAAAGTCCTCAGATCTCATATTTACACTAAAATGCAAAAAAAAAAAAAAAAAAAAAAAGTCGTTTAAAAAAAATGACACAAAAAAAATTGTGCCTTTAAGAGAAGTGGGCGGAGCTGATGTAATGACATCGCTCCGGCCGTCCTATGGTATAGAGACGGGTGGGGGCCATCTTGGCCTCACTTGTCTCAGTACCTCAGCAGTGACAGGTCCCGATCTCCTCCGCCACTACCGACGGCTCCGGTAAGCGGCGGAGGGTGTGGGAGAACGGCGGGAGGGGGGGGTGGCACCTCTCCTGCCGCCAAAAACGGTGATCTCGCGGCAAACCCGCCGCAGAGACCACCGTTATCGTGTACAGAAACGCCGGCCCTAAAGATGGATACCTCGGTTGTGGCAGCAGCTGCTGCCGTTACCGAGATATCCATCTTTAAAAAAATGACGTATATATACAGTGAGCGGTCCGGAAGTGGTTAATAGACAGTGAAGAATTAATTGAAGAATTTTAAGTTAAAATAATAAACTAGTTAAGCTAAGAGTGATTTCTCCATAAGAAAGAAGAGGTCCATCGCCTTAAGACATCAACAAAAAACTGAGGACTCACGCAGTGGGGTAGGGTTATATATACATGTCCTCTTTGCCAGTGTCCAATCACCTGAAGGAGCCAACCTATAACCCAGGGTTTTAGAATATCCAGCCTGTGTTTTGTACTCTACAACTAAGACATATTAGGTCTATATTGCTTAAATGGGCAGGAGGTCCACAAAAGGCATGATATGCTATTAGAATTTTTTTTTTTCCCACAAAAGATTTTTATTTCGTATACATAATACAAAACATACAGAACAAGAGTATTGTCTTGAAACAGCAGTTGACAGAATAACATGGAGGATATCTGTGTCTTGATACAACATAAAGCTTACTGACAATAAGTGAACACAATCGAAGCATAAAGTTGTGAATTTGCAGATATGGGCGGAGGATCGTACTTTCTATTGTCCCCTCCCCCAACCCTCCCCCCGCCCCAAACAAAGGCAGGAGAAGGTGTGGTATACAGACAGGGTACCCCTCCGTATAGAGAGTATAGGAAAAGAAGAGAATAGAAGGAAAGAGAAAGAAGGGGAGAGTTGGGAGAGAAGATCAGACAAGAGAGAGAGAGGAGAGGGGGAGGGTAAAGCGAACGTAAAATGAGGAAAGGAAATCGGGGGGGGGGGAGCGAGTGGATCCGCACCTGTCCCTCCCCCCAACTCGGCACAGGAGACAGTTCCGCAAGTTCCCAGACCGTCTTAGTGTACATGCTGGCGGTAGCGTTCAGTAGTAACAAAGTGGGACCAGCAAGCCCATGTTGCCGAGAATTTATGCATCCTATCTTGTGAGGTATAAATCAGTTCTTCCATTTCTTTTATAGAGGAAAGCCGTGCAAACCATTCCTTGACTGTTGGGGTGACAGTTGAACTCCAATGCTTGGGTATACAGAGTCTGGCGGCATTTACCATATGCATAGCCAGTGATTTATAGTAAACCTTTTTGGGTAATGTTGTGTGGTGTAAGAGAAATTGGGACGGGGAGTAATCTAGAGTGTAGGTCGTTATGTGCGCTATGAGGCTGTGGACCTCCTTCCAGAAGGGCTGGATATTCTCACATCCCCACCATATATGGAGCATTGTTCCCACCCCCGAGCCACATCTCCAGCATGTATCAGAGATGCTAGCAGAGAATTTGTGAAGGCGCGATGGGGTCCTATACCACTTGGTGATCACCTTATAGCCATTTTCTTGGATAGCCACATTCAGCGAGCCTTTATGCGCGTATTAGTACACAGTATTCCAGTCTTCTGCGGATAGGGGGGTTTGGAGATCTCTATTCCAGGAATGTTGTGAAGGGGCAGGAGCCTGTGTTGGAGATTCTAAGAGGAGGGAGTAAAGGAGGGAGATTAGGTGTCTTTGCGGTGTTTTACGATGGCACAAGGACTCAAAGGGTGTGAGTTGTCGTGTCCAGACAGACTGACTCGCATGGGTTGTGAGGAAATGTCTAATTTGTCTGTATGTCCAGAATGGTAGAGAAGATGTCTTAGAGATGGATTTTAGGGACTCGAAGGATAAGGGTCTCTCATTAGAATAGAATTGAAGTGCAAGAACATCTTCAAATGGCCATTCCTGTTTTAGAAAATTGTCAGAGATCCCCGGTGAGAAATCAGGGTTCCCCCATAGAGAGGTTAAAGGGCTCGGTAGAGGGGCAGATAACCCCTGTATCAAGCTCTTTTTGGAGGCCAGGAGTGTAGGGTAAATAAGCGGGTGGGCTGAGAGATCGAGGGGCCAGTTCTTGGAGGATAGCCAAGGAAGGAGATGTAAGGGTCCTGACGAGAATGATTTCTCTAGGAAGACCCATGATTTTTTATGAGCATGGATGTTCCAATCAGCAATCCTCGTGAGGTGACATGCGTTGTGGTATTTTTGAAGGTCTGGTAAACCTATTCCCCCTCTAAGTTTGGATAATGTAAGTCTGGTAAATTTAATACGGGGCGAAGAATCCCTCCACAGGAAAGCGGAGCAGGCTCTACGATAGGATTTAAAGAAGATTGCTGGTAAAGAAATGATTGCATAATATAGAGTAGACGAGGCAGGACAATCCTTTTAATCGGCCCGAGCGACCGAACCATAAGATGTTTAAGCTACTTCATTCTTTCAGGTGTTTTTGGATCTGGAGAAGGGCCGGGTGAAAGTTTTTCAAGTACAAGTCCGACAAACGAGTGGGAATTCGAATGCCAAGATATGTAAATGTATCTTGTTCCCAACAAAATGGGAATGACGTTTGGCAAAGTGTCACTACCTGAGATGGAAGGGAGACGTTTAGTGCTTGAGACTTGGCATAGTTAATTTTGAGGTTAGATAGGTTGCTAAAGTGTTCAATATCTTTGAGGAGATTGGGCAGGGATATATGGGGCGATTGCAGAGAGAGCAGAATGTCATCAGCAAAGGCTGCGACCTTAAACTCTGTTCTTCACCGTAACCACTTGAATATTTGGGTTTTCTCTCAGTCTGTTGAGGAAGGGTGCCAGGGTTAAGATGTAAATCAAAGGTGAGAGTGGACAACCCTGACGGGTGCCATTGCTGATGGGAAAGGCGCTCGACAGGTGGCCATTGACTTTCACAGCTGCGGAGGGGTTCGTATAAAGCGCCATGATGTATGACAGCATACGAGTCCCCAATCCTACAGCAGCGAGTACCTCTTGTATATAGTCCCAGGCCACTCTGTCGAACGCCTTCTCAGCGTCCAGTGAAAGAAAAAATCCTTGTGATTTGGAAGACGTGATCCAATGATGTAAGCTTAGTGTGCGGATGGTGTTTGCCCTAGCTTCGCGGCCAGGAACAAAACCGACCTGGTCTAACGAGATAAGATCAGGCACCAGGGGAAGAAGTCTATTTGCTAATATTTTTGCGTAGATTTTGATATCTACATTCAGGAGAGATATCGGTCGATAGTTAGCTACTGCGGAGGAATCCTTGCCCTCTTTAGGGATTACTGCTATGTGTGCTGCTAACATTCTATCTGGTTTTACCTGGGGATTAGATAAGTCATTAAATGTGTCAAGGAGTTTAGGAACTAATAAGTCCGTAAAGGCCGTATAGTATTGGAGGGAGAAGCCGTCTGGGCCTGGGGCTTTGCCCGTTTTCATTTGCTTCATAGCTGAGTCTATTTCAGGCGCTGAAATAGGGTCCTCCAAATCCCTGGACTGCTGGGGAGATATTGGCTTCGGGCTGTATTTAGATAGGAATTCTTTGATTAATGCAGTGCGTGTGCTGGCGTTAGCCCATGTGGTACTGGTGGGCTGCAAATTGTATAATTTGAAATAGAATTTTTCAAATGCTCCAGCAATGTCTTCATTCTTGACCAGAAAGCCTCCCCCAGGGTCATGTATATGGTGGATTGTGGATGAGAGTTTAGATTTTTGAACCGCGCGTGCCAATAGGCGTCCGCATTTGTTTCCCTGTTCATAGAAAATCCTCTGGCCAAGGATGTAGCGCCTTCTAGAGCGTTTGCCCAGCTCCTCTAGGAGCAAGGAGCGAGTATGTATTAATTCCTGTAGGGTAGTTTGCGCATGGGTACGTTTGTGAGCAGTTTCAAGGGAACTGATCGTCCTGATGAGGGAGTTTATGTAAGACTGATGTTGTTTTTTAGCTCTTGTGGCCAGGGCAATGAGTTCACCTCGAATCACGCACTTATGTGCTTCCCAAAGGGAGATTGAAGAGATCTCCGGGCTGGAGTTTTCCGTAAAGTATTGCTGGATCCTCGTGCGGATATGTTCTATCGCTACAGGGTCTTTGAAAAGGGAAGAATTCAAGCGCCAAGACTTTGTCCTGGAGTTGGATTCAGGGAAGGACAAGGACACTGAGATCGGGTGGTGATCCGACAGAAACATCGGTTCTACAGTGGACTGCAAAAGGAGCGGGAAGGTCTGACTGAGAGAGAAAAAAGTAATCGATCCTGGAGTATTTTTGGTGCGGTGCTGAAAAAAAAGTATATTCCTTATCCGAGGGGAACAAAGTGCGCCAGGTGTCATGCAAAGTTAGAGATTGAAGTTGTAGGTTGATCTGGCGTAACGATTTGTAGGTCAAGGTAGAAGTTCCTGTGGAGGAATCCAGTAAGGGATTTAGGGGGACATTAAAGTCCCCTCCTAGAAGGACTATGCCTGTTTGGAAAGTAGACAGAAGGTCGCACGTTTTTTTAAAGAAAGAAACTTGGTGATCGTTAGGGCAATAGATATTAGCCAGTGTGATCGGCTTTGAGGCATAAGAGCCCTTAAGAAAGATGTACCTGCCTTCTGGGTCGACAAGTGAGTCAGAGAAAAGAAAGTTAGCGTTTTTCGATATAAGAATGGATACACCTTTTTGTTTTGGAGTCAGGGTTGGTGGAGTGAATGGCCATTCGGTAGATGTGGTTGGACAGTTTGGGGACAGCGTCAGAGCGGAAGTGTGTCTCCTGTAGGAGTATGAAGTGGGCCTTGTGTTTGGTGAGAGAAGATAAGACTTGTGATCTTTTTTCTAGGAAAATTAAGGCTCTTCACGTTTAGAGATAGGCACTTCAGAGTCAGAGAGGACATGGCTTGGGCCTGGGATTGCAAATCTTTTTATATTTTTTACGCTGTGAGGTTGCGGTGCCACCTCTTCGAAATAATGTCACATACAGAAAGGGAGGGCAAACAGAGAGTACCGCAAAGAGGGACAGGGGCGGATCCAGTCAGAAAATGAGAAGAAAAAAAAAATTTAGAAAAGGGAAAGAGGGGAGGAGAGGAACACAGAAGGTATATAAAAGATGGGGGGGCGGGGGAGGGGAGGAGAGCAGAAAGAAGAAACAAAAGAAGGGGAAGTAAAGGGAAGAAGAAAGTGGAAGTAAATGGGGGGGAAAGCAACTAGAAAAGATGAAAAGAGAGAAAGAGAGAGCGAAGGGGTTGAGGAAAAAGAGAAAAAGAAAGGGGGTAAGAGTTCAACCAGAGGTGGTGGTAGTTTGGCCACGCAACCTAAAAAGAAGCCTGGAGGTTCAGCGTAAATCCCAGTGGGACCGCTGTGCGGGAACGTTAGAGAGGACTGCGACCACAGAAAAATTGCGATCCGGGGAGAAAGGATTGGACCGTGTTTAGGATATGGTGAGTACAATGGGGAGCCTATCAAAAGTGCAATAGAAACATCTTATTAACCTGTGTGTAAATGAAAACAGAAAACCGGAGTGTCTTAAAGAACTGGATACCACAATTTGAACATAGAAAGTAACACTGTGATATAAAAATATCACAGAAGATATCACAGAGAATCCTGTCAGGTGCCTCTACTGAGTGCAACTTTTCCTTGCAAGGAGGAAATATATGCAATCAGGGGAGGCTAGATAAAGCATCAAAGTTATATATTTGTTTGTTTGAGAGTCTGGGGTGTCAGGGAAGGTTTTGGAGATACGTACGATGCAGGTAGCCTCTACCTGAAAGAATGGTGGTGGTAAGTGTGAAGATTACTTCTTCATTCTCAGAGAGTTGAGAGGAACATCTGTTTGACACCCAAAGGAGGTTCCGCCTGACACCCCAGGCTGACAAAGAAAAACATAATAAAGAACATAATAAAACATTTAAAGATAGAATACTCATGTTTCTATGGTAGCATGATAAAGATTACCCATCATTTAACATGACTTTACCAGAGATCCTGCCAATTGCGTGAGAGCGTTTCTGTGAACAGGGGGTAAAGGGGTGGAATAGAGCTTCATTCCATGTATGAGATGGCAACACGAAAAGAGTCCAGCAAGAGGGGGTAAGGGGATAAACGGGAGTCTCAAGTCTTTAAGTAGGGGATGCAGTTCTCCCAGCTGGGGAGCAAGGGGTTTCTTAAAAGGCAGTGCATTCCGGAACGAGATCCTTCTTAAAGATATTGGTGTCAGCTTCAGTGCATATTCAGAGCAGTGTTCAGAGATCAGTGATGAGTAGTGTGGGAAATGGTATAGGTCCCCAGGAGGTTTGGTTAATGTTGCTTCGGTATCCGTGTTCCTGTGTAAAGTCCACTTATCAGGCAAAACTTTGCATCTGAAATGAAGCTTGAAAGTTTGTTTGAGGGACCATACAGGGCAGGGTTCCTAATAGAGAAGTACGAGCCCTGCTGAGTGAGGGGGGAAGGATAAGTAAGTATGGATGATTACTCACATATGGAGACACCTGGCAGGTAGGGAGTATGAGGATTTAGTTTTTCATGCGGTCTCTCCTCCTGGATGGTGTAGACGGAGAGTCCGGGCTCCGTTGATGTTGATCCTTGCGAGACATCCGATTGCCCGGGGAGGACTGATCGGCTCTGTATCTGCGGGATCTGTGCCTTTGGGTCTTTGGCGATGGGTGGAGAGAGACCGGATGCCAGGGTTTAGAGGGAAAGTATGGAGCGTACCATTCCGGAAGCTCGACGTGAGAAAGATCAAGTTGCTCGCAAAACCCTAACGGGTCTTCAGGTGTGCGGAGTAGTGCGGAGCGACCTCTAGCGGATGCTGAAAGTCCGAACGGGAATTTCCATCGATACTGTATATTTCTGGCACGTACAATGTCCAGCAGGGGGCGAAGAGCTCGCCTATTCTGTAGCGTTATCTGGGACAAATCCTGAAATAACTTGACTTCTCCGCCATTATGGAGAATGTGGCCTTTTTCTCTGGCTTTACGGAGAATTTCTTCTTTGAGTGGGAAATTTACCACACAGCAAATTACATCCCTTGGTGGTTCATTTTCCCGGGGCAGGCACGGTGGGCTCTTTCCATGTCTATGGGGGAGTCTGCCAGTCGGTCAATCAGGTCATTAAAGATTGTGCATATAGTTTGTTGCAGTGATCCCGGTTCAATGTTCTCAGGGAGCCCCCTCACTCTTATATTATGCCTCCGACCACGGTTGTCGAGGTCTTCAACATGTCTGTGGATATCCAAGAGTTGAGAAAGGTGGGAGTCAAAGGTGGTTTGCACCTGTCTGATGGCAGCGGTGTGAGTCTGGGAGACTTGTTCCACCCCATCTAACCGATGTGCCACCGCATAGATTTTGGTTTTGAGGTCGGCGATCGCCGTTGTAACGGTGTTTTTAATAGCAGCAACTGCTTCTAGGTCCAGTAAGCTGGGGGGTTGGGATCGCCCTGCATTGATGCCCGAAGCCCCTGGAGTCAGTATGTCAGGTTCCATGCTAGGCGAGGCCTGAGATGGGGCCTGGGAGGCCGCGTGTGCAGTCATGCCTTGGGTCCGTTATAGCTCCGGTATGTTTCTGCTGAGCTGCGTACCTGAGTCGTTTATAGCTCGGGATGAAGAGGAGCTCCGGGTGGATCTTCTCATGGCGGTTATGGGGTGTAGGCTCCTCTAAAAAGCACTTTTCAGTCCCCGGATCGCAGGAGCTTTTCCCTTATGCTGCCGTCTTGGTCACCATCCAGGCCACACCCCCCGCTGTTAGAATTTTTTTTAACTCCCTTTTTGCAAAAGCCTGCAGTATGGATATTCTGTATACAAAAGTTTTATTTGATTAACATCACCTTGTACTTGGGTTATGGCTTGCAACAGTTTCTGGTAAAAAAAAAACCTCTTGCCACCACTTCAAATAGGAAAGGCCCTTGAGAAAGTCTGCCAATGTAAGCTCAGAGCAGTCTCCTCTTGAATGTAGTCAGTAAGAATAGATTAGCCACCAGTGCGGTCCTCCAAGGCACACACATTGGTCTTGCTACCCACTTAAATATTTTCCTCAGAGACCAGGTCCCAGAAGAAAAAGAAGGCTCCACAGAGATTCTTATTGTTCAGCATGATCATGTGGTTGCATTGATCATTCACTGCTCATGATTGTCTCCAATATGATGCTACACAGTTTTTGGGCTGTGTAGTAAAGCTATTAAGTGAGCAGCCTTATATGGGGATGGCGTGAGAGTGGCATGAGACCAGCTAAGTGCAGTGAGAACTGAGAACCATTTGTGTGTGGGAGCAGGGGGTTAGTTAGGGTTTTTTCAGAACTGGCTCACCTTTTAATCTTTTATAAAATATTGAACCTACACTTTTTAAGCAGTCTGCCCACCCAAAGCTGATATTTCAGTTTTTGGTAGATGTTGGAGTGCACTCTCTTCCCGTGGGGACTCTATTACTGAGCTCTCAGCTCTGCACACCAGCTATAACTATTATGAGGAGCTTCCACCATTCCCACAGGTTTTAAAGTGGTTGTAAACCCTGTTACACAACTTGTACCTACAGGTAAGCCTATAATAAGGCTTACCGGTAGGTGCTGTAAATATCTCCTAAACCTGCACGGTTTAGGAAATTTTTACCATATACGCTTGCACGCGCACTGAAGAAATGGCTCGCTCATGCAGTTTCTTCAGCAGCGTGCCGTGACCGCGGCTCCCGCGCGTGAGTGACGGCATCGCAGCTCCGGCGATTTACAGCGCCGGAGCCCGCGAATCCGGAAATAACTCAAGGAGACATGCCATCGGTCACAGCAGTGTGCAGGGCTGCTGCAACAGCTTCAATCTAAGGTATTTCATAATGAGCCAGTATGGGCTGCATACTAGCTCATTATGCCTTTGTGTTACAGGGTTTGTTTTTTAATTAATTTTTTTATTTTCTGTTTTACAAACACTTTAATGTATTTATTTATTTATTTTATAATATGGAGAATGAAACAGAAGTAGCTTGAAAATGCACACACCCGATACTGCTAGGTGGCCAACAAGTATGAGAAATTTTGGTAGGGAGACTGCTCTGCCAAGAGGTGACCCAGTTCACTGGTTCCAACAACAACTGAAATGTAACTTTGAGGTGGATTTGTTCTTTAAAGGCTAAAAATGCCCAATCTTGAGATTTCAGTTAGGAACACTGATACAGATCACAATAAAGAAGATAGTGGACACCAGTTCATAAAGGTTCCTATGTTTATTAGGTCAGTCTTTCAGCAGTACAATCATTGGAGCCGGAATCAGCCTCCCATGTGACCATAGACAGCAAAGTACATGGAATTTTGGCACTGAAAGAAGGAAAAGCTGTGTACAGTATGGGAAAGGACATATACAGGGAGAGAAAATTACTGGTGAGCAATACAATGTACAAAGGAGCTCAGAATAACTTGTAGTTATTTCATATTTTCTCCTAATACTGCAAGCTCAGGTCACCTCTAGCTATGACCACAACCCAAGCAACCCTAAAATTTCAGCACAATGACACTTTACCTTAATCTGATCCAAGCTATGAATTTCAGTGATGACTGCATTGGGAAAATCACTCAATTGCTTATTGTTGATTCACCTGAATATCTGCGCAATTTATTTAATTTGTGAATCGATTTTAGTAATAGTTTTTCATAATTGGGTAATATTTCAAGTTTTGCTTCAGTCTTTGGTTTATAGACGATGTTTCCTAAAATCACCCCCATCCCTTCCCTCTGTCACTGCCTTTCCCTAGAAGTGTACACAAAACTGGAGCTCAAATTATAGATGACCTGTTCTAAGAAATATGGCATCCTGTCACTGTTGCTTGCTGCATCAGAAGTTCATCATTATTGTAGATGTTGCTTCTGCAGGTTTCTTACATGGGATTACAGGGAAGGAATGTTGAAAGATTGTATTAGGTACATTGCAAAAGCCTATCTCAATATCTAGATAATAGTGGCTGGTCTGGAACTCTATTGTTTTCTAACATCTTTTCCAATATATGTATGTTTGTATAATGCTAATGGAGACCCGGATACATTACAGTTTCCACACTGGAAGGAAAGCAAAGGCTAAATTATTGTCCAATGTTGCATCTTAGCATTTGACTTTGCAACTGTTGTAATAAAATATTAAGATATGTAGTGGATACTAATGAGTAAAATGATCCCATGTGTGGTACAATGCAAGCAAGACTGGAGAGTAACGACCTATAGAGAGCTTTCAGAGTGTGAAAGGTGTCCTAAAGAAGTTCTATTGTCACAGCATACGCTTTCTTTTTTAACATCAGCATTGTAATAACATTACCAATAGGCTTACTTGAAAAATCTTCTTTCATGGAATATTTTGCTTATCTGCTGGCCACCTCTTTCCACAACTTCCTGCTTTGCAGCTTCTCCTCTGCTTTTTACTTTCCATTTCTAAGGACTACATATCCTATGATGCCTTTCTCCCCGCAAACGGTGATTCTTGTTCTGACTCGGCCTCCTGAAACTCCTATCAGTTCAGAAGGCAGGCTTTGTGAAATGGGTTAAACAACAGTGAATACTCACAGGGCACAGTGATTGCGTGTTGCAGAATTCAAGGAAGTAAATGTGTGGGGATCTTTACAAAGTAAGTTTACAAGCTTCAAGATAATTTAGATTAATAGGTGTAGTCAAGAAATAATTAAAATACAATGTGCAAATTGATATAATGTTAAAATTTGACCATAGGTACACTTTAAAGGCTAAATCCATTTTTTGAAAAAATAAATAAATGCACCCATATTTGCAGCACAAAAAAGTGCATTTATTTATTTAGTAAAGCCACCTGCAAAGCATTGCAACTGCGATCGGGGGAGCATGGGTGCAATGTACAGGCTCATGCAGACTTTTTCCAGCTCCTTGTCTGTAAATACAGGGGTACATACCTTTAGGTACAAAGCTGGAGGAAGTGTCAATGGAAGATGAGTGTAATGATCACCACAATCATGTTCCATTGAGAACTAACGCCATAGTTCATTCATTCACAGACCTTTATGAATGAATGATGCAGCTCTGCAGGCAGAGTGACATCTGCAGCAGGGGAGAAGACCCCCCACACGCTGTAAGAAAAGTGAGAGGCGGCTTGCAACCACGTTAAACCCTAAATGTGGGTGTAACATGATTTTCTTTTAAGCTCCTCAGTATGGTGCTTTGTCAAAAACCCTGTGAATGAAAACAGTGAACCGTGAAATCACAGCACACAAAATAAGTGCACAGAGGGTATAGTATGGCCAATCCTCTGAAGAAAATGGGCTCCTAAGAAAGACAAGGTTCACCATGGTCTACCTAGGCCAAGGCCAGATGGACCCCACTCCTTAGAAACCAGCCAAGGCTGGTCCACCAAGTACTTTGTTAGAGGCTTTCCCAAAGAGAAATCCCTCTGTAACATGATCTAAAAGGTGGAGTTAGCCTTTAAGACCCAGGGGGCTCAATTATACAAATACTGACTTCAGCTAGCAAAGTCAAGCTCTTAAATACCCCAACAATCATCTCTCTATTGGCTCCTTGCGGTGATGTGCAGCCTCACTGACCAATAGTGTTGAGGGCAAGAACTCAAGTCCACCCCTAAAGTACTGTGAGATACAGCACTGCCTTCCTAAAACAGAAGGTTCCAGCAAAAAAACCCAAAACAAGGAGTTTATGGGTAAGTGACCAGAGTCATGTAATTTGCCCCTTTAGTCATCAGTATATCCAAAACTGCTGGTGTATAGCTCAAATTAAGCCACAATTCTACAGAACCATGATTACTTGCACACAGCTGTTTTGGGATTCTTAGCCCTCATCAGTGCAAAATATATTATATAAAAAAAGATTTGCATGACTCCACTCTTTTATCCATATGTACAGAGTGAGTTCCTTGTTTTTTGGGGATTGTGCTGTAAGTAATAAGTAAATACTTTTTTACAAAACACGTTTTACAAAAGCAATGCTGTAACCCGATGGTGCTCAAATCCAGAACTGAGTGTCTGGTTTAGGGCGTTCTTGAAACTTCCCTTTGTTTATATACAATTAACTCTAGGTTTACCTCAAGCTCTCTTTAGGATATCCCAATGTGAAGTTATGCCTTAACCATTGTTTAGGGAATCTATGGAATCATGAGCTGCTAATTACACATGGAAATTATTATTATTATACGAGATTTATATAGCGCCAACAGTTTACTCAGCGCTTTACAATGTATAAGGGGGACAACACAATTACAGTACAATACAAAAGGTACAGGAGGGCCCTGCTCGTAGAGCTTACATTCTAAAAGGGAGGGGGTGGTGGTACAAAAGGTAATAGCTGCAAAGAATGATTTGATGGAAATGAAGCATAATAAGTTTAGGTTTGCTGCAGAGTACCTGTGGAGCTGTGTCCCCCTCGGAGTTAGTTGCCCCAGGGGTGCTCCTTGTATCACTTGCGCATGGGTACCCCACTGTGAGAATTGAAGACATGGTCAAGGTACCAATGCTTTTTCTGCACTGTGCCTCTTAGGGCTAGACCTTTTCATTAAGTCCAGGGCAATTTTTGTTACCAGGCCTCAGGGCCTGTTACAATATCGCACAATAAATTGCCCAAAAACAATTGCTAAACCTCCTAGTGTGCACTATTTCAGCACCCAATTCCTTAAAGTACACCTAAAACTTTTGATGGGAATAAAAAGGAAGCATTTAACATACCTGTAATGTGTCAACTTGAGAAATATGACACATACTAACACTTCTGTATGTGTACAGTAAAGCTTTCCACTTACCTGTAAACACCACTCACCGTTAAATGCTTTTAAATTACTAGAAACTTGCAGCATTTCCAACAAACTCTGCAAGCAGTAGAAGTAGAAACCATGCTCCAATCCCAAACCAACCTGCAATAGTGCATCAAACCCAAATCTTTTCAACCGTACTGACAAGGAAAATCAAAAGAGGATGGAAATTTCTTCTCAAACAAATTCTAACTGTGAATGTGATTTTTCAAATGTAGAATTTAAAACATTGGTATGGTAATTGAAGACATTTTTTTTCAGGGTTTTCATAAGACATTTTTTAAGTTTATAATTGAATGTTCTGGCAAACGTGAAAGTTCAAATGAGGTTGTACTGCTCTATGGCCAACTTTACTGTACTCCACAATGAAGTGCAAGGCCTGTCACCAACCTGCTCCGGTCTCAGTTTTACATCATGAAGTAGAAGCTTAACAGAGAACTACAATGTAATCTCCATACCAAACTTTAAAATTGGGGATTAGGAAAGGTAGGTAGAAATGAGCGCTCAGTGTCCAGTAAATGCAAGAGGGAAGATGAGTTTGAACGCATTTATTAAAAATCGCAAGTATGACAATCCAACGGGTTTCAGGGGAACGAATATAATAAACTCAAAGAAAGGGAAAGTGGCACTGTTCAGGGGTAATGCTCATAGAACTTGACCCTAATATATATATTATATATATATATATATATGTATATATGTGTGTGTGTAAAATATCCAATAATAACCAATGTGAAAGGAAAAAAATGATAAGATTATATTTAATTATTTAGTCAACAGTGCTGCAAGCAATATGTATCCATTAGGAAAGATAATTCATAACAAAAATAGAAAGAAATCCTGCTAGCCACCACTGTCTAGATGCTTAAAGTGGTTTTAATAACCCAAAGACTAATGGTAAAATTAATCAAATGAATATAACTAATAAATGGATATGATATACACACAAAACCAATTTAAAGTGCCTCGTGCATAACTGAGTTTAAAACCATAAACAAATAATATATAGAAAAAGTGCTCCTGTGCAATATATAGTGTCCAAATATGTCGTAAATGACCGTGCTGAAAATAAACAGTGCTGCAGGGGATATGTGATTCAGATCATAAGACAAAGTGCTCATGTGCATATAAATCGCATCCGACTGCGTCTCTAGTAACGTGATAAAAATTTGTGTAATTCAGGAACAATAAACAACACTGCAGGAGATATGTGATTTAGATCATAATACAAAGTGCTCATGTGCATATAAGTCACATCCAAATCGCATCCAACTGCGTCTCTAGTAACGTGATAAAAGTTTGTGTAATTCAGGAACAATAAAAAGTGTGATCCAAGATGGGCTGGGGTGTCTTCACTCAGGTGCCCCCCCTTATGTAGTAAACGCTCACCTTGGATGGTGTGACTTTGCGATTAAGCCAAGTCAAAGCACGCATGTGAACCACCTCTGAGCTCTTTAAAATGTCAGGCTCCTGGGTTCCTCAGCATAGTTATCCGGGATATGTGAAAGGAAATACTCAATAGTGCAATGACATTTTAAACAATTTATTTCACTAAAGCAAAAACCCCCATCTGGGGTACTCACATTTATCAGGTGCGTCAGTGCACCATTCTATGATGGACATGTAGCAGATTATACCAGGGTGGTATTGGGATGATACGAGCGTTCTCCTTAGCTTGCAAGATGTCTTGTCATGCCGTCCTGACCCCTCCCCTGGGGGGTCAGGCACCTCAGATGACATCCGTGTGGTGAAACGCGTAAGACAGGACATACCTGGCACGCAAGATGTCACTTCCTGTACTTCCGATTTCTGCGAGCACGCTGTGTGGAATGCATGCTACTACTGATACTTTGTCATGGACATTGATTTTTTGAACCTTGATGAATTTATGCATATAAAATTTATATATAAATAATTTTTTGTATATAATTTTTTACATATTTTTTACATTAATTGATACACATTCCTTATATTTTTTGTATGCACACGTCACTTTAAAAGGAGCACTTGTATTGCATAGAGCACTCAGAATAGCTTGGTTTATTCACCAGTTAATTTTCTTATTTTTCTTTCACATTGGTTATTAGTGGATATTTTACATATATATTAGGGTCACGTTCTATGTGCATTACCCCTGAACAGTGCCACTTTCCCTTTCTTTGAGTTTATAATATTTCTGAATTTCACCTAGGTGAAGTTTTTAATTGGGGAGGCTGCAGTTCATCCATTTCCTAAGCGCGGAAACCTGTTACTTATTCAGGGGAACAAAGACTCCCCCTTCTTCAGGGCTTTTGTTGCTTGCTGATATGTGTGGAAGAATCTCAAACAGATGGGACTGTCGCACAATGTTCAAACGGATGAATGTCTTAGTGTTGGCTGTGCTTACCTACCTTTCCTAGATGACATGTGGATACAACCATAAGGCATAACCTGGAGGTAGCAACCCAGGCCCCATAAAAGTCTACTTGTCATCTACTTTCAAGTTGGCAATAAACCATTAGAATTGAAGTCTTCCATCTTACCCTCTTTCACCACTCACCCACAACCAGTGACTGACTGAGTCAGTCCAACGCGGTCTCCAACCCTAAAGAGTTACCTTCAAAACTTGGGAAGAAGCAAAAAATAATAATGGAGGAAAGAAAGAGTACGTGCAAACACACACCTGTGTGTCCAATCAATCTTTGACTCTCCACAAGGATACTATTGTATGTTTACATGTGTTTTAGATACAAATAATTTGTTTTTATTCGATATTGGTGTTGTTATTGGGAGTGTATTAAGTGTTTTATCAGTATTAAACTAAAACTGAACTCCAACCTCGCTTCAAGTCTTGCACAGTTGTAAAAGCTCTTCTCTGATTTTACTGATCACTGTGAGCTTCTGACAATGTGCATCAGAAGCCACAGTAAGTTAGATGGAGCATGCCAATGTTCAGCATTATCCAGCAGTTTCTTCCTCAGCCTGACTGTCCCTGGCCTGCCCCTTTTGCAAACACTGGATATCAGTAGCAAATCATAGAGACTCATCATCACATGTGGGCAATTTCATAGGGCAGTCTGCATGTAAATACATCCTGCCTGGTAACTTCCATTCCTCCAGAATGACAACGACCCATCAAGACTTTTTGGTATTTGCATAACTCCTCTCCACAGCCAGCCCACTGCTTGTATGTATTGAGGCAGGGTGCTGTCATGCTTTTAGGATGTACTGCACCTAGTCGGCCCCTTCCGTTAGCCATAAGCCTGCATTAGATGAACAGAGACCCACTGATGACAGTACTAGGTTTAACATAAAGTAATGGAAATGGAAAGGTTTTATTGTCATCAGCATATTGAAGGGGGGGGGATTGAGGAACCAGGGAAGGTAAAAATAAAAGCATATAAAAGAACAGCTTTAAGATCAGGAAGCATGCTATTTTTAGCATTAACAGAGAAGTATGACAAAAGCTTTTTTGGCCATACTTCTCTTCTGGATCACAGGAGTGCACTTACTTTTGCTCTCTTGTGACCCAGAAGCTCGCTGACGGCTGACGTAACAGAGCCGGTCCAGGCTCTGGCAGCCTTCAGACAATAATGTTGGGGACAACCCAGATGCCCGACAGGCAGCTGGCTCAGCCTTTCAGTGTGCTGCTGACAGCCTGAGCCGCTCCCACCCCCTTCCCAGCCTGGTGCTCCAGGGAGAGCTGGAGGGGCAGAGCAGAGAGCTGGTAGCTGACAGTCACCTCTCTCTGCTCACTGAAAACTGAGCGATCAATGGTCATGTGATTGCTTAGTTGTTGAGCTTAAAGCTGGTGTGGGGACAGCTGCAGCATTGGACCCATGCTAAAGTAGGGAGGAAAGTATGGATGTTTTTCACTATGTCCACACTTTTTCTTTAATAATAAAATTAGGATTAGGGCTATGTGCCAGTTAAGGGTAAACCTTTAGGTTTATTTTACGTTGAAAAGATAAGAAATAGTGTTATCATTCAGGTTTAGATGTTAGATTCATTGCTGTGCATAGGACTCTGGATTGATATAGTGGTACTCTGTCAGCTTTTTGTCGCTGTTTGAACCTACATGTGGGTAATTTTTCCCCAAACCCTGTCTATATGACAGCTGTCAGAAGAAGAGACAGAAAATGTCTCCAGTGCCTGTTTGAACAAGAGAAAAAGGAGAGGAGGTGAAAGGTTTCACTTTATTCAGACTCTTTATGAAGCCCACATATTGAACAACATATTAACTGAACTAGCTGCTCACATGATCTCTACTAAAGGGAAGGACTGGCTCATCTGAAGTTCCTATGCAGCAGAGAGCACATGACCAGATGCCTAGGCATTGAACACAAGACCATCCTCAGCAAAATTCTGAAGCAGCAATTCCTGCTGCAAACGTGTTTTCTTGGCTTCTGCTATGACCACAGCCTGTCCACCCAAAATTGATATTTTAGTTTTTGGTAGATGATGAATGGTTGAATCAGTTTCCTTTATCGTTTTAATATAGTGGTCACTTAAGCTTCAACAGGATAAATCTCAGGAAGGTGTTGATCTGCAGAGTTCATCACTCCAGCTCTTGGGCCACAGCAGTGTTTAAAAACCCCTTCCCGCCGACCGTACGCAAATTTGAGTTCATGGCTTGAATGTTTTTTTTTATCAGGGTGATGCCTGCAGCTGCATCACCTCGCTACCATTTTTTATAGTGGGTGGTTGACTCTTTAGTGTTAACAACAAATGTGTCTAAAAGCTGCTCGGCTATTATCCTAAAGGACGTTCTCACCTTCTGCCGCTCTTCCTGGGCCTCCCGTCTCACCGGGAGACCAGAGCCACCAGCCAGCATATCCGCTGGCTAGGCTGAGACCTGTCCGAAGTTGGATATGGCTCCAATCGGGTCTCCGATGTAAAATCCTGGAAGCAACATCACAAATACTGTGCAACATAAAATATTGCAACAATCACCATTTTATTCCCTAGGGTCTCTGCTAAAAATATATATAGAATGTTTGGGGGCCTAAGTAATTGTCTAGCAAAAAATATGGATTTTAACTTGAAAGCAACAAATGTCAGAAATAGGCTTAGGCATGAAAGGGTTAATAAAATGTCTATTAAATTAATGTCTTTTAAATCTCACAGAACCAAAGAACGTTACAGAACTTTCCAGACTGGTTTTCATGCTTGTTGTTTACACCTTAAAGTGTTTAATAGGAAAGGCAAGACCAGTAAGACCTTTTTTTTTTTTTTTTTTTTTTTAAGTTCCTCCACATACATTGTTCATTCAGCTGTAACAGCTGTAGCTCTACCTGATATCCTGGTAGGTAGACATCCAGCTGCTCAATCCTTCTTGGTTCAAACTCTTGCAAACATCCATTTTTACTTCTCCAAAAAGACCATATAGTGAGGTAGCTTAAAGTAAACCCGTGTTTTGCCCATGCAGGACAAGCCAGTAGGTTCCCTTAAACTGGAATTTTTGAAAAATGATGCCTCTTCTGCAATAAAATTGGATTTTTGACTTACCTGTAAAATCTATTTTATGCTCATACAGTATAGGACAAAGGCAAATTCAGAGACCAATGGAACATCCAAAAGCACGAGGGGAGAGTAAATCGGCAACAAAACCAGCCAACAGACCCTCCACAACAACCAAAGATCCCTGTAGCACCTTGTGAGCAAGGACAGCATCAGCAGTGGCCTGAACATTCAAGCAAAACTTAGTAAATTTGTGAATCACAGGGTGGCATCCCTAAAAATCTGCAATGCAGAAGCTTGATTGTGAAAAGCCAAGGATGTCCTGACAGATCTAGCAGAATGAGCCATCACTAAAAAGGGAAGAACCCTACCCTCAGCCGAACAGGTCCGAACTACAACCTGACAAATCCACCTAGCAATGGTGGAATGAGATGCAGGGAGCCCCCTGTGAGATCCCTCCAGAAACACAAAGAGGCAATCTGATTGTCTCCAGGAAGCTGTAGATGCGAGGTAGACTCTAACAGTGTGAAGTGCCAACTCCCAAGGGTGTTTCAGGGTAGGACAAAAGGATGGAAGTACTATGTCCTGATTGATGTGAAAGGAAAAAAAAATCTTAGGCAGAAAAGAGAACCTAGGCCTAGGCCTTATGCTTTTGAACCATTAGGAAGGGCTTTTTACAAGATAAGGCAGCCAGCTCTGACACCCTCCTGGCAGAGGTGATGGCAATCAGGAAAACCACCTTGATAGTAAAGCCAGTCAAGGATACATTCCTAATGGGCTCAAAGAGAGTAGACTGCAGTACTGAAAGCACAAGGTTCAAGTCCCACAATGTAACCACATGGCATCTAGAAGGAATATGAACAAGCCCTTGTATAAAAGCCTTCACCAAGGAGAGTTGTCAATGGCCATTGAAAAAAGAATAGTCAAGGCCTATATTTGGTCAAGGCTGATATTTGTACTCAGGGCTAACCACTGATCCATCCTTATTGAGGAAAAGCCAAGACACATCTAACAGATTACTATTGAGCTCTAATCTTCCATTGTCCACACCAGGCAAAAGCCTTCACCAAAGAGTGAGATGCCAACAGCCATTGAAAAAAAGAATAGACAAGGCCTATATTTGTACTTAGGGCCATCCACTGATCCATCCTGATTGAGGAAAATCCAAGACACATCTCACAAATTACTATCGAGCACTAGGACGTAGATCAGGATAGTCTGGTAATGGCCACAGAACATGCACTGGAAGCTTTAGTACATCTGCGTACCACTTTTTTCTTTGCTGATTTGGTGCAACGAATATCACTGAGACACCTTTGGATTCAATCTAGCAGAGCAGACAAGGGCAGATCTTTAAGGGAGAAAAGGCATAGATCATAGAGAACTGATCCCACTGGGTCACCACAGCATCCACTGCGAAGACCCTCAAATCCCGAGATCAACATACAAACCTTTCCATCTTTTGGTTGAGATCCATGTCCAGCATCCCCCTTCTTAGACAAATGTCCTGAAACACCTCCAGGTGTAGGGGACCACTCTTTTCAGTCAAGCTGCTGGAAGCTGAGAAATACCGCTTGACAAGGCAAGAATGTGGCATTCTGTCCATGGCAGAATCAGGTCCACCTGGGCCTAAGATGCTCGACTTCTGGTCCTACCATGTTGATTGATGTAAGCCCCAAGCATGGCTTTGTCTTAATGAACCAAAACAGCACCAAGGGTTGATGAGAGGATGAGGCTGTCTGCTGAATATCACAGGATAGAACCTGGACAGATCTGGCCCTTTAAAGCAGTTGTTCAGTCATTTTTTTACAAGTTAAGTCAGCAACTGTAACTGATGACTTTTAATAGTAGGACACTCACCTGTCCCAGGATTCAGCGATGTCCTCACCCAGCCAGTTTCTTCACCAAGCTTTGGTCCTCAGTGCCAGAATATTGTGGGCAGCCGGCTGTGACTGCTTGGTCTTGCAGCTTTTTGGGACCTGTGACGTGTCTCAGAAAGCTGGGGGGAATGAATCGATTGGCAATCCAAAACGGTAGTGGAGGAGCAGGTTACCCCCCCCCCCAAAAAAAAAAAAAAAAACTAAAGTGGCAAATATGAAAGGGGGGGGGGGGGGGGAGGAGGGAGAGCGGAACTTACGCTTCAACAGCAGACTGTCCAGGTGCCCCACAACATGGACACCTGAAAAATGAAATAGGGCAAGGACTAGAGTCTAGAGCTTTGTGAAGACCCGAGGGGCAATGGATAGGCCAAATGCTACAAATTGTAAATATTGCTCTTCTAAGGCAAAGTGCATAAAGCGTTACTGCGGAGGATAAATAAGGACATGCAAATAAGGATCTTTGATGTTTAGAGAAACAATGACCGACCTGGCAGATTCCATTGGAAATGTAAGATTCTTAAGTATTTGCTGAGGACCTTGGGACTCGATTCAGTCCGTCTGATTTTCGACCGAAAAGGTCCGTTGGAAGTCCGATGAAGCCCACACACGGTCGGATTGTCCGACAGATTTGTTCCGGCGGACGAGTTAGGCCGAAAAGTCCGCCCGTGTGTACACGGCATTAGTCCCGCTGGGTAGGGAGAAACACCTCCTACATCGTATGACATCATTTGCCTAGGCATGAAAAACTGGAATTAACTGAAGTATACCAGTAAATATGATATACAGTACCTTCCAATCAGCAGGATTAAAAACAGTCAGTGTTAAATGAGAGAGTGAGGTTCCGCTCTAATTAATTGTTCTTCTCGCGTTTTGTCACTTTGCACTTTTGTCTGCGTTTCTTTTCTCACTAGGATGGAGGGTGTGGGTCCTCTGGCCTACCCTCAAGTCTAGGGGAGGATGTGTGGCCAATAGGTTCCTTCCTCCCCTGAACTAGGGGGAGGGGGAGAGAGAGCCTCTTACCTACTACTCGGTTGGCTTCGATTGACCTGGAGGCGAGGGGTCCCCAGGCCTCTTGACTAGATGGACGACCAAGTTGTGCCTTGCCCCGGGGGTCAGGGTAAGGTCCAACTCCTTTGCGGGGTGGACAAAAGACAAACCTTTAAGTGCACTTTTTTATGTGTTTTTCACATGCATTGATTGTACACTTAGGTGTTTTTACGCACCACCGCGGATAAAAAATAAAATTATGTGAACAAGTTGCTTCAGCCTGCATAAGCAAAGCACAGGTCCATTTTAAGATGATCTTTACCTAATCTGCCTGATTATAGCTGGACTAAAACTATTATAATGTCTATAAGCACTCCCCAACCTGAGCAGCTATCCCCCCTGTCCAACCCTCTTTACAGGAATCTGATCGTCTAGTATGTACTTTTTTCCACTAGATTGTACTTTTAGATCAGAAATCCACTCCCGGTACTTTCAAATCTTTCCTCACTGCACCTGCACATCCATCTGCGATTTGAAAACTTTATATAGCTTGTAATATTGCTATGCTCCTAGAGGAGGAGGACAAATCTGGATATTGGTAAGTACCTAAATGGAGGGGGGTGTGTCCCTTCCATCTAATCAACTCTCCTCACTGAGCTCTGCAGATTGTGCATTCAGCTCTCTGCCCTCTTTTTTCTGACAGCTCAGACAAGCTTTATAAATTCTGGATTTTGATTGGATGTAGAGAAGGGATGGCTGCAGATAAACAGGTACAATTAATGTAGGATTTGTTTCACCTTTGTATATCACCTGACGCCAGTTCCTTTACTGGGCATATGTAAGGGTTTACAACAACTTTAAATTAGCGATGCTTCTTTCAGCGAGACTGGTGCCGTGTGATTTTTATGCAGGACATGGGGATGGGCTTGGCGCAGGATCTGGAGACAAGGAAGAAGGAGTTCATTGATATTCGGGTTTAATTTAGTGCAAGGCAGGCATGTCAAACTGATGTTTTTCATGATGTATGTGGTCCTCTTACAGTTTAAACTGAATGAGGTCCCTGGCTGTGTTCCAACAAATTAAGCCTGCACTTGCTATTGTAATTTTGCAAATGGATATGTCAAAATGGTTTACAGACAGGTCAGTCTTTCTCAACCTTTTCAACACAGGGGAACCCTTGAAAGAACTTTCTGGTCTCAGAGAACCCTTGGTAAAATTCCTATATCAGCATCTGATACAGTGTGATGGTCAGTTGGAAGAATGCTCCTTACACTTGTAGTCATTGGGAAGAATTGACCCTTTACAGATAGCTAAGGATCAATTGTGTCAGTGGGAACTTATCTGAGGGGCAGAAATTGCTCATTGCACAAGAAACCCCTAGGAACCTCTGGAGAAACCGTGGTTGAGAAACCATGGCTTAGGTTAAGGCCTTATGCACCCTGGGTGTTTAGCCCCACTGCATGAGACTTCAGGTTTAGGTGTGGATAGGAGGCACAAGTGGACAGCATCCACCCAGGGACGTATTTGTTAGTTGTTAGCAGCTTTCAGCCTCAGCGAGGCTGCCGGCAACAGGGCTGGGCAGTGTGCATGTGCCTTCCTCCCGCACCTTAACGTTGGAGTCTCATATGTATAAATGCC
Organism: Lithobates clamitans; assembly: GCA_037952925.1. Classification (NCBI taxonomy): domain Eukaryota; kingdom Metazoa; phylum Chordata; class Amphibia; order Anura; family Ranidae; genus Lithobates; species Lithobates clamitans. The sequence goes on from JBBGZY010001859.1 coordinate 64,778, forward strand.
CAGTGCGCATGAGGCCTAAGTATTCAGTAAGGGGGATAGTTAAACCTGGCTATGCACTATATTGGTGGTCTCCAAACTGCAGCCCTGAGGCCAGATTTGGCTCTTTGCCTGCCTCTATCTGGCCCAAGGGGTACTGTTCCTCCCACATACACCAATGATGGGGTGCTATTCCTCCCACAGACACCAATGATGGGGTGCTATTTATTTCTCCCACAGACACCAATGATGGGGTACAATTCCTCCCACCAACAATGGGGAACTATTATTCCAACTGATAACAATGGGGCACTATTCCTCCCACAGACTCCAATGATGGGGTGCTATTCCTCTCACTGACAACAATGGGCACCAATAAAACCAATGATGGGGTGTTTTCTAATCTCACTGGCCACACTAAAGTCCAAAGGACAGTAAACTGGCCCTTTGTTTAGAAAGTTTGGAGACTCCTGTACTATATGATAAGACTGTACAATTTCTTTTAGAGTTACCAAAACATTATGAGGATACACTGTACCTAACAATACTTTCAATCTGTATCCAATCAGACAGGCCCTTGTACTACATAGTTGATGTTAAATCTAAAAGGAGATTGTACTTTGTATAATCACCTTGAAAGTGAACCCCTGCTGTCCATGACAGGTTCCCTTAAAGTTTTTGTGGGGGGAGAACTTCAGTGCTGGGGTACTTTGATGTAAACTTGGAGGAACATTCACTTTATTTTCAGTGGCAATAGCCTCATGCTAAAAGAAATAACACAACTAGTGCTAAAAAATGAACATATCATAGATCGAAGCCAATGAAGAATGGGTGAGGACACCCCAAAACTCAAAGCTGTCTGTAAAATGAGTCAGTAACGGGAAAACTCATTTTTTGGGTCTCCACAAGTTATACACGGTTTGTGAGCAACTGACCATTAAACCTATGTAAGCTCAATGGACACGGTATTCCAAAACCATTTCATTTATTATAGAGTTGCCCCGCATTCCAAAACCATTGCATTTATTATAGCATTGCCCCGCCTTTAACAGTCTTCACCCTTCTGCGAAGGCTTTCCACAAAGTTTAGAACGTGTCTATCGAAATTTGTACCCATTCTGTTGAAAAAGCATTTATGAGGTTGGGTACAAAAAAACAAATCTGGCTTACAGTCAGCATTCCAATTCAATCTAAATGTGTAGGGTTGAGGCCAGAGCTCTATTCAGGCCACTCAAGTTCCTCTACAGCAAACTGGCCAAACCATATTTAAAGATCAAGGAAGCGCCGCATTCCGTCTAGCCAACTTAGCGTAGACTTCAAAACAGCCTCAGCACGAGTCTCTGCCAAAACCACGCCCCCTGACATGTTTTGCCCCGCCCGCTAGACTTAATTATAGGGTAGTCATATCGGGACTACTGAAACATGTCAGGAGGGTGTGACTTTGGCAGGAACTCATGGGCTGAGGTAGTTTTCAAGTCTACAGTAGGTTGGCTGGATGGGAGTGCAGTGTTTCTTTGATTTTATACATGCATTGCTTCAGGTGAGCACCTTTGGCACCCTGCACCTTTCTCCCTGGTGACTGCAGGAGTTTGGCTTCTCCAGTTTGAGCGGCGTTCATAATCTGGCACCATGGTCGAACCATATCTTTATGGAGCTGGCTTTGTACAAAGGGGGCACAGTGATGTCGGAACAGAAAGGGGGCTTCTCCAAACTGTTAGAAATTTCTGTAGCATTATAGTACCCTTAAATGGAAACACTGGAACTCAATCCTTTAGTGGAGTTTCCACATAATTCTGTCCGTATAATGTAACTAACTCCCAGGTGATTGAGCCCACCAAATTCCCAGCACGATTTTGGAGGAAAAACTTTTAAGCTTGAAAGAGGGCATGAAAATGATCACCTGATTTCTAATGGACACAATGTAAGTCAGAGGGACAGCAGTGTCAATGCTGCATTGTAATAATGTTCAAAGGGAAGATAAAAAAAAAAAAAAAAAAGGGGCAACCTACATAGTGCTGAGTTTTCTTTCCCCTTCAGATATAGAAGGAACAGATAAAGTGAACGTACTCTTACTCAGAAGTCATATCCTGATACAGGAACGTCTCGTCTTTCGTGGGGACAGAGATAGTAGATGAGGGAGGCTCTCCTAGTGAGCCGTTTTCCACAGTCAGAACGTGAATACGATTGTAGTCCGCATGGACTCTGACATGCCTAGCCAGGTTTGATTTTTGCGTAAAGCCTCTTCCACACTCAGGGCATGAGTATGGCCGATGGCCGCTGTGAATTCTCTCATGTTTGGCAAGATCGTACTTGTCAGTGAAACATTTCCCACACTCCGCGCATGGAAACGGCTTCTGCCCTGCATGAACCCTCTGGTGCCTAATGAGATATTCTCGATGTGGAAAACACTTCCCGCATTCAGGACATGGATATGGCTTCTCCCCTGTATGAAGTCTTTGGTGTCTGTTGAAGTGTCCCCTCTGAGTAAAACATTTGCCACACTCGTAGCAGAAAAACTCCTTCTCGTTGGCGTGGCTCTTCTCGTGATTGGCCAGATGCCCCTTTTCTCCAAAACATTTTCCGCATATGGAACAAGAATAGGGCTTTTCCACCGAGTGACTCCTCTGATGATTGACAAGGTGCGACTTTTCCACAAAGCATTTCCCGCAATCGGGGCAGGAATGTGGTTTGTCCACTATGTGATCTCGCTGGTGTTTGAAAAGTTTTGCTTTGGCCGTGAAACATTCACCGCACTCAAAGCACATAAACGTTTCACCCCTTCTTCGATATGTACGATTGGAGACAGGAGGTAAATGACCGAGGAAGCTCCCTGCAAGGGTAGAGGGACCAGATGATTGACCCACACCGTGAGGTATTGAATAGAGGTTTGCATCAATGCCCGTTTCTTCTAAAGAATCTCTTGTGACATCATCTTCCATTTCACTGTCTGGAAAGATCATGGGACATTTATCCATATTGTCCCCCTTGTATCTTCCATCTGCAGAAAATAAGACATTGAGGGTTAAACAGGAACACAAAGCCAAATATTGTTATTTTTATTTTGGATATAATAGGAAATGGTTAAAGTGGTCCTAAAGTGTAAAGGTTTTTTTTTTACCTTAAAGCGGGTGTAAACCTCAGACATGAAATATGAACAAAGCATATCCCTCTATAGTGTGTACTTGTCTCAATCCAGAGCACTAAGTGTCATTTCTGCTTTCAGCATGAATCAGTTCTGACAAGTTTTCCTGACACCAAGAGAAAAATGGGGGAAAGCTCAGGATGATTAACAGCCTCAGCTCTGTCCCTCTGTGCTGCGAGAAGTGGGTGTTTCCTTCATTCCAGTCAGCTCTCAGAGATCTCCTCACTAAGCTCTGCAGAGTGTAACTTCAGCTCTATGCCCCCTTTTTTCTGAACTCTCAGACAAGCTTAAAAAATGATGTCCTTTGAACGGCTGTAGGGAAGAGAAGACTACATATAAACAGATGCAACTTATGTAGGAGGATTTGTTTCATCTCTACCACCTGAGGCCCTTTACTTCACTGGGTACACTGCCTTGAAAAAAATATTCATACCCTTTGAAATTTTCCACATTTTGTCATGTTACAACCCAAAATGTAAATGTATTTTATTGGGATTTCATGTGATAGACCAACACAAAGTGGCACATAATTGTGAAGTGGAAGGAAAATGATAAAATGATTTTCAATTTTTTTTTACAAATAAATATACGAAAAGTGTGGCGTGCAATTACAGCTGCAAGTCTTTTTGGGGATGTCTCTATCAGCTTTGCACATCTAGAGAGGGACAGTTTTGCCCATTCTCCTTTGCAAAATAGCTTAAGCTCTGTCAGACTGGATGGCGAGCGCGTCTGAACAGCAATTTTTTAAAATCTTGCCACAGATTCTCAACTGGATTTAGGTCTGGACTTTGACTGGGCCATTCTAACACATGAATATGCTTTGATCTAAACCAGTGGTTCTCAACTCCTGTCCTCAGGACCCACTAACAGGCCAGGTTTGCAAGATAACTGAAATACATCACAGGTGATATCATTTGTTGCTCGGTGATTGCAGTATTCTAGTCTGCATCTCCCCAAGGTAATACTTAAAATCTGGCCTATTGGTGGGTCCTGAGGACTGGAGTTGAGAACCACTGATCTAAACCATTCCATTGTAGCTCTGGCTGTATGTTTAGGGTTGTTGTCCTGCTGGAAGGTGAACCTCCGCCCCAGTCTCAAGTCTTTTGCAGACTAACAGGTTTTCTTCTAAGATTGCCCTGTATTTGGCTCCATCCATCTTCCCATCAACTCTGACCAGCTTCCCTGTCCTTGCTGAAGAAAATCATCCCCACAACATGATGCTGCCACCACGTTTCACGGTGGGGATGGTGTGTTCAGGGTGATGTGCAGTGTTATTTTTCCGCCAAACACCCAGTTTTGCTTTTAGCCAAAAAAGTTAAATTTTGGTCTCATCTAACCAGAGCACCTTCTTCCACATGTTTGCTGTGTCTCCCACATGGCTTCTTGCAAACTAAAAATGGGATGTCTTATAGCTTTCTTTCAACAATGGTTTTCTTCTTGCCACTCTTCCATAAAGGGCAGATTTGTGGAGAGCATGACTAATAATTGTCCTGTGGACAGATTCTCTCACCTGAGCTGTAGATCTCTGCAGCTCCTCCAGAGTTACCATGGGCCTCTTGGCTGCTTCTTTGATTAATGCCCTCCTTGCCCGGCCTGCCAGTTTAGGTCATGTCTTGGTAGGTTTGCAGTTGTGCCATACTCTTTCCATTTCCCGATGATGGATTGAACAGTGCTCCGTGAGCTGTTCAAAGCTTGGGATATTTTTTTTTTATAACCTAACCCTGCTTTAAACTTTTCCACAACTTTATCCTTGACCTGTCTGGTGCGTTCCTTGTCCTTCATGATGCTGTTTGTTCACCAAGGTTCTCTAACATACCCCTGAGGGCTTCACAGAACAGCTGTATTTATGCTGAGATGAAATTACACACAGGTGAACTCTATTTACTAATTAGGTGACGTCTGAAGGCAATTGGTTCCACTAGATTTTAGTTAGGGGTATCAGAGTAAAGGGGGCTGAATACAAATGCACACCACACTTTTCACATATTTATTTGTAAAAGAATTTGAAAACCATTTATCGTTTTCCTTCCACTTCACAATTATGTGCCACTTTGTGTTGGTCGATCACATAAAATCCCAATAAAATACATTTACGTTTTTGGTTGTAAAATGACAAAATGTGAAACATTTTAAGGGGTATAAATACTTTTTATCTGGAAGGGTTTACAATCACTTTAATGGAAAAAGACACTCCACTACCTATCCTGCAACCCCCCCCCCCATATCTCCGTACACTTACCTGGCCCCTGTCGCCGCTTCAGCACTGTTTTGGCTGAAGCACTGCTTCTCTCACTTCCTGGTCTCACAGGCTCCTGCTGATATCAGTCAAACTGTCAAAGGGAGGGAGCGGGGGAGTGGCTTACCAGCACTGTGTGCATCTTTGGAAGCACACAGCCTGACTCAGAAATGTGCAGATCTCTGTGCTGTGATTGGCCACAGCTGATCAGCAGGTATACAGACAAAATGATTGCTGCTGACAAACTTGTGCTGTGTCCAATTACAGCACAGGTCAGCAGGGGGCACGCGCATGTGCGCCACTAAACCAGGAAGTACACCGTGACATACGGGTACGTCACATTGCCTGGGGCTGTCACCTGTCAGCATTAAATGTACTGCTGGGGGGCGGCAAAAGGGTAAAGCCCATCTTTGGGTAAAATATTAACCCCACTTTCTTAAAACCCCACTCTAACCCATCCTGCATGTGTTTTTTTTTCTCTTTACCTTGTAAAGAAAGATATACTCGCCTATGTCCCCGGTCTGGGACATTTGCTAGCACCATTTGTGGGTGTAGGGGATGGCTAATTCAGCTCTGGCCAGCCCCCACAAAATATCTTTGCTGCTGATGTCACAGCTGCAGACTCATGAGAGAAACCTGCTGCTGGACAGCTAATAGGAAGTGTCTATGTTACGCAGGACATCTTCCATTGGGGACACATGTTCTGGTAACAACTAAGAGGGCACTTCCCTCAGCTGCCTCTTTAGCACTCGGCATGCTAAGGAGGCACCTGAAGGAAGGAAAATCTGACATTGACATAAGAGAAGAGTAGGTAAGCATTATCATTGCACAACGTATAACCTCTTTTTTTACTTTAAACCAAAAAATATAAATAAAATTATAGCCTTACAAAATCATCACTCCTCCCATGTAATAGAGATAAGAAGAGGGAGAGGCGTTTAGTAGTCCTAACACACCTTTTGTCCTAGGACAGCTCCTCTAGAGATACTGTCTGTTTGGCAATGTCTTTTTGCTGAGCCTCCTGGGATGCTGGACAGTTCCTTGGACAATTCATTGAATGGTCCTGCCTTGAACGTGGTTTCTCTTGCACTTTGAACCCTTTGCTCCTCCCATGTACTTCCTGATTTAAGCCATGTCTCTGCACTACCCGTTTGCTAGATTATTGAGCTCTCTACAGCTAATATCTCGCTTTTGTCACTCCTGCTGCAGTCCGTATTCCCCGCCACCACTCATTACTGAACTTCGGCTTTTTCCTCGACTAAGCTTCTGCTTGATCCTAACCTGCAATCACCTGTAATACCACGTACACACGGTCGGACATTGATCGGACATTCTGACAACAAAATCCATGGATTTTTTCCGACGGATGTTGGCTCAAACTTGTCTTGCATACAGACGATCACACAAAGTTGGTCGGAAATTGCGAACGTCAAGAACGCGGTGACGTACGACACGTACAACGAGCCAAGAAAAATGAAGTTCAATAGCCGGTGCTGCTCTTCTGCTTGATTCCGAGCATGCGTGGAACTTTGCGTGTCGGAATTGTGTACACACGATCGGAATTTCCAACAACGGATTTTGTTGTTGGAAAATTTGAGAACCAGATCTCAAATTTTATGCAACGGAAATTCCGATGGAAAATGTCCGATGGAGCCTACACACGGTCGGAATTTCTGATAAAAAGCTCTCATCGAACATTTTCCGTCGGAAAATCCGACTGCGTGTACGGGGCATTACTGACATGGCTTGTTTACAGACTACACTTCTGCTTAGTCACTACCTCCTATATGTGCTAAGGGGCCCTGGCTTGCTCACCTCCTGGTGGGGCGATCCTGAGGACTATGACCTGGTACTAACATGGGCAAAACACATCGCCACAATCAGGAGCTCCAGTGAACACCAGTTAGTGTTTAGACTCCGAACCTTGGTTGAGCCCACAGCATCCACCAGGGTGACCTGCTTGTATCCCTACCCTGCTGGTCGGTGGTAGCCTCTCTACTACTATAGCTACTGGTCTCTGAGCCTGCCCCCTGACAGTGACACCATTATAGCCGTAGAGCTTGGGAGAATAGAGGGGGGACTCTTAATGCTCATGGTTTTATAATAGAAGTTCAACAAGCTCATATAGGCCCAATTGTCAGTAGTTCAAAAACTTCTGACCATCTAGTGTATCGGTCACTCACCCGAGCCAATCTCCGAAGGAATTTCCTCTTTACGGTGTTCCACACCCCTACCATACATCTTTTCTGGTGCTCCTCTACCTCCAGCTTGATACTGAGAAGACCTTTCTTCCTGCAAAAAAAAACAATAAGCATTTTGTCCAATTTTTGGGCTTGAGATGGACACAAGAGCTACACTGCTACCAATGCCATTTTACCTACCTGATATTTTGAAAAGTTCTTGTGATTTTCCAGTGGAGAATCCCAGGAATAAAGAGGACTTCGACATCTCTCCGGTGTGTTTCTGTTGTTGGATCCATCTGTGGAAACGTCCTCTTCTTTACACATCGGGTCTCTCCACAAATACATCTCATCGTCACTCTCCGTCACTTCAACTTTAATATTAAGTAAATGTTTGCCCTGAATGTTAGAAAACAATTATGAGCTAGGGTTTACTAGGCCCATGTACAAGTCATAATGGCGTACTAAACAAAATGTTATCTACCTTTTCATCCTGGAGGACCTTTTGATGTTCCTGTGTGGAATCCCAGTAATCAAGAGGACTGGGACATCTCTTTGGTGTATTTCTAATAACAGATCTTTGTAAGGGAACTTCCCACTCCTTCTGCACATCAGTCCTCAAAAACTTGTTTTCTTGTCTCTCTGCGATGTCAGCTTTAAAGTTCAACTGATGCTCATGCTGACGCTTCCTCTGCATTTCCATCCTCAAAAATTTGTCTTCTACTCGCTCCGTGGCTTCACCTTTCATGCTCAACTGATGTTCATGCTTCTCTTTCTGCAGATCAATCCTCAAAATCTTGTTTTCTTCTTTTTCTTTGACTTCGGCTTTAGAATTCAACTGACATTCACGATCCTTCTGTACATCAATCTTTAAATATTTGTCTTGTACCCTCTCTGTGGCCTCCGTTTTAACATTCAACTGATGTTCGGGCTTCTCTTTCTGCATATCAATCCTTAAAGTCTTGCTTTCTTCTTTTTCTTTGACTTCGGCTTTAGTACTCGACTGACAGTCATAATCCTTCTGTACATCGATCCTCAGGAATTTGTCTTGTGTGCTCGGTGTGACTTCCGCTTTAACATTCAACAGACGTTCATGCTTCTCTTTCTGCCAATCAATTCTCAAAGTCTTGTTTTCTTCTTTTCTTTTGACTTTAGCGGTAAAGTTGGACTGACATTCACGCTCCTTCTGTACATCGAACTTCAAAAACTTGTCTTGTAGCCTCTCTCTGGCTTTAGCTTTAATATTCATATGATGATCACGCTTCTCATTCTGCACATCAATCCTCGAACTCTTGTTACCTTCTTTCTCTTTGATTTCAACTTTATTGTTTGACTGACATTCAGGCTCCTTCTGTAGATCAATCCTCAAAAATTTGTTTTGTATCCTCTCTGTGGCTTTATCTTGATAATAGGGCTGATGTTCATGCTGCTTTTTCTGCATATCAATGCTCAAAATCTTGTTTTCTTCTTTCTCTTTGACTTCAGTTTCAACATTCAACCAACATTCACGCTCATTCTTTACATCAATCCTCAAAAATTTGTCTTCTGCTCTTTCTGTGTTTACAGCTTTATCTTTCAACCGACAGTCACGCTTTATGGCAGAAACAAAACAAAAAGGACAGCTGGTTTGTTAGGCCTTTAGGTAGAACATGAATTATACAGTGGGGATGATTTACTAAAACTTGAGAGTGCTTACAAGGTTTTTTTTGTCAAAGATGTCATATGACGCCCTTCTGGAATGGGCTGCGTTGCAGCACAATCTGTCACTGGCTGTGACCACCGGACACAGTCAATTACTGATTAGTGTACTGGCCCACTGTCGGTACCATGCGATCACTGTGGCCAATCACATCACAATTGTAAACAATGGATGGCTCCCTTTCATGCCATCCATTGTATAAAATTGTGTTGCTAGCTGTGATTGGTCACAGTTATTACATGGTACAGACAGGGCCAATCACAGCCCATGTGTACCATATGATTAGCTGTGGCCAATCATACACATTGAATTAATCTGTTTCATTCAGTAAAAATGGTTTCTTAGATCAGTGAAATTCATTGGTATAAGCAATCATAATGTGTAAAAAAAAAAAAAAAAAATCCCGATCACTTCCCCACAGTAGTGCAGTGTTACTAAGAAATGTAGCAGAATGCACTTTGGCCTAAATTTTTGAAGAACATAGTTACATAGTTAGTCAGGATGGAAAAAGACACAAGTCCATCTAGTTAAAAAACAAAACAAAAAAAAAACACACCACACACACACAACTTACAATCCCATATACACAACCCTATACCCACAGTTGAAGGTGAAAAACCCCAGCAAAGCATGATTGCCCCCCAAGAGGCAATCAGATATTCGACTGAACGATTATTTATTTGCAAAATTGTATAACAAACAAAGAAAAATATGTTTTTTTAAGCGCTTGCCGACCAGCTCACGCCGATATATGTCGGCAGAAGGGCACGTACAGGCAGATTAACATACCTATACGTTGCCCTTTAAGAAGCGGTTCGCGGGCGCGCGCCAGCTGCGACCTCCGCGAGTGTGATTTTGGCTCCCGCGGTCTCTATGTCCATGGGGATACCCGCGGTTGTCTCACGGAGAGGAAGAACGGGGAAATGCTAATGTAAACAAGCATTTCCCCTTTCTGCCTAGTGACAGGACACTGATCACAGCTCCCTGTAATCGGGAGCGGTGATCAGTGTCATGTCACACACAGCCCCTCCCCCCCACAGTTAGAATCACTCCCTAGGACTCATTTAACCCCTACAGCGCCACCTAGTGGTTAACCCCTTCACTGCCAGTCACATTTACACAGTAATCAATGCATTTTTAATTCCACAGATCGCTGTATAAATGTGAATGGTCCCAAAATCGCGCCAAAAGTGTCCGATCTGTCCTCCATAATGTCACAGTCATGATAAAAAAAAAAAATAAATAAATAAAAATTGCTGATCGCCGTCATTACTAGTAAAAAAATTGATAATAAAAATGCCATAAAACTATCCCCTATTTTGTAGGTGCTATAACTTTTGCGCAAACCAATCAATAAACACTTACTGCGTTTTACCAAAACATGTAGAAGAATACGTATCGGCCTAAACTGAGGAAAAAAAAGTTTTTTTTATATATTTTTTGGGGATATCTATTATAGCAAAAAGTAAAAAATAATGCGTTTTTTTCAAAATTAACGCTTTTTTTTGTTTATAGCGCAAAAAATAAAAATCGCAGGGGTGATCAAATACCACCAAAAGAAAGCTCTATTTGTGGGGAAAAAAGGACATCAATTTTGTTTGGGAGCAGCGTTGCACAACCGCGCAATTGTCAGTTAACACGACGCAGTGCCGAATCACAAAAAATGCTCTGGTCTTTTGCCAGCCAAATGGTCCGGGGCTTAAGTGGTTAAAATGTTCTGTCTTTTTTTCATTTATTTAGCACAAAACGAAAAATCCCCAAAAAAAAGTGGTGATTTAATACTAGCAAAACAAAGCTCTATTTGTGTAAAAAAAATAGATATGAATTTCATAATCGCGCAATTGTCATTCAAAAACTGTGACAGTGATGAAAGCCGAAAAATTGGCCTAGGCAGGAAGGGGATGAAAGTTCCCGGTATTGAAGTTAGAAGCTGATTGGTTACTATGCACTGCAGCAGTTTTAGTAAATCAACCACGATCTATAAAAACTCTTGTTTTTCTTTACCTGATCTTCATAGGAGACCTTGTGATGTTTCTGTGCACAATTCCATGAAATAAAAGGATTAAGACATTGCTGTTGTGGATTTTTGCTGTTGGATCCATCTGTAGGAATTTGTTTCTCCTTATGCTGCACAACAGTATTCACACACATTTCCTTTTCTGTCTGTGTGGGTTTCAAATTAGAGACACAATTGCCCTGAGTAATACATAACAATTATTAATCAGGGTCCACTGGGTCTATGGATAAACCAATACCACACCTGCAAAGACTGTTAGATGCCCTTACCTGATCTTCCTGAGGGATCTCCTGATGTTCCTGTGTGGAGTCCCGGGAATACAGAGGATGGGGACATCTCTCTGGGGGATTTCTGTTACTGGATCCATCTGTAGTAAACACACACACTGACTGAATACATTGTTTCTATGTCCTTATATCAGAGGATTTGTGTATTAGAGCTGCACAATTATTCGTTAAAAAAATTGTGATCTCAATTCACCCCCTCTGACGATCTCTCCTGCTGAGTTTGCCGATTCTTTCATATAAACAAGTGGAGAGACTTTATTTGCTCACTCAGCTGTCAAAAGAAAGCATCCCATTCTGCCAAGTCTTTAACTTGAAACATTGTAACTAAGCTTCCTTCTTAGATCAAAGGGATAAATCTTCTGTGTAAATAAATAAACCGGGCAACCTGCCAAGTTTTCAACAACGTATAAATACAGGACGTTTAACCACTTAGTGCCGATTCACACAGGGGCAACACGACTTCAGCGCGACTTTACAAGGCGGCATCAACGCAACTTTGGGCGACTTACAACACGACTTCAAGTCGCCCCCAGGACAGGCAACTTTGCCTGTGGCCAATCAGAGCTAATCAGCTCTTGTGACATACAGTACCTGCCCATGAGAATGTGTTTCCAGCACGATCCCATCGCGCTGGTTCTCGGCGACAGGGTACTGTGCATCTGGCGCTCGCTGCAATAGGAAAAAAAAAAACACATTTTCCTATTGCAGCGAGCACGAGAGGGAATTCCCCTCCAGGAACATACCAGGCTCTTAGGTCTGTTATGGATGTTAAGGGGAACCCCTTGCGCCGAAAAAACGGCGTGGGGGTCCCCCCCAAAATCCATACCAGACCCTTATCCAAGCACGCAACCCGGCCGGTCAGGTAAGGGGTTGGGGACGAGCAAACGCCCCCCCCCTGAACCGTACCAGGCCGCATGCCCTCAACATGGGGGGGGGCGGGTGCTTTGGAGAAGGGGGGGTGCCCTGCGGCCCCCCCTACCCCAAAGCACCTTGTCCCCATGTTGATGAGGACAAGGGCCTCTTCCCGACAACTCTGGCCGTGGGTTGTCGGGGTCTGCGGGGGGGCGGCCCGGATCCCCGCCCTATGTGAATGAGTATGGGGTACATCGTACCCCTACCCATTCACCTGGGGGAAAAAAGTGTCAATAAAAAAGCACTACACAGGTTTTTAAGTAATTAGGCAGCTCCGGGGGTCTTCTTCCGACTTCTCTGCTCTCTCCGGCCTCTTCTCCATGCTCTCCGGTATCTTCTGCCGTGCTCCTACACTATCTTCTGCTCTTTTGCCCGCTCTTTTGCTACTTGACACTTTTTTTCCCCCAGGTGAATGGGTAGGAGTACGATATACCCCATACTCATTCACATAGGGTAGGGGTCCGGGGGCCCCCTTATTAAAGGGGGCTTCTGGATTCCGATAAGCCCCCGCCCGCAGACCCCGACAACCAATGGCCAGGGTTGCTGGGAAGAGGCCTTTGTCCTCAACATGGGGACAAGGTGCTTTGGGGGAAGGGCGCCCCCCCTTCCCCCAAAGCACCCGCCCCCCCCCATGTTGAGGGCATGCGGCCTGGTACGTGTCAGGAGGGGGGGCGCCCGCTCGTCTCCACCCACTTTCCTGACCGGCCGGGCTGCGTGCTCGGATAAGGGTCTCGTATGGATTTTGGGGGGGACCCCCATGCCGTTTTTTCGGTGTAGGGGGTTCCCCTTGCAATCCTTTCCAGAACTAAGGGCCTGGTATGCTCCCAGAGGGGGAATCCATGCCAGTTTTTTTTTTTTAAATTTGGCGTGGAGTTCCCCCTCACAATCTTCTTTTTCCTGTAAAGCCGCTTCACTATAGATGAGGATCCGACTTGGAGGCGACCTCCATTCAATTCTATGGTTACAGGTCACCTAGAAGTCGCCTTGAAGTAGTACAGGAACCTTTTCTGAAGTCGGAGCGACTTCAGTAGTGTACATTAAGACGGCTGTCATTGACTATACTGCAATTCCCAATGTCAAGCGACTTGGGGTGACTTGAGGGCTGACAAGTCGGATCCCAAGTCGTTGTAGTGTGAACCGACCCTTAAAGTCTAAATCTTTTTCTGGCACTTCTTTCTTAAGTTAAAATCAATATTTTATGCTAGAAAATATGACTCGGAACCCCCAAACATTATATATATTTTAGAAGAGACCCTAGGGAATAAAACAACAATTGCTGCAATATTTTATGTCACACTGTATTTGCCCAGCGGTCTTTCAAATGCAATTTTTTGGAAAAAATACACTTCATTGAATAGAAAAAAAAAAATGAAACAGTAATGTTAGCCCAATTTTTTTTTTTTGTTTTAATGTGAAAGATGATGTTACGCCGCGAGAATCGTGAGAGAATCGTGATCTATCTTCTAAGCAAGAAAATTGTGATTCTCATTTTAGCCATAATCGTGCAGCTCTAGTGTGTATCTAGGTGGATCCTCAATACTCTTCTCTCCTTTACAAGAAATGAGTCTCCTCTTACCCGGTGATGTGAGGGGCGGCCGGTTCTCCATCATGACGTCCTTGTAGAAATCCTTGTGTCCTTCTAAATACTCCCACTCCTCCATGGAGAAATAGACAGTGACATCCTGACACCTTATAGGAACCTGACAGACACAATGATACCGTCACCATCCAGACACATCCCTCGTCTGTTACTGGATAACAATGTCCCAGAATTCCCGCCACAGCTCACCTCTCCTGTCAGCAGCTCAATGATCTTCTGGGTGACTTCTAGGATCCTCTTGTCGTCGTTTATCTCAGATATTAGTGAGTGAGTTGGAGGTTCCATCTTTGGGCTCTGTTTTCTGCTACATCTTTGTGACACACTGAGAGGTCTGTTGGGCATCACTTGATCACCAGATATCTTCTTCGCTATAATGCATTCCTGTATTTTAGACATAAATATAAATATCACGACACACAGAAAATAATGTTCATTCTATTTTAAACTAATGTGGCTTCTTATTACTGGAAGTTCTAAGAATCCTCCTCACCTCTCTGGCCAGGCCTGTTTTATTAATAGAGATAAGAGTAATGTCACATGACCCTCCCAGAATCCTCCTCACTTCTCTGGTCAAGTCTGTGTTTTATTAAAGTGGAAATCTGGGCTTTACCTAAACCTAAAACTGTTCCACCCCCTACCCTGTAAAGCAAAGCTGTGTATACCTACTTATTATCAAGGCGCTCTGGTCTGGTCACGTAATCTCCCCATTGGCTGGCTTCATGGGAGAGAAGAGATCGCTGACAACGGCCAGAATGCCTGAGCAGTGATGTCACCCATAGACTTGTTATGGACCATACGTTGTCGGCTGTCTCTCCTCTACGGTGAAGCCACTGCTGGGAGCCAATCAAGTCCCTGGACAGGCGCGCCCGAAGAATAGGCAAGTATAAGCATCTTCCTTCAACAGGGTAGTTAGAATAGGTGTTAGAAGGGGGTAGGAGCAGTTTTAGGCTTAGTTAGGTAGAGCCTGGACTTCCACTTTACAGTATTATTATTAGACATTAGTGATGTCATGTGAATGCCCAGAATCCTCCTTACCTCTCCAATTAGCAGGTAGATAATCTCCAGGGTGAGGTCCAAAATCCTTTCAGTCATGCAACTCCTGCTTTTCTCCATTTTGGAGCTGCCTTGGCTGAACTGCTAAGACAACAACCTGGAAGAAGAAGCAAACATAAATATAGACCCATGTAGATGTCTAACTTGGCACACCTTCCAAGTAAGTTAAAATGTTTGAAAACATTTGACCAAAAAGCACTTCAAAGCTGAGGAGCAAAGGCAAGCTTTTCAAACAAACAATCTTAACAATATATCCCCAACACCTTTTATAAATTCACAAAAGATTTCTGCTAAAAAAAAAAAAAACTATCCTGTGACATTGAGGTGGCTTTGTTCGATTTTCACCCCACTTCCATCATTGGTTCGTGGTTGAAAGCTAATTTGCAAACCACCCAGCAAAAGTGCCTACTGTATGGCTAGCATAAGATGTATAAGCAAGCAAAAGGTAGAAAGAAATGGAGGCGGTGGGAAGAAAAACAGAGTAAGAGAAACTGAAATAGAAAAGTAAGAAGACAAACAGTTGCTTCTGAATATGTATTGTGGTTTTTGGGAAATCCGAAGGTCATCACAGCAATTAAACCCTAACACTTGGTATAGGCTGGGCTTGCATCGGCCAAAACAGAGCCTACTATGTCGACATACTCTAAAGACAACACAAAAAAATGTATTGAATAAACTCAGCTATACTTCAGAAGCAAAGCTTGCTAAGAGAGGCAAAAACAGAGCCAAGAACCCCATCGGGCTCCATGTCAACAGAACCAGTGGAAATTTGAGATGAGAACTTTCCTTTGAAATCATGGATCTAGAGCTCTAGGAAGGAGATATACTGTTAATGTTGCACACCATTTGATCAGCAGGTCACTACTCTTCCATAAAATGAACCTCTTGCTAGAAAAAACTATTTAGCATCATTATACAAAAGCATGTACTTTAATTTGCTTGCACAATCCAATCACTTGTCACGGTGACCTGGTGCACCCCAGACACCCTCAAACCTGGAATGGGTGTGGCATGCAACCATCAACTTTGCTACATGGCACACCTTCCCCCACCCCCCTCTATCACACAATCCAAGAGAAGCATCACTCCTTAGGCTACTAAGGTGACTACAGTCTACTGTGGGGTGTCAAGAACATATGCAATCACTAACCCAAAGTCAAGACTTACATTTTATATACAAATTGGGTCGGTACCACAAACCCAACAGTTGAGGGTTCTGGACCTTTGGTGAACAGCGAGATGAATGCATGACAAAGAATAGAGTATCGGTTTGGATATATTTATATGCATAAAGCAGTATCCTACCTCCTATAATCTAGACAAGGGGCCTCCAAACTTTTCTAAACAAAGGGCCAGTTTGCTGTCCTACAGACTTTAGGGTGGCCAGACTGTGGCCATTGGGAGTAGAAATTGTCCTGGCATCAGTGGGCGAAAACAATGCCTCTTTGGTATTAGAGGGAGGAATAGTGCCCCATCGTTGGTGTCAGTGAGATTAATAGTGCCCCATCATTGGTTTTAGTGTGAGGAAGAGTGCCACATCATCAGTGGGAGGAATACTACCCCATTGTTGGTGTCAGTTTGAAGACTAGTGCCCCATCATTGGCATCAATGGGATAAATTGTGTCACATCGTTGGTTTAAGTTTGAGGAATAGTGCCCCATCATTGGCATCACTGGGAGAAATAGTGCCCAGTTGCTGGTGTCAGTTTGAGGAATAGTGCCCTATCATTGGCGCCAATGGGAGAAATAGTTTCCCATTGTTGATGCCAGTAGCAGGAATATTACCCCATTGTGTCAGTGAGAGGAATAGTGTCTTGTATTAGTGAAAGAAAAAGTGCCCCAAGGGCCGAATAAAGGCAATCAAGGGGATGCATCCAGCCCCCCTGGCCGCAGTATGGAGACCACTGATCTAGACTTCTATTTCAAAGGGTGAGCACATTTCCAACATTTTGAGTGAAGGGCTTCATGTAAACACTATAATATTGGAAGGTGGCACGATATTACAGACTGTGGGACTTCATTAATGACTTTATATTTAGTGAAATTTAGGAACCCCCCATATTATAAGTTCCTCAAAAGTTAAGGGTATCTACCAAGTGCCAGCTATCTTCTAGAAAAGAGACGTTACAGAAAACCTTTTTCCCAATGGGCTCCATTTAAAGAGCTTCTCCTCTCTTCTTCTTCTTCTTCATGATAGGCAAACATGAATCCCAATACAAACATCTGGAAGCCATAATGTATAAGAAACATGTCTTTTTTACAGCTAGTAGCACATTCCATCATGAGATGTGTCCAGTCAACGGTAGATGATATCTTGAGCTCAATAGCTATACAGACTCTGCAAACTCCTGTTCTTTTGCTGGATCTTTAGCACACCCTTGGACGCCCTGGTACCAGCACTAGATCATAGTAACTCAACCAATTAATCCAAGCAATAGCAAAGCAACTCAGTTATTGTAGCTCTCTGGGTACATAGGAAGTTGAGGCACTTGGATGATAGTAGGAACTTAAAGCAATGTAGACTAAGCTCAGGGGCAAGTTCCCAGTTTCTCCTCCAACAATTCCTTGAACACTTGGACCTGGCTATGAACAACGTTGACACCCTTTTTCTAGGTGTAATAAACCATCCCTTTCGGTACTGGGGTTCCTCCATGCTGAAGAAACCCGCCTCCACAATCCATGTGGCCCAGCATTGTGCTCCTGAAAGCACTAAATGGGCTATTTATTAAAAGGTCAGTTTGACAAGTTTCTTAACTTCAGTAAAATATATATGTTTCTCAGGTAATTGAGATTTTGAGCTTTCTAAAACAAATTTTCCCCACAATCTTTCGAGACTAAATTTCCAGAATTGGAACTTTACCCATTACATTTGCGGAGCAAGACTCAAAACACGTACATGAATCTAATATGCATTTATACCCTGCGAGACATGGTTTTCCTTTTTTAATGTGACCTTGTCAGGGTAGCTAAAAAAACAAAAAGAAGATGCCCCTACAATTGTAGAGCTCTATACTCACTTTCTCAGCTCGTAACTCATAACTTCCCTCCACCAGCTTGTAACTCCTACCCAACCCCCTTCATCAGCCCATGGGTCCTACCTCTCCACCATTAGCCCATGGCTCCTACCCAACCCTCTTCATCAGTCCTTGGCTCCTACCCAACCCTCTTCACCAGTCCATGGCTCCTACCCCAACCCCCTTTATCAGTCCATGGCCTCTATCTCCCCTCTATCAGTCCATACCTCATACCCAACCCCCCCTCCACCAGCCTGTGACTCCTATCCCCTCTCCAGTAGCTTGTGACTCCCAGCTCCCTTCCATTAGCCCAGATCACCTACATGCCACCTTCTTCATCAGCCCATGACTCATAGCCCCCTTTATCAGCCTGTGAATCCTACCCTACCCCCCACCCCTAAATCAGCTCTCTTATATCCTCCCCCTCTTATCCGTGCATGATACCAACCTCTGCTTTGTGCCCCTGTGCCCCACACCTCGCCTTCATCAGCCTGTGACTCAAACCCTCCCTCCCCTCCTTCCATCAGCCCATCTCTCCTACCCACCCCCCCTCTTTTTCAGTTCATGAACTCTACCTCACCTCCATCAGTCCATGTCTCCTTCAAACCCCCCATCAGCGCATGGCTCCCACCTATCCTCCATCAGCCCATGTCTCCTATATCCTCCCTCCCCTCTACCCCAATGTCATCAGCTCACGACTCCAACCTCTGCTCCATGAGCCTGTGTATCCTTCCTCACCTTCCTCAGCCCAAGACTCCTACCCTCCCCACCTTTCCATCAGCCCATGTCTTCTACCCACCCACCTCTTCCTCAGTTCATGAATTCCACCTCCCCTCCATCAGTCCATATCCCCTACAAACCCAGCACCCCCCACCTTCATAAGCCCATGACTCTCACCTCCCCTCCATCAGCCCATGAATGCTACCTAACCCCCCCCTTCACCAGCCCAAGACTCTTACCTTCCTTCCATCAGCCCAGGTCTCCTATATCATGGCATGACTCCTACCTCTGCTCCATGAACCTGCGTCTCTTACCTCACATACCCTCCAGTGTTTTAGGCTCATTAGGTTATTCCCTAGTTTGAGGACTGTGCTTATCTCCAACTGTGCCCTTGGGGTCTCTTGGGGGGCTTGTCACAAAAGCGTCTGTGTCCCCCCCCACCCCCGAGGTGAACTCTGTGGACCGTTGACTCTGTCCAGCTTGTCATATTGAATACATTTGAAAGACCTCCTTTGTTTATTTACTTACCTGTTACATTACCATACATATGTGGAAGTCTCCTGCAACTATCAAACAAGCGTAAGTCTGGAATGTGAGGTCATGGGGTGGTTTTGTGTTTCTGTTCCTTTTTTTTTTGGTCTTTCTAATCCCTTTGCATTTTTCTGCAGATATCCTTCTGTGCCTCTCCTGAGGAAGCGAGTTTTTTTCTTTCGAAACACGTAGAGAAAATAAGCACAGATCATCTATGTTGATGCAAGGTTTTCAATTCGGACTTTCTCAGTGCTGTACATGTATGCACTTCACTGTTGGTAAACCTATATGACAGTAGGTTTTTAAATGTATGTAATATTCTGGTTTTGGATTAATACATTTTCTTATATATTTTACACTTTTGGGGTGTGACTCGTTAAAGTCCCGTGGGCCTTGAACTGTGGTTGTGCTCACATACCCTCCCCCTTTTCCATCAAACCATGTCTCCTAACCATGCCCCTTAACTTCAGTGCATGACTTTAGCTCCCCTCCATCAGTCAATGTCCCATGTCTCCTACAAACCCAACCTTCCCACCCTAATTTTCATCAGCCCATAACACCCACCTGCTCTCCATCAGCCCATGTCTCCTACCCCCTTCATCAATTTTAAAGCAAAGCTCCAGGCTCCTTCAGAAAATATTAAGTCAGCAGCTACAAATACTGTAGTTGCTGACTTTTAATATTAGGACAATTAGCAGTCCATGAATCCAGCGGTGTCTTCACCAGAGCCAATTTTTCAATTGGTTATCGGGTGCTGCCGCCGCCATCTTGGGTAAGGGAAACCAGCGGTAAAGCCCTGCGGCTTCACAGCTGGTTCCTTACTGCGCATGCATGAAGCACGCTGTGCTTTGTGAATGGCCTGGCGCCGGGGGGAAGGTGGAAGGGGGCTGAACTTCCAGATGAGTTTGCCACGGCAAAGTCAGCCAGAAGTGGGAGTGGGTACCGCTCCCCCCGGAGGGAGGCAACTGTGGCAGCGAGGGGGGGGGGGATAAACGGAGCTTGCCTTTTAGGGTGGAGCGCCGCTTTAATGCCTGCCTACCTCCCTCCGCACAAATTGTCCCCAGCACAGACACAACTGTTTTATGGAGCCAGTGTACGATGAATTAGACTAGTTTCATCTAGCAGTTGAGTTTGTGCTGGGGACAAATTGTTTGTTTTCCTTCCATCTGGTCTCCTTTAGATTTTCCTCCAGCAGCATCTCCTCATAGAGGGACCCTTGCTCATTGTAGGAACTTTCCTTAAAGAATTTTTATAATTTTATATGGTTTACGGTTTGATATGGTTATTGATCCAAGTTTGCTACCATAAGCTTGCCGCCATCACCACTACTTTCTATTCTAATTCCCTCCATACAGCCTCTGTCAATCTCTTTGGTATTTGACCCTTCAGGGACATTCGGATGTCTGTGTCCCCTCTGCGTAGTTTAGTTCCATCTATGTCAATGTGGAGACCTGTAGTGACCCAGGTTGCAGGACGTGGGGAACCGTGGGGTACGGCTGGGACAACAGATGTCTGACACTCCCGGAAGAGTCAAAAACTGAAGAATCTGAGGCAGGCCACAAGGGCCGCTGGGGTGGGGAATACAATGGACCTTCTCGTCTTCTTTTAGGACTCTTTGCTTCCTTTACAGGGTTCTTCACCAATATCTTTTGATATTTTTCTCAGATATCCCCTCTCCCATTAGCAGGTCCATCCTTCACACTCAAAGGCCGAGTCATCCTCCTCCAGCCTGAAGAACAAAGTTTTGTGAATAAAAGGGAAGAAGTGCGGCATTGTCCGATCGCAACTCTGCAAAGTCAGAGGTAATTTAATGGAATCACTTCATGACCGCTCTATAAATAGGCAAAGGATGCGGATGAACGCACGGCGGCGAGCTGGTGGTTACAAACCTTGGGCAGGATAACTTGAGGTACCTAAAAACAGAAAGGAGCCTCCTATTGGGCTCTCTAGTGGCCCTATAGGTACCTAACTGCCCCCCACCACAGTGCCTACTGCCCCCCTCCCTGTGTGCAAATCACATGACCCCCCCTCCCCTCATTCACCAGTCCCCAGAAAGTACTGGGACTACCTTCTCCCCTCCACATCCAATAATAAGAAGATATTATTACCTCCTCCTCAGTGTGCAGACACTCTCCAGCCCAACACCCACCTACCTGGAGGATTCCAGCATTGCTAAAGCCCCTCCCCTCCGCAGACTATAGGCTACAACAAAATGGCCGACAACCTTCCAGAGCTCACGGCTTTTAAACAAACACAGACAGCTTGCTCCTTTTATACGTAACGTTTGCAACGGATGCCGTCATGAAAAAGCAGCTCTACGCCAGCTCTTTATAGTTTCATACGGAAAGTCAACAAAAAGAGACGTTTGTGCTCAATGAAAATGGCCGCCGCCCCCCTATACCGAGGACACTTTCTCCCCTACACTTGCGCAGACTAGCCCTCTAGTGATTGTTCTGGGTCAGCGAGCAGGTGGAATGTTGCAGGAAGCTGAGCGGAGTGAGACTGACAGCAGAGGGGAGGGGCTTTACCTAATTGGTCCGCGAAACATCACTTCCGTTACACATTCTGACGGGACGCCAAATCTGACGAAACACCTGCCCCGCGTCACTATAGCAACCAAGAAGCGGCTGGGTGGTAGTGGAACGCACGTACCGGAAATGCGGATTCCAAAGACCGGAAATGTCTCTACCTGAACAATAATAATATACTACAATAATATATAAATAAGATAATAATAATATATATTTATTTAATAGTAATATAATAATACATTCATTTAAATATAACAATTACCGATTTTTATTTATAATGAATGATATATTATAATAAAGCAAATAAACAATATAATGAAAAAATTACTAATTATTAAGGCAGCCACATAAACAAAGTGACACATAATGACGACTATATAATATTTAATAATACCCAATACTGTATATGTACATGTATATGTACAATGTATATGAAGATCAGGCCTCTTCTGACACTTTTTGTTTACAAGTAAAAATCAGTATTTATTGCTAGAAAATTACGCAGAACCCCCAAACAATATATATAGCAGAGGCCTTAGAGAATAAAATTGTGGATGTTGCAATTTCGTATGTCACACAGTATTAGCGCTGCGTTTTTTTTTTAAACGCAATTGTATTTTTTTTAGAAAAGATATATGTAGCACCCTGATGTTTAGGGAGGATTGCTAGTAAATGTATTTGTCAAGTGATAGTTGCCTTGGCCAAATTGATAGGAATTCAATTGATTTCACCCTAATTCTGGAATTGCTGTACTTCTCTCTTCTGTCACTAGATGGCCGGGTATCTGGTGACATTGGATAAAACGAGGGCATTGCAAGGACAGATTAGGAATGAATGGGGTGTCTCAACCAATGAGGGGAAGCTGTCGCCACTAAGGGACCATCCACTTTACTACCAGGGGCCACTGTGAGTAGCTGAAGCAAGTACCAGAGCAGGATTCTCACCAACCGGGGATGGTGAAGAATTGGGAAACTTCAGCAGATGTCAAGCCAGGGACCCAGCCAGTGGAGGTGACGCTTGCAGAGCCAGGGACCAAGCATGCTAGTGGGGTGATGCTTGAGGAGTATCTGTGAGTACCAAGCTAGGGACCCAGCAGGGGCACGGGGGTGACGCTTGAGGAAGATACTAAGTAACAAGATTGGAAGAGCTCAGGGGATCCAGTGACAGTGGATCAGCAAGTCTAGTGAAAGACTGGGGGCTCAGTTGAGTGAAGATTTACAATAGGAGATTGTAGAAGAAGTAAATAAGTTCATTACAACCTTTGTTAGAAACTGTTTCAAGATTGTTGCCATAGGAGACAGCGTGTCTACACATGCAGATTTGGTGTCCGGCTGGGTGCCTTTCCCTGCATGGCTGTCTATAAAAGTCTCGGAGTCTGCAAAATTAACATTGCAACTACTAAAGTGTATCCTGGCCCTAAACCTCTCCCCCACAGTTCTGTTTAAAGTGGTGTTCCGGTCGAAATGATACTTTTTAAATAAAAATACCCCTATAATACACAAGCTTAATGTATTCTAGTAAAGGTAGTCTGTAAACTAAGGTCTGTTTTGTTAGTTTATAGCAGTAGTTTGTTATTTTATAAACTTACAGCAGGCCGTGGCCATCTTAAGTGTGGGCATCTGAAGCCAGACTGTATTTCTTCCTGGATCTCATCCTTGCAGATCTCGCACATGCTCAGTGCAGCACAAGCAGTGTAATAGGTTTCAGGTTAGGTTTCCATAGCAACGGCAGTTTCAGAGGAAGTTGCCGCCCCACATGCTCAGTGAAGCACAAGCAATGTAATAGGTTTCAGGTCAGGTTTCCATAGCAACGGCAGTTTCAGAGGAAGTTGCCGCCCCTTCCCAGAAGGCATTGCAAACAGGAAATGATGCGATGGGCCGTGGCCAGGGAGGAGGATGTGAAAAATGAACACAGCAGATATACAGTAGGTGCTGAGAAAAAAAATAAAAAAATATCCAATTTGTTTACAGAACACAGTTTAGTGAGGGATGCTGAAGATTTGTAAAAGTGGGTGTAACTCCACTTTAAGAGACAATAAATCTCTTTGCATTCAAGACGTGTCTGGCGCCTATTTATCTACCTTGCATTGCATCCACCATGCCTCATAACCCACTCTGCACAGAAGGATGTCAGCTGTCCCTAACTCTGGAGGTCACCATTAGGCCTGGGGAGGCCTGGGACTTGGCTACGTATATAACCCATTTTTTTGGTAAAATCTAAAAGATGATGTTACGCAGAGTAAATAGATACCTAATATGTCACGCTTTAAAATTGCACAAGCTTGTGGAATGGCGAAATATTACGACCTACGTATGCGGTGCGAGCATGGGGGACGGGGGGAGGTCCTTTAAACATTTTTGTTTATTTTCATTAAAGATATTTTATTTTTACACTGTTCCTTTTAATTATTTTTTTTGGATCACTTTTGCTGACACAAGAAATGTAAACATTTCTTGCGATAGCTATAAAGCATGACAGGTCCTCTTTATGTAGACATCTGGAGACCCCAGATCGATCCCCTACCGTTGAAAGCATTAGATAAAAAAAATAAAAAATTATATCATGCTTTAAAAAAAAAATTTAAAAAATGGATCTGTTTACATTAATAAAAATAATACTGCTTATTATGACAACCACATGGAGGACATGGCAAATAATGACAATATAATATTTAACAATACTGTACCCAATATTTGTATAATAAAAATTGTATCATGAGAGCCTCCGTCCACTTAGACATTTCCCTGCCTGAATAATAATAAAACATTAATTCAAATATAATAGTTATTGAATATTTATGTATTTCATTATAATTTAATAATATAAATATAATAACTACAGTATATTAAAACATATAAGAAGAAGAAGAATATAACCTGTATTATTAAAAATAATACTGATTATTATGGCAACCACATGGAGGAAGTGACACATAATGACAATATAATATTTAACAATACCCAATATTTATATAATAAAAATTGTATCATGAGAGCCTCCGCGTAAACATTTTCCTGCCTGAACAATAACAAAGGCAATTATTAGAAATTATGACAATATAAATTTTTTTAAAAACAAATGATAATAAAAATATAATTAAAGTAATTGCTATGCCTGTGGGATCCATAGCATGAAAATAGCAGTAACGACAAAATAATAATATTAACATCATTTTAAAAAATAATATTTATAATTATGGGAGCCCCAGCATAGGATTTACCCTTCCTGACCAACAATAATAACAACAATATAATGATATGAATATTAATTATTAATTAATTCAACCATAATTATTCCTATAAAAATAACCAACATGTTATACTTATCTGCTCTGTTGCAGTGGATTTGCACAGAGCAACCTGGATCCTCCTCTTCTTGGGCCCCTCTTCTGTGCTCCTGGCCCCTCCCTCCTGCTCAATGCCCCCACAGCAAGCAGCTTGCTATGGGGGAACCCGAGCTGAGTTACAGCTCCCTGTGTCCATTCAGACACGGAGCACTGACCCAGCCTCCCCCTCTCCCCTGATTGGCTAGCTGACTTTGATTGACAGCAGCGGGAGCCAATGGCACTGCTGCTGCGTCTCAACCAATCAGGAAGGAGAATCTCGGACGACTGAGACACTCATGGACATCGCTGGACAGAGAGGAACCTCAGGTAAAGGTTAGGGGGGCTGCTGCACACAGAAGGCTTTTTTAAAAATGTGAGCCTATCAACGGAGTCTGTGGACAGACGCACTTTTTGATCTGTTACAAACCCTCCAGCAGCACTGAATGTGCATTCAGAAAGCTCACTGAATGCAGGACAGGCTAGTAGCTCTATCGCATATTGAGCAAGTTCTGGCCAATGGTCCATCCTCGAGACCCAGTAACCAAGTGGATGCTCTGTTGGAAAGGTCTCCAAGTCTGCTCTTGCCCCTAGATATTCCTGCACCATAAAATGCAGATGCTGGCGATGGTTGCTTGAACCGATCAGACCTTGGACTGAAAAATTGTTTAACCACCTCAATACAGGGCACTTTCACCCCCTTCCTGCCCAAGCCATTTTTCAGTTTTCAGCACTGTCGCACTTTGAATGACAATTGCGCGGTCATGTTACGCTACACCCTAATAAAATTGTTATCATTTTTTCCCACAAATAGAGCTTTCTTTTGGTGGTATTTGATCACCTCTGCGGTTTTTATTTATTGCGCTATAAACAAAAGAAGAGCAACAATTTTGAAAAAACACAATATTTTTTACTTTTTGCTATAATAAATATCCAATTTTTTATTTTTTTTTTAAGAAATTTTTTCCTCAGTTTATGCCGATACGTATTCTTCTACATATTTTTGTTAAAAAAAAATTGCGATAAGCGTATATTGATTGGTTTGCGCAAAAGTTATAGCGTCTACAAAATAGGGGATAAATTTATAGCATTTTTATTTATTTATTTATTTTTTACTAGTAATGGCGGCGATCTGCGATTTTTATTGTGACTGCGATATTGCAACGGATATATTGGACACTTTTGACACATTTTTGGGACCATTCACATTTATACAGCGATCCGTGCTATAAAAATGCATTGATTACTGTATAAATGTGACTGGCAGGGAAGGGGTTAACACTAGGGGCGATCGAGGGGTTAATGTATGACCTAGGGAGGTGATTCTAACTGTGGTAGGAGGGGACTCACTAGGGGAGGAGACCGATCGGTGTCCCTATGTACAAGGGACACACCATCGGTCTCCTCTCCTCTCTGACAGGACGTGGATCTGTGTTTACATACACAGATCCACGGTCCTGCTCTGTTACCCGGCAATCGCGGGTGCCCAGCGGACATCGCGGCCGCCGGGCACGTGCACCGGGTCCCGAGCGACGCAGTGCGCGCCCCCTAGTGGCTCGGGAGGATGATCACGTCATATGACGTCCGCCCAGAACAACAGAAGCCTCGTCCCACCGTCATATGACTGTGGGCGGTGGCTTAGTGGTTAAAGGCATCGGTCCACCCTCTCCACCTCTCTTCCTCTGACTAAACGAATCCTCAGCAACATGTTGTCCAGGACCAGGAAATGGTAACCTTCCAGGGTCTGGAAATGCATTACACAAAACTTTCTTTAAGGCCTCCTGAAGATGTTTCATCCTCTGCTCCCTCTGCGAAGGCAGGATGAGTTCTTCAACTTTACCCTTGTAACATGAATCAAGGAGGTTTGCCAGCCAGTAATGATTCTTCTCCTTGATACCACAAATCCTAGGGTCCTTTTGCAGGCTTTGCAGAATCAGGGAGGCCATGCAGCGTACGTATGCAGAGGCATTCGATTCTGAGTCCTCTGGGTCACTAAGGATCACATTACCCGTAACTACCTCTTCCCAGCCACGTACAACACTTTTGGTTTCTGGGGACTGAAAACTATCCCTTGAAGACTGCTGCTGAGTGTTATCCTCTACATCCATGCATCTTCCTGTGTCTTTGGCGGACCCGCAGGAATGCTATCTGGATAAAGGGGGCCTTGAGAGGAAAGGAAGTCCTCCTCTTCCTCCCGCTGTTCTGCCTTAAGCGCCATGTCCATGATTCCACAAAGTGTGTGCTCCAACAGGAAGACTAGAGGGACAGTGTCACTGATGCATGTATTATTGCTGCTCACCATCCTTGTGGCCTCCTCAAATGGTGACAGGACAGTGCACATATCCTTGATCAGTAGCCACTGGCGTGGCTATTAATGGCTCTCTGCTGTGTGTGCAGCCGCTGCAGCATTGCCAACGTTGAGTTCCACCTGGTGGGGATGTCACAAATGAGGCAGTTGGTGGACAGGTTGCATTCCCTTTGAATGTCAGCCAGCCGAGCTCTGTCATCATATGACCGGCGGAAATGACCACAGACTTTTCTGGCCTGCCTCAGGAGATCTTGTAAGCATGGGTACCTGGTCAAGAAACGCTGCACCACCAAATTCAGGATGTGTGCCAAACATGGAACATGGGTCAAGTGTCCATGTCGGAGGGCGGAGAGAAGGTGGGTGCCATTGTAGCATACAACCATTCCTGGCTGAAGCTGGCGTGGCATCAACCACTTCTGAGCCTGCCCCTGCAGAGCTGACAGAATCTCTGCCCCAGTGTGGCTCCTGTCCCCTAGGCAGACCAACTCAAGCACTGCATGGCATCTTTTAGCCTGACTGCTTGCGTAGCCCCTTGAACGCTTATGGAGCACTGCTTGTTCAGAGGTTAAATCTGCAGAAGAGGCCATAGAGGAAGAAGAAGAGGAGGGGGTGGAGAAGAGAGCTGTGGCATAATCACCACTAGCATTTTGGAGGCGTGGTGGTGGAACAAGCTCCAACCACACTGAACCCTGTCCTGCATCCTACCTAGCTGCCAGCAGAGTTACCCAGTTTGCCGTGAAGGAAAGGTAACGTCCCTGCCCATGCCTGCTGGACCATGAGTGAGCGGTAATATGAACCTTACTGCTGAGGGCGTCATATGTCTGTTCAAGCATGTGGTGCCCAAGTGGCTGCTGTTCTGGCCACGCCTAATTCACTTCAGACATAGGTTGCAAACAGCAACAGTGCGATCAGCTGCACACGTGTCGAAAAAGGCCCAAACCAAGGAACTTTTAAAAGTCAGCGGGGAGTCAGCAATGCCCTGCACCTGCGGAGCTCTGCGGTGTGATGCAATAGGGTGGCTGCCCCCTAGAGGAGATCCTGCCTTGTTGGAGTTGTGCCTCCTCCTCCTCACTTTCCTCCTCTCTTCTCTCAGGCACCCAAGTACAGTCAGTGACCTCATCATCCTCTCCCTCCTCATCACTGGAGCAAACTTGGCAGTATGCTGCAGCTGGGGGAACATGACTGCCAGTTTCTTGTCCTTCTGTGGCACCCCCTGTCTCTAGGCTCACGTTACTCCCTTCCTCAACCTGGGAACCAACATCGGAGCCTTCAAATCACTGCACATCCTCCAGCAGCTTGTAACCAACACTGTGGTCGAATAATTCTGAGGACTCCTCTGTGCATGATGGTGGGGCTACGGAAGAAATGACTGTGGACAAGGAGCCGGTGGAATGGGCTGCTTTGGCAGCTGCGTTGGAAGGCAAACTACTCTGAGCCTTGGTGACAGAAGATGAGGACGGCTTTGTTATTCATTCCACCAAGTCTTCTGCATGTTGTGGCTCAATAACATGGCCAGAAGCAGAAAAAAAAACAAGCGTACCCCGAACATCGAGCTCATCCCTACCAACCATGACACTACCTGCAAGTGGCTGCATGGAGTTTGCATGTTCTCCCTGTTTCTGTGTGGGTTTCCTCCCACACTCCAAAGATTTGCTGGTAGGTTAATTGGCTACTGTCTAAATTGGCCCTAAAATGTGAGTTAGGGACCTTACATTGTAAGATCCTTGAGGGCAGGGCCCAATGTGAATGTATAATACATATATGTAACGTGCTGTGTAAGTTGACAGTGCTATATAAGTACCATAGGCGTGCGCACAGGGTGTGCCAGGTGTGCCTGGGCACACCCTAATCACCTTGTGTGGTGCATATTCCCCCCTGTTTAGACCACTAATATTTCATCCCCCAAAAAAAAGTTACAAAATAAAATACTTTAAAAAGAATAAAAATAAAACTACTGACACTGTCCACTGCCCTGCTGACACTATCAGTACATTTACACATGCATATGTATTTGAGCTTTGGGGTGCACACCCTAATGCAAGAGGCTGCGCACACCTATGATAAGTACCTGTAATAAAAAGGAAGACATCCTGAGTCAGGGAAGGTTAAAGTGATATTAAACCTTTTTTTTAATTATTAAAATAACAAATATGTCATACCTACCTGCTCTTAGCAATGCTTTTGCACAAATGAGCCCCGATACTCTTCTTCTGAAATCCTCATGCTTGCTCGTTCCCGAGCCGCCCTGTCTTAATTTATTGATACTGCCAGCTTGGTCCCCCCTCTGCTCCCACTGCTATCAATCTGCCTGATGAGGAGGGAGAGGTGCATGTTCTCCCTGTGCCTGTGATGGTTTCCTCATTAATTGGCACTTGTCTAAATTGGCCCTAGTATGTGTATGTATGACTGTGAGTTAGGGACCATAGATTATAAGCTCCTTGTGGGCAGGGACTGATGTGAATGTATAATCAGATAAGTAAAATTGGATCCTGGTCCCTTAAAGCAGATTACACAGCACAGTGCTTGTGCTGTGTAATCTGCCCCCTTCTAAACTGTAAAAAAAACCTCCCTGAACCTGCCACTTCCTGCATCCACTCTCTGTACTGACCACGAAAATCAGGGCTGCTGAGCCCTGACCACCGTCAGAGTGCATCCCTCCATCATACGCAGCTGTCCTCTCTGCTCTCCTCTCTCCCACTCACCCTTGCCTGTCAGCTCCCTCTCTGTGTCTGTCTTCACCTCGCCCCCCCCGCTATTATTAAAAATAAAAAATGTATAATGGTCACTGTCAGCCCCAACAGACACCACAGCAGCTACCAAATAGTAAAAATGATGTAAACCAGTGCATACAGAACTAGTCCAATCCCCCCAAAAACCTCCCCACCATCCACCCACAGCCACTTCTGTACACTCCCCCCACAAAACTGATGCCCCCCCCCCCAACAACCACAAATCCCCCTCCCCTTCCCCAAAGCCCTACCACAGCCAAGTATAATATGGTGGTGTCTATGCCTTATTCTTTTGTTTTTTTGGTAGGATGAAGGATGTCCATACACTGCTTTACCTGCCAGTGCCACCTTCTGACATGGGAAACTCTTTCCTCTTGTAGGAATTCAAATGCAACATTGGGGGGGATTGAGATAGAATGAAGGACGTTTGGATATCCATACACAGCTTTCCCTGCCACCTCCTGACATGGGAAACTGTTTCCTCTTCTAGGAATTCAAATGCAACAATGGGGGGGGGGGAGGATTGAGACAGAATGAAGGATATAAACCATACAAAAATTGGGTCTTGGGAATCACACCAATTCAACATATGGCAGTGCCATCCCCAACGTAGATGGGTGGGTGTCGCCAAAAAGCAATTGTACAAAAGAACAAGGGAGGAACAGGAAACAATGAAGGATTTCCATAAATTGCTTTACCTGCCACCTCCTGACATGGGAAACCTTTTTTTCTTGTAGGAATTCAAATGCAACTTTAGGGAGGAGTGGGGGAGCATGAAGGCTGTCTAGGTGCCTATATGCTGCTTTACTTGCCACCTCCTGACACAAGAAATTCCTGTCTGCTGTGGATGTTCAGAGAATTACAAAAGGATAAAGAATGTCTAGATTTCCATACGCTGGTTTACCTGCCACCTCCTTACACAGGAAACTCATGTTTCTCGTGGGAATTCAAATGCAACATTAGGGAGGAATGGCAGAGGATGAAGGCTGTCTAGGTGCCCATACGCTGCTTTACTTGCCACCTCCAGACATGAGAAACTCTTGTCTCCTGTGTATATTTAGGTGTGACATGAGGGAGGACTTCTTTGGAAATTTTCTGCCACATTCAGAACAGCTGTGTGGGTGATCTCCCGTGTGAGTCCTGTGATGTTTTACAAGATCCGATCTTTCTATAAAATGTTTCCCGCATTCAGAACATGAATAAGGTTTCACCCCCGTGTGGATCTTCTGGTGTGAAAGAAGGTTTCCTCTCTGTGTAAAACATTTCCTGCATTCCAAACAAGAAAACGGCTTCTCTCCCGAGTGCGTTTTTTGGTGTTTAATGAGTTTGTCCTTGGCATGGAAACATTTCCCACACACCGCACACGAATATGGCTTTTCCCCCGTGTGTGCTCTTTCGTGTGTGATGAGAGACAATTTTCGTGAAAAAGACTTCCCACACTCCGCACAGGTAAATGGCTT
Organism: Lithobates clamitans; assembly: GCA_037952925.1. NCBI lineage: Eukaryota > Metazoa > Chordata > Amphibia > Anura > Ranidae > Lithobates > Lithobates clamitans. Next base: position 96,493 of record JBBGZY010001859.1, read on the forward strand.
CTCTCCAGTGTGAGTCCTTTTGTGTGTAGCGAGAGTGGACCTTTGAGTGAAACATTTGCCGCATTGGGGACATGAAAATGGTTTCTCTCCCGTGTGAATCCTCAGGTGTCTAATAAGTGGAACCTTCCAAGAAAAAAACCTCCCACATTCAGGACATGAATAACTCTTGTCAACAGTATGCTCTCGCTGGTGGGCAAGTAGTTCAGCTCTCTGGCTAAAATACTCACTGCACTCAGAACACAGGAAGGTTTCACCCTCCCTACAAGCTGCTTGATAGGTGAGGTGATAGGTTTGATCAGAAGACCTCCTGAAATGTATAGTAGGATTGGAAGATTCATCTGTACCGGGAAGTACTGGATTAAAATGTGGGAGAATGGAGTCAAATGTAATTTCATGGTCTTCTACTTTATCGTCTTGATTGATGACAAAACTTTTCTCTGTGTTGTTCCTTCTGTATTGTCCATCTGGAGGAAAAAGGTAATGAAGGGGAAAAGTACGGCGTCAAATGTATCTTGGGATCCGCCAATACCGCAACAAACTTCAAAATCCACTATCCAGTGGCTAATCAATCTGTCGCTATTTAATCACTTCAATACCAGACACTTTTACCCACTTCCTGCCCAGGTCAACTTTCAGCACTGTCACATTTTGAATTACAATTACTCAGTCATTTAACACTGTACCTAAATTACATTTTTATAATTTTTTTGAGACATATAGAGCAGAGCTTTCTTTTGGTGGTATTTAATCACCACTGAGTTTATAATTTTTTGCTAAACAAACAAAAAAAAAAACAAAACTGTAAAAAAAAAAACCCAACACGTTTTTCTTGGTTTTAGTTTTAAAATGTTGGAAATAAATAATCTTTCTCCATACAGTTAGACCAAAATGTATACTGCTACATTTCTTTGGTAAAAATTACCCAAATCTGTGTATGTTATTTACTATGTGTGAAAGGTATAGAGCCAGCAAACTATGATATATACAGTATCTCACAAAAGTGAGTACACCCCTCACATTTTTTGTAAATATTTTATTATATCTTTTCATGTGACAACACTGAAGAAATGACACTTTGCTACAATGTAAAGTAGTGAGTGTACAGCTTGTATGACAGTGTAAATTTGCTGTCCCCTCAAAATAACTCAACACACAGCCATTAATATCTAAACCGCTGGCAACAAAAGTGAGTACACCAATGTAGAGCAACAATTCCTTTTTTCAGATCCTCAGAGAGTTCTCTGCCATGAGGTGCCATGTTGAACTTCCAGTAACCAGTATGAGAGAGTGAGACCGATAACACCAAATTTAACACACCTGCTCCCCATTCACACCTGAGACCTTGTAACACTAACAAGTCACATGACACCGGGGAGGGAAAATGGCTAATTGGACCCAATTTGGACATTTTCACTTAGGGGTGTGCTCACTTTTGTTGCCAGCAGTTTAGACATTAATGGCTGTGTGTTGAGTTATTTTGAGTGGACAGAAAAGTTACACTGTTATACAAGCTGTACACTCACTACTTTACATTGTAGCAAAGTGTCATTTGTTCACATTATCACATTGTTGTCACATTAAAAGGTATAATAAAATATTGACAAAAATGTGAGGGGTGTACTCACTTTTGTGAGATACTGTATATTTCAAAATCAATTAGTCCTGATTTACTGACTGCCTATTTTTATTTCCTATGGCCCTAAAATGTGAGGACAGTACAAATACCCCCCAAATGACTCCTTTTTCCAAAGTAGACAGTCAAAGGTATTTAGTAAAGAGACATGATGAGTTTTTTGAAGTTGTCATTTTTTGTCACAATTATTTGGGAAAATTAAGAAACTAAAAATTTTGGTTTTGTGTCTTTTTTTTTTTTTTTACATACATACATTTACTACTACATACATACATCAGAGCAGGACAGCATCACCATATGACTGCTGAGGCAGTAATTAAGGACACTGACAGGTGACAGTATGTAAAATAAGTAAATAAATACATTTTAAGATTTTCCTTTTCAATTTTTTAAACTTTTTTATTCACTTTTTTTGTGCCACTGTATTACTCTGGTGAAGTGATCAGGATTTTTTTTTTTACACACTATGATTGCTGCTTATAACAGAAACAATCACTGTTATAAGCAATCAATTTTATAAATGGCATCCACTCATTGTGAACTAATGTGGATTTAGTGTTTATTACTCACCTGTGCTGATCTCTGGAGGGATTTCCTCTTTCTTGCACTTCTCATCGCTCCTGGCATTTGGCTCCTCTGCTTCCTCTTTCACTTCAGCTTTAAGTAGATTTTCATGCTGAAAAACACAAAACAATGCAAATACCACACTATATAAAGAACATCTAAACACAATATCAGTGTTATGCTAGACCCTCTAAAAGTGAGCATACACCAAAAGAGCCCCCAACTACTGTATGAATGCATAATGCATTTATGTATTTGTTAAAAATCACTTTGAACGACTACTTGTTTAAGTAGCTAGAATCTGTGCTGATAGCCGATTTTAGAATCCATCTTGATAGCCGTAGTCTGTGCTCCTCTGTACAGTAGCACTCTGGAAGTGGGAGGGGCAGTACTAAGAGCCAATAAGGCTTAGCTGTACTGCGCATGTGTTGACAGACAACATGTCGAGGGAGGAGAAAACAGAGTGATGTCTTTGTTAGCGTACTGCTGTTTCATTGTCGAGTCACTGGGCTAGGGTGTGTTTTGACAAAGTTTTGTTATGTTTGTAGAGGAAGTGAAGGACCTGGTTGTCCTGTGTGGTAGGATGTCCCAATCACAAAACTGGCAGGTAAAATAGTTTCCATGATTGTATTTTAAATACTATGTATTGGGCTCCTTGCTCATCTTGATAGAACAGTTGCAAAGATCTACACTAAACAATACTTCCGGTAGAAAAATGTACAGTCGCTACACATACTGACATGGTAACTGTACAACACTAGGGATGAGCCGAACACACCTCCTGTTCCGTTCGCAGCAGAACATGCGAACAGGCAAAAAATTTGTCAGAACACACAAATCGTTAAAGTCTATGGGACACGAACATGAAAAATCAAAAGTGCTAATTTTAAAGGCTTAATTGTCATAAAAAGTGTTTGGAGACGCGGGTCTTGCCCCAGGGGACATGTATCAATGCAAATTTGTTTTTTAAAAATAGCCGTTTTTTCGGGAGTAGTGATTTTTTTAATGCTTAAAGCGAAACCATAAAAATGAAGTATTCCTTTAAATATCGTGCCTGGGGGGTGTCTATAGAATGCCTGTAAAGTGGCGCATTTTTCCCGCGGCTGTGATGAATTGTCAGGTCTCGGCAATATAGATACAGGTAATTAAAAAAAACAGCATGGGATCCCCCCGTCCATTACCAGGCCCTTTGGGTCTGGTATGAATATTAAGGGGAACCCCGAATCAAAATAAATAAAAATTGCGTGGGGGTCCCCCTAAAATCCATACCAGGTCCTTCGGGTCTGATATGGAAATGAAGGGGAACCCTGTGCCAAAATTAAAAAAAAAATGGCGTAGGGGTCCCCCCAAAATCCATACCAGACCCTTATCCGAGTACGCAACCTGGCACCTTTTTTTTTTCTTTTTCGGTCCGTCGGGCAGCGTGAACTTACTTCGTGGGACATTTTAATTTTTTAATTTTTAAATAAAGGACTTGTCCCAAGCTGTGGCTTGTCTTTTTTACCATTTTGACACTTTTTTGTGAAATGGTAGGGGTACATTTGTACCCCATTACCAATTTACACGGGGGGAGGCCAGGATCTGGGGGTCCCCTTGTTAAAGGGGGCTTCCAGATTCCGATAAGCCCCCCGACCTTGACCCCAAAGCACCCTCCCCATGTTGAGGGCATGTGGCCTGGTACGGTTCAGGAGGGGGGGCGCTTTCTCGTCCCCCCTCTTTTCCTGCGGCCTGCCAGGCTGCGTGCTCGGATAAGGGTCTGGTATGGATTTCGGGGGGGGGGGGAACCCTACACCAGTTTTTTTTCTAAATTTGGTTCCCCTTAATATTCATACCAGACCCAAAGGGCCTGGTAATGGACGAGGGGATCCCATGCTTTTTTTTTTAGTTATCTGTATCTATATTGCCGAGACCCAACAATTCATTACAGCCACGATCAGTTTTAAATGACAATTTTTTCTTTAGAAATGTCATTTTGCTGCAGTACTGTTCTAAACACGGGAACAATGTGCCACTTTACAGGCATACTGTAGACACCCCCAGGCATGATATTTAAAGGAATATTTCATTTTTATTGTTTCACTTTTTTTCACTTTAAAAAAAATCACTGCTCCCAGAAAAACGTCCATTTTTAAAAAAGGCCACCACTCCTTTTGCATTGATACATGTCCCCTGGGGCAGGACCCAGGTCCCCAAACACTTTTTAAGACAATAACTTGCATATAAGCCTTTAAAATAAGCATTTTAGATATTTCATGTTAGTGCCCCATAGACTTTAACGGTGTTCAGGCAGCTTTCGAATTTGCCGCGAACACCGCATATTGTTCGTTTGATCGCGGAACACCGAACACCCGATGTTCGAGTCGAACTTTCGTTCGACTCGAACATCGGGCTCATCCCTATACTATCCTCTTATGTTTAACCATTGCTGATCAAATCATTTATGACAACAAGTGTCATCTTCCTACTACCTTCCATCTACCTGATCCTCCTGAGTGATCTCCTGATGTTCCTGTGTGGAGTCCCGCCAATACAGAGGATGGGGACATCTCTCTGCAGGATTTCTGTTACTGGAGCCATCTGTAGAAAACACACAATGCTAACAAACTCTCATTTATACGGAGAACCTGTACATCTGGATTTAGTGTTTATTACTCACCTGTGATCATCTCTGGAGGAACTTCCTCCTCTTTAATTCTTACATGTCCTTCTTCCTCCTTCTCAGCTTTGATTTCTGAAGGAACTTCCTTCTTACACAGTTCATTGCGCCTCTCTTCTTCGTCTTCAACTTTAACAATAAAAAGGCCTTCAACCTACATAAGACATTATATTGCATATTTTCAGTGTCTTCTAATTATATTACCAAAAATATTATAGTGAAGCCCAGTTTCTTCTACCATCTCATGAGGAATCTCATGATGTTCCTGTGTGGAATCTCGGGAATACTGAGGATTTGGACTTCTCTCTGTCTCTGGGGTATTTCTGTTACAGGATCCATCTGTAGGAAAAACACACACTGACTGAATACATTGTTTCTATGTCTTTATATCAGAGGATGTGTGTATCTAGGTGGATCCTCAATACTCTTCTCTCCTTTAACCACTTTAAGACCGGGCCTCTTTTTTAGATGTGGTGTTTACAAGTTAAAAACTGTTTTTTTTGCTAGAAACTTACTTAGAACCCCCAAACATTATACATTTTTTTTTCGAACACCCTAGAGAATAAAGTGGCAATCATTGCAATACTTTCTGTCACACCGTATTTGCTCAGCGGTCTTATGAGCGCACTTTTTTTTTTTTAAAAAATACACGTTGTTGAATTAAAAAATAAGACAACAGTAAAGTTAGCCCATTTTTTTTTTTTATATTGTGAAAGATAATGTTATGCCGAATAAATTGATACACAACATGTCACGCTTCAAAATTGCGCCCGCTCGTGGAATGGCGATCAACTTTTACCCTTAAAAATCTCTATAGGCAACATTTAAAACATTCTACAGGTTGCATGTTTTAAGTTACAGAGGAGGTCTAGGGCTATAATTATTGCTCTCGCTCTACCGATCACAGCGATACCTCACATGTGTGGTTTGAACACTGTCGGGCACTACTCACGTATGCGTTTGCTTCTGCACGCGAGCTCATCGGGACGGAGCGTGTTTAATTTTTTTTTATTATTATTTATTTTACCTTTTATTTTTTATTTTTACACTGTTTAAAAAAAAAAATTGTCACTTTTATTACAAGAAATGTAAACATCCCTTGTAATAGAAAAAAGCATGACAGGACCTCTTAAATATGAGATCTGGGGTCAAAAAGTCATCAGATCTCATATTTGGACTTAAATGCAATAAAAAAAAAAAAATTGTCATTTTGAAAAAATGACAACAAAAAAATGTCCTTTAAGACGTATGGGCCGAAGTGACGTTTTGACGTTGCTTCCACCCAGCAATTGTATGGAGACGGGTGGGGGCCATCTTACCCTCACTCGTCTCCATGCACAGCAATTGAGAGGACGCTATCGCCTCAGCCGCTGCCGACGGCTCCGGTAAGCGGTGGAGGGCACCGTATCGAATCCGCCGCAGAGACCACTTTTATCTTGTAGCAGACCGCCCGCTGAAAACGAGGATATAGGGGTCATGACAGCTAGCTGCTGCCATAACAACGATATCCTCATTCAAACAGCCGCCGTATAATGACGGCGGGCGGTCCGTAAGTGGTTAAAAGAAATGAAAGTCTCCTCTTACCCGGAGATGTAAGGGACAGCCGGTTCTCCATCATGACTTCCTTGTAGAGATACTTGTGTCCTTCTAAATACTCCCACTCCTTCATTGAGAAATAGACAGTGACATCCTGACACCTTATAAGAACCTAATGTACTATGTCGTTATATCAGAGGAAGTGTGTATCTAGCTGGGTCATCAATACAAGAAATTAAAGACTCCTCTTACCCGGTGATGTGAGAGGCAGACGGTTCTCCATCATGACGTCCTTCTACAGATCCTTGTGTCCTTCTAAAAACTCTCACTCCTTGATACAGGTGGCTTTGTACTCATACTGAAATAGATCTACACAAACAAAATACACATTTAGAACATAACCTAAAAAAGAAACATTTCTTTATAATGTATTAATTAGCAGATACACTGAGTTCCCAGGTCTGTACACTTTCTGTGCCCATTATGAGGGCCCCCCACCATCCCTCCAGGATAAGAACACCCAAAACAACCAGGTTGATAGGACTAGAATTATGGGTGGAAGACCTCACTGTTAGAGAAGACCTGGAAGAAACTGACTTAAGACCACCAGGGCAATAGTCCAAAAGGACCCAGATGGGCAGGCAGAGAATGTAGCCTTGCCAAGAACACGCCCCCAACACCATCATCCCCTGCGCCAGAGGAGCTTTCCATCTAATCTTCTACACATTAGATGGTGAGAAAAACAAATTGCGAGCTCTCTGGATGGTTTTCTAATACCAGACCCCTTTATATTTCCTAAGTCGCAGGAGCCACATTTAATTCTACTTCCCATCACTAACTTATTTCTATAAGACTTGCGAAGAATATGTCCCAGCACCATCATTTCCAGCCCCAGAGGAGCTGACCATCTAACATTCTACACATCAGAGGAATGTGGAGATAATATGATCCCCTCCATCTAATCCACACAGTGCTGGGACCCCCTTCTCTCATAATAAGAAGACATTATTACCTCCTCCTTACCGGGTATGCAAGGTCCAGGTTCATACCTCCACTAGGAGCATATTTGAGCTCAAAATTCCTCTTCTGTCTCTTATTGTGGACTACAACAAAATGGCCACCACTCCTTTTGCATTGAGGAAACTTTCTCCTCACAGACAGTTACCGGTCGCCCTCTGGTGGTGGTTCTGGATCAGTTCTCTGGAAGAACATCCAGGTCAGAACATCCGGCTGGGCATCACTATGGCAACCAGGGAGCAATAGGTGGAAGTGAGGGAGCCACGGGGTGGAAGTAGGAGAATACTGCTAATAGATTTGAAAGAAAGCTGAAGACATTATTATAATGGAATAAAATGTAATTAATCAAGTCTAAGTTAAAATATATAGATTAACTTTTATTACCACTCTGTGGTATTGCCATACAGAGCAGCCAATGAAACTGCAGTATACATTGTTGTAGTGTTGCTTAGGAGATAAAAGGAATATATCTGATTGGTTGATTGGACAAATATTTGACGCACAGCCAATAAAAAAGCAAACTGTGTGACAGAACTGAAATTGCGTGATACGGTATTGTCCTGCAGATACGCTGCTTTCTTATGTCTAGAAGCCACCCGGTATAGTACAAAGCAAATGGGCTTTTCAGACATGTTGGAAAATCTCATTGTGTTCAGCAGCCGCTCTTCTATGGAAGAAAAGGAAGAAAGCATTAAAGGAGCGTGAGCAATCTGTCAGAGAGAAGATTGGGGTTGGTCATAGTGGCAAGTGAGTTTCAGGACAGGCACATTTTGATTGCTTTTTTATTGGCGAGCAAGCCGTGAGGTCAGGCAAATCAGTAAGGGGTCCTACACATTATGCCTTAAAGTGGAATTAACACCACCAATTGGCTCCTTCCAAAATATTGAAAGACAGCAGCTACAAATACTGTACAATCACCTGTCCAGGGATCCAGCAATGTCCTCACCTGAGCCAATTCTTTAATCGGCTTCGGGTGCAGACACCTGCATCTCTGGTAAGTGAAATAGTTCCTACTGCGCATGATGAAGCCATGCTGCACCTTATAAATAGTCCCGTAGTCTTCTGGGACCTGTGATGTGTCCCAGAAGGCTGCAGGGTAGGATGAGGGGACCAAACTTCTGGCTCAGATCGCCATGGCAAAACCCCCCTTAAAAAAAGTGCTAAATGTGGCAGTGGAGGGGAGATGCATACAAGCAGAACTTTCCCTTTTGGGTGAAGTTCCATTTTAACTGTTTCCCAAAACAATTGTCAACCTTTCATCTCACATGGACAACCCAGGTGCTGGCTACCACAGCCCGTCTCAGTAAAAAATATAAAAAAAAGTAAGCTACACTCCAAATTCTAGTTCTTCTTTCGGTGTTTTAACAATTGGCAAATAAAAGACCACAAACATTGATGTTTGCACCCGAAAACCAACCTTCCTTTATGCGTTTCAGCACTGCTGGTGAAACGCATCAAGGAAGGTTGGTTTTTAGTGCAAACATCAATGTATGCAGTCTTTTTTTGCCAATTATTAAAACACTGAATTCGGAGTGTAGCTTACTTTTTTTTATATTTTTTACTGAGACGGGCTGTGGTAGCCAGCACTTGGGTTGTCCATGTGAGATGAAAGGAGCAAGTCTGAAGCGGAGCTGGTTAGGGTGTGTTCTTGTTTCCAAAAATACTTGCATTAAAGGCCGTGAATGATAACAGTCACAGGTGCCAGAGTGCCTTTGTTAGCTCTCCACCAAATTGTCAAGCCATCAAATGTCTGGTGTCATAACTGATCACATGTGCAGCATCATGGCAACTGTAGATCAGAGGCCAAGATGGCAGCTTTCTTGGCTGAAAAGGAGAGGAGGGTTTAGTTCCGTGCACCCATTCACCCTCATACACCTATTCTTCTGGGAGTGGGTTTGTAATGTATGGCTAGTTGTTGCAAAGGACATGAGCTCAGGAGATCTCACAAGATCGGCATGTGCAGTAATACATCACGTTACCCTAAGGGACGATTTAGACATGATTCTACATCTTCCTTTCCTCTGAAGCCCGATCAGCTTTCAGATCGTGCTTCAGAGACTACTGACAGGCAGTGAAGAAGTGATGTGACTCCTGTTTTAACCCCCATTTTGCACACAGTTGCAGGGTGTTTGTGGCACTTCCCTATTTGCCTGAGTGTGTAGCGTTTGGCGAGCTTGCCGTCCACCGATTTCTACACATCAGGTAAACTTTGCCATGGGTGCGAAACGAAGCATTGCAACTGCGGCATGTACTGTATACATCCCCATCCACTGCCTATTGCAACTTAAGAGTGGGGGATTGGCAGGTGGCAAAAATGCACGCATTTTTGCCACCTGCCAATCACTCCCTCTTAAAGCAGAGCTCCCTCAAAAAAATAGTCAGCAGCTATAAATACTGTAGCTGCTGACTTTTAGTATAAGGACACTTACCTGCTCCTGGATCCAGCAATGTCCTCACCTGAGTCCATTCTTCAATCGGCTTCGGGTGCAGGCACAGGCATCTGAAGTAATGGAAACAAGAGGGGAAGCCTTGCAGTTTCACAGCTGGGTTCCGCCTGCGCATGCGTGAGCCGTGCTGCGCCTTGTGAATGGTCCCTGTGGTCTTTTGGGACCTGTGATGTGTCCCAGAAGGCTGCAGGGGAAGGAAAGGGGGCCGAACTTCTGGCTCAGATTGCCGTGGCAATTTGAGCCGGAATTGGGATCGGGTACTTGTCAAAACCAGGTATCTGCTGCCCCCCCCCCCCCCCCAAAAAAAAGTGCCAAATGTGGCAGTGGAGAGGGGGGAGGATGAAAAGGACCTTCCCCTTTTAAATGACGTTCTGCTTTAACTGTTTCCCAAAACAAGTGTCAAAAAAAGACTGCATACATTCATGTTTCCACCCCAATCTTCATTATTGCGTTTTACCATTGCTGGTGAAACACGTCAAGGAAGGTTGGTTTTGGGTGGAGACATCAATGTATGCATTCTCTTTTTGGCAATTATTAAACACAGAAAGAAGAGCTAAGTTTTGGAGTGCAGTACATTTGTTCTATATTTTTAACTGAGATGGGCTGTAGTAGCCAGGACCCGGGTTGTCCATGTGAGAGGAAAGGAGTAAGTCTGGGTATGTTCGTGTTTCCCCAAAAAATTGCATTAAAGGCACGCCGTGAATGATAACCGTTACAGTTTGTAGTGTAAGTCCGCCGTACATATCGGGTAAACTTTGCCATGGGCGCAAAATAAAGTATCGTGACTGCGGCATGTAAACACCCCTGTCTGCTGACTATTGTACCTGAAGGGGCAGTTATCGAATGGGAAAAAATGCAGCTCAAGTACACATTTTTGACGCCCCCGCAACCACACATCCAGTAAAAGCCTTAGGAATAAAAATCTTGCTCCTGGTTTCTCCCCTCGTCATCTTTCACAGTTGGGGACCGTTTCCCCTTTTTTGGATAGTTTTTTTACCTTTTTTGTGCTGCAGCCCAGTGTATCCTGCTTTCTCAAGGTAAGGAGCCCCCCACTGCCTCCTGGGATGTTCACATTATCATAGGTGGCAGTGTAAGTAATGGGCACATTTAGGGGTGCAACGGATCGTCATCTATCCGTGATCAGATCCGCGGAGGTTGATCCGTACGGGACACCCGCGATCCCCGGAACGCTCTGTGGCCTCGGCCATAGGAAAGGCCGCGGCTTCGGCCTAGCTCCGGAGCGGCGGCCATCTGGTTACACCCAGCGACCGTTTAGCACGTGATCGCTCTGTCAAACGACGGATCGATCACTTGTAACAAACCGGCGTCATGTCATGATGCCGGTTCCTCTCTCCCCTCTGTGTACTGATCTGTACAGTGGAGGGGAGAGATCGGATGGCAACAGTGCCAATACTCTGCAATACCCTGCCAATACTCTGCAATGCCCTGACAATACTCTGCAATGCAATGACAATACTCTACAATGCCCTGACAATACTCTTCCATACCCTGCCAATACTCTTCCATACCCTGGCAATACTCTTCCATACCCTGCCAATACTCTGCAATACTCTGCCATACCCTGCCAATACTCTGCTATACCCTGCCAATACTCTGCCATACCCTGCCAATACTCTGCTATACCCTGCCAATACTCTGCCATACCCTGCCAATAGTCTGCCATACCCTGCCAATAGTCTGCCAATACCCTGCCAATAATCTGCCAATAGTCTGCCAATATACCCACCAATACCCTGCCAATACCCTGCAATATTCTGCCAATACTCTGCCACACCCTGCCAATAGGGAGATTGTGGATATTACAGTGGGGGAGATTTTTTTTTTGTTGATCCGAAAATGATCCGAACCGTGACTCCTGATCCGAGGAACGATCCAAACCGTGAGTTTTTTGATCCGTTGCACCCCTAGGCACATTGCACTTGGGGATTTTTTAGCAGCGTTGGCAGCTCAGTTTTCAATGTATTTCTACCCTGAGCATTTCCTCCTTATCACATCTGAGTAGCCCATGTGACTATAGATTTATATGACACAATGTGCATATAATAAACAAATAAACAAATGCATAAAACCTATATAAACCCTCAATATATAAAACATGACATTCTATATAAAAATATATATATATATATAAGTGCTCGTGCTACGTGAGTCACACTCAGTCCTTAATGAGGTATTGAATCAATCAGCAAAAGTCCAAATAACATTTGACATGTGATAATTGTGTCTTCATGCGGTGTACACACGACCCCCCACCAGGTGTACCCTCACCTTAAGGGCTTAAAATTTTTAATATAGAATGTCACGTTTTATATATTGATGATTTATATTGGTTTTATGCATTTGTTTATTTTATTAGCACTGCACATTGTGTCATATAAATTGTTATTATCACATTTTGGGGAAGTGTGGGAAGTGCGGGCAGCCGATTATAGTTTTATATATTCTTTTATGGTGATTTAGGGTTTTTTAGGTTAGTGTGGCAGCTCACAAGGTTTTACATTTATTTGCCATGTGACTAAAGAGAAGTGGTGGCTGGTGCTCCATCGGTCGGGGGGCGGCAGATGGACCTGACCACGGACCCCCCCCCCCCATCGCTCCACTCACTCACCCTGTACAGAGTGGTGGAGACGGTGACGGTTTCCCCCTTCAGTCTCCTTTGTGTCCCGGCTCCATCGGTCAGGCTTCCCATGCGTCTCCTCGGCCGTACCTCTCCTCCCTCCTCACGACCCACTTCCTGATTGGCCGGGAGGAGAATCAGTGTTACAATAGCAAATATTCATTCGCTAGTGTCACACAACTGGGTGGGCTTGGAGCGCAGTGCTCTGCGCCCCGCGCCCACCCTTTTTTTAAGCCGATTCTAATCACGTGCTTCAAAAAAACAAAACCCCCCCCCCATTGGAATCCATGCATCCGGCGCCCACATAATGCACACATTACACTGGTTAGGCACACAGTTAAACCTTTCATTGCCCCTAGATGTTAACCCCTTCCCAGTCTTTGTCATTAGTACAGTGACAGTGTATAGTATTATCACTGATCACTGTATTGGTGTCACGGGGGATGTCAGTTATTCAGTTCCCACCCAGTGTCAGATTGCCCACCGCACTATCGCAGTCCCATGATAAGTCACTGATCACTGCCAGTATAAAAAAAATAAGATAAATAAAAATTCCAGTGTATATACCACCATTTGTAGATGCTATAACTTTCACACAAACCAATCAATATATACTTATCGGGATTTTTATTTTCACCAAAGACATTTGGCAGAATACATTTTTGGCCTAAATTTATTTAGAAATTAGATTTTTTAATTTTTTTTTAAATTGGATATGTTTTATAGAAGAAAATAAAAAATATTGTTTTTTTTTTTTTTTTATTCAAAATGTATATATGTTTTCCTTTTATAAAATATAAAATGGTGATCAAATACCACCAAAAGAAAGCTCTATTTGTGTGAAAAAATGATATAAATTTCATTTGGGTACAGCGTTGCATGACTGTACAATTGTCAGTTAGAGGATAAGTTTACCTTTTGTAACATGTTATAGATGCACCGGCCCCCGATCCCCCGTTCTGACAGCTAGCGGGGTGCAGAGCGTGGATGCAATGCTTTACAGGTCCGTTACAAAAAAGAAATGCTTATTTTTGTTTTTTGTATGTGCATTTACTATTTTTTTTTGTAAAAGTGAACTTATCCTTTAACCAATTAATCTCTGGAAGATTTATCCCCCTTTATGACCAGACCATTTTTTGCAATATGGCACTGACTTATTTAACTAAAAATTGAGCGGTCACACGACGCTGTGCACAAATAAAATATATCCTTTTTTCCCCACAAATAGAACTTTCTTTTGGTGGTATTTGATCACCTCTGCGTTTTTTATTATTTGCACTATAAACAAAAAAGACAATTTTGAAAAAAAAAATACATATTTTTTTTCTTTCTGCTATAAAGCACAGCCAATAAAAAAATTGAAAAGAATCTATTTTCTTCATAAATTTAGGCCAATATGTATTCTGCTACATATTTTAGGTAAAAAAATCCCAATAAGCGTATATTGATTAGTTTGCGCAAAAGTTATAGTGTCTACAAACTATGGGATATTTTTATTTTTTTACTAGTAATGGCGGCGATCAGCGACTTATAGCGGGACTGCGATATTGCGGCGGACATTCTGACACTGATGACACGTACACACGATCGGAAATGCCGCCAGCAAAACTCAGATGAGAGCTTTTTGTCGGAAAATGCGACCATGTGTATGCTCCATCGGTCTTTTGCTGGCGGAATTCCAGCCAGCAAAAGATTGAGAGCATGTTCTCTATTTTTCGGTCGGGAAAAGTTCCTATCTGAAAATGCGTTAGTCTGTATGCAATTTGGACACGCAAAAAAATCATGCATGCTCAGAAACAATTTGACGCGTGCTCGGAAGCATTGAACTTCATTTTCTCGGCTCGTCGTAGTGTTGTACGTCACCGCGTTCTTGACGGTCAAAAGTTCAGAGAACTTCTGTGCGACCGTGTGTATGCAAGGCAAGCTTGAGCGCAATTCCGTCGGAAAAACCATCCAAGTTTTTTCTGACGGAAATTCCGATTGTGTGTACGTGGCATTAGTGACACTTTTGGGGATCAGTGACATGAATACAGTGATCAGCGCTAAAAATAGGCACTGCCACTGTACTACTGACACTGGCTGGGAAGGGGTTAACATCAGGGGGGATCAAAGGGTTAACTGTGTACCTAACCAGTGTTACCATACTTTACTTGGGGAAGAGATTAATTTTATTCCCTGCTTTGCTTTGACACAAATTCCATCCCTTTCCTCCTGTCGGAAGGCTGATCTGCCATTCTGTCTCTCTAATTGATGATCGGCGGGTGCCAGCGGACATTGAGTCTGCAGTACCCGCCCCTCGGCTCCCGATGTAATCACAGTGGGAGCGAGCCAGCGGCAGCGCGCATGCGTGCCCCCTACCCGGAAGAGTCAGATCACGTATATATATATAAAGTACGTGATCTGGCAAAGAGGTGCTGCCCTGTAGCAGTAGAACTGCTAAAGGGCAGACCTTAAGTGTTAGCAAAGTGCCGAATAGCAAAAAATGCCCCAGTCATGAACGGGGTAAAACCTTCCGGAGCTCAAGTGGTTAAAAGGAGTTAAGACATTACTTTACAGGTTAAGCCTAGTGTTTTGGGTTACATATAATGGGTTTCTTTAGTGTTAGGGACACTTTAGAACATAGGACAGCTAGGAGAGCTTCAGGATCTACACATGTTCTCCACACTGAAGGTTCCACACTGCAAACTACCAGCAAGGAGAACTAACATACCATACAGCGGATTGGTTGGCTTTTCACCATTGCAAAATAAAGATGTAGCCGAACAAGAAAAAAGCAAAGAAAAAATAGAAAGGAAGGAGAATGCAAATATTTATGGGTTCTTGAAGCTTCCTGAAGAAGACACAGCATGGGATTTATAAATCCACATCAATACAGAACTTTATAATAGGCATATAAGATTCCATTGTACATTGGGGCAGCAGCAAAAAGCTTTAATCATGAATTGCTTTTTTCTAGAACTTTACATTTTTTAGAAATGTTGCCTGTGTTGAAGACTCTACAAGGACAGAAAAAAGTCAATGCTGAAGATAACCTGATCAAAAATCAGGAATATCCAAATCCATCCTTGGTTAACTTATGCCAATCTTTTCTAAGACCTGAAAAAAAAAAGCTCACAGAGGTCCACCATGGACAAAATCTCATTCATTGCTGTAATAAAACATCAAATATGGACAAACACTACTATCGAAAAGGAGAGCCTGCAACATGCTGCAGTTTTTTTTGACTTTTAGAAAAACTGGGATTAAAAATGCAAGTAAAACATCTAGGTCCTTCATACTCTTCCTTCAGCCCTCACCTCCAGACACAGAAACCTCTTGTCTCTTGTGGGAATTGACATGTGACATTAAAGAGGATTTTTTTGGAAACTTTTTCCCACATTCCGAACAAGCATACGGGTGATCCCCGGTGTGAGTCCTGTGATGCTTCACAAGGTCTGATCTCTCGATGAATCTTTTTCCGCATTCGGAACATGAATACGGCTTCACCCCCGTGTGGGTCTTCTGATGCGAAAGTAGGTTCCCTTTCTGAGAAAAACATTTGCCACATTCTGAGCAGTTAAACGGCCTCTCTCCTGAGTGAATTTTTTGGTGTTTAATGAGTTTGTCTTTTGCGGCAAAAGATTTCCCACATACTGGACATGAATATGGCTTCTCCCCCGTGTGGCCTCTTTCGTGCGTGATGAGGGATAACTTGCGAGAAAAACACTTCCCGCACTCTGCACAGGAAAACGGTTTCTCTCCGGTGTGAGTTCTTAAGTGTGTAGCGAGATTTGACCTTTGAGTAAAACATTTGCCACACTGGGGACAGGAATATGGTCTCTCAGCCGTGTGAGTTCTCTCGTGGCTGAGAAGGTTTGACCTCTCGTTGAAGCATTTTCCACATTCTGTGCATGAAAATGGTTTTTCCCCAGTGTGGATTCTAAGGTGTCTTATAAGCTGAACCTTCCAAGAAAAGCATTTGCCGCATTCAGGACATGAAAATGTCTTCTCTCCCGTGTGACTTTGCTGGTGGGCGATCAGCTCGGCTCTTTGGCTAAAACACTCGCTGCATTCGGAGCATGGAAAAGTTTCAAGCCGTTTAGGAAAGTTAGCCACACATGAAGATGGAGCCGATGATCGGACCCTACTGGGAGGCACTGGGTGGTGGTTGGAAGTAATGAGGATTCCTTCTGGTAAATTTGATGTAATGTCATCACTTTCTGCTCCTGGAGAGATGAAGGGCTGTTTCTCCATGTTGTATCTTTTGTATCGTCCATCTAGGCAAAATGAAAGGCATTTTATAAGTAACTTTTTTTTTAATACTCTTTATTGGTAATTTTCAAACAGATAGAGATAATGACCATTCCATAGACAGGTCAACACCGTAAACAGAACAGGATCCCTCACTACTACAGAACACGTTATTCGCCATATGGAGTGGTGCTCATAGGCAATGAGAAAGGTACCCATACACTATATTGCCAAAGGTATTGGGACGCCTGCCTTTACACGCACATGAACTTTAATGGCATCCCAGTCTTATGCCCCGTACACACGGTCAGATTTTCCGACGGAAAATGTGTGATAGGACCTTGTTGTCGGAAATTCCGACCGTGTGTAGGCTCCATCACACATTTTTCATCGGACTTTCCGACACACAAAGTTTGAGAGCAGGATATAAAATTTTCCGACAACAAAATCCGTTGTCGGAAATTCTGATTGGGTGTACACAAATCCGACGGACAAAGTGCCACGCATGCTCAGAATAAATAAAGAGATAAAAGCTATTGGCCACTGCCCCGTTTATAGTCCCGACGTACGTGTTTTACGTCACCGCGTTCAGAATGATCGAATTTTCCAACAACTTTGTGTGACCGTGTGTAGGCAAGACAAGTTTGAGCCAACATCTGTCGGAAAAAATCCTAGGATTTTGTTGTCGGAATGTCCGAACAAAGTCCGACCGTGTGTACGGGGCATTAGTCCGTAGGGTTCAATGTTGAGTTGGCCCACCTTTTGCAGCTATAACAGCTTCAACTCTTCTGGGAAGGCTGTCCACAAGGTTTAGGAGTGTGTCTATGGGAATGTTTGACCATTCTTCCAGAAGCTCATTTGTGAGGTCAGGCACTGATGTTGGACGAGAAGGCCTGGCTTGCATAGAACACCCAAAGGTGTTCTATTGGCTTGAGGTCAGGACTCTGTACAGGCCAGTCAAGTTCCTCCACCCCAAACTCGCTCATCAAGCTATATTGACAAAGGTATTGGGCCACCCCTCCAAATGATTTGGAGGGGTGATTATGGTGTGGGATTGTTTTTCAGGGGTTGGGCTTGACCCCTTAGTTCCAGTGAAGGGAACTCTTAGGGCATCAGCATGCTAAAACATTTTGGACAATTTCATGCTACCAACTTTGTGGGAACAGTTTGGGGATGGCCCCTTCCTGTTCCAACATGACTGCACACCAGTGCACAAATCAAGGTCCATAAAGACATGGATGAGTGAGTTTGGGGTGGAGGAACTTGACTGACCTGCACAGAGTCCTGACCTCAACCTGATAGAACACCTTTGGGATGAATTAGAGCAGAGACTGCGAGTTAGGCCTTCTTATCCTCAACAGTGCCTGACCTCACAAATGCGCTTCTGGAAGAATGGTCAAACATTCCCATAGACACACTCCTAAACCTTGTGGACAGCCTTCCCAGAAGAGTTGAAGTTGTTATAGCGGCAAAGGGTGGGCCAACTCAATATTGAACCCTATGGACTCAAGCCTTGTACACACGATACGACTGTTGGATAGTCTGTTGACAGACTGTTGTCCTAAAATCTTTCCGTTAATACGCTCCTTTTGACAATTGTTGGCCAACAAATGTTGGATGATAGGTTGGTTAATTTTCGGCGGACAACGAGTTGACGTCAGATTTTCGTATGGTCAGTACACAAATCCGTCACACAAAAGTCAAAAATACAAACATGCATGCTTGGAATCCATGCTCACCAAACACGAAATTAGCAGAATGGGCCCAAAGGGTGGCTTTCAAGAGCTGAAATTCCTCGTAGTACATCACTACGTTCGTGTTTGTGGCACGACAATTGTGTAACGTTAGTATGAATGACAAGATCCTGGCACACGCCCTTTTGACAAAAATTAGACGCTCGGTTGGCCAACAATCGTACCGTGTATACAAGGCTTAAGACTGGGATGCCATTAAAGTTCACGTGTGGCTTTACTGAAAGAACAACAAGTGTATCTGAATAGAGGCATAGCTAATAAATTTTATAAAACTGGGAGCCCTGGTTGGCAGTTCCTGGCTTAGCCCCCTTTTCATTAGTGTCCTTTAGAATACTGCAGTGCTAATTGGTTGAGCAAGGGACAAAATACAGCAGTAATGAATAATCGCTAGCTTGGTCAGCTTTGCATAAGTCTTATTAGTCGGTATAAACATACTCATGGCTTTTTTGACACGTAAGATAGACATTTGTCTTGTTGTGCATGGGTTCAAATATAATAATTGATATAATATAATCTTAGTACAACTTCCACACGCCAATATGTTACTTAGTGTCTCAAGTACCCATTGCTGGACGTTATATCCGCAAACCACTGTAATTAGAGTTCTCTATAAGATTTGGAGGCTGTCTTATATTATACTTTTGTATGATGTAACTGGGTGCAGCTGTATAACACCGTATATACTCGAGTATAAGTCGTTCCGAGTATAAGTCGAGGCCCTAATTTACCACAAAAAAAATGGGAAAAACTTAGTGACCCGAGTATAAGACGAGGGTGAGAAATGCACAGCTACTGTAAGTGGAAAAGAGGGTCAACAATACCCATTTGCAGCATCACTGTGCCCATTTGAAGCCTCACTGTGCCCATTTTCAGCCATAGGTCCCCTGAACTTCAAACTCGGTAGTTAAGGGTTCCTAGATGTCCCCCTAGCTGCAGCCAAAATTTGGGGTCTCTGAACCCAAAGGGTCCCGAAATGACATTGCTGCAGATAGACACAGTTGACCGAATTTGGGGCCCCGTATCTCGGGGCCACTTAGTGCTAAGAACCCCAAATTTGGTGTGCAAACCCAGTGGAACTAGCACCATAAAATTTCCAAAGCTGGGTTTTCTAGCACCAAGTGGCCCCGAAATACAGGGCCCCAAAAATCAGTTCAGAAAATGTCAAGCACTTTTCTGCAGCAGAGAATGACATTTTCTGAACCAGTTTTTGGGGCCACGTATCTCAGGGCCACTTAGTGCTAGGAACCCCAGCTTTGGATATGTTATGGTACCAGGTCCACTGGGTTTGCATACCAAATATGGGGTTTCTAGCACCATGTGGCCCTGAGATACGGGGCCCCAAAGTTGGTTTGGAAAATGAAATTTTTTTTTGTTGCAGAAAAGTGCTTGACTCGAGTATAAGTCGAGGGGGGCAGGCCGTCTCAAGAGTTTGACCTCAGTCGAGGCACGAGACAGGGCTGCCCTCTTTCCCCACTTCTTTATGCCTTAGCTGCAGAGCCTTTGGCTGTGTCGATCCGTGCAGACCCTGAGATCGTGGGTCTACAAATGGGAACTCTAACTGAAAAAATTAGTTTATATGCGGATGATACTCTATTATATCTCGCTGACTCAGGCCCATCCCTTCAAAAAGCATTACAATTGATAGAACACTTCGGAACGTTTTCCGGTTTAAAGATGAACTGGGAAAAGTCTCAGATACTACCTATAGACAGCTTCCCACCACCTGAATCATGGACAGATACCCCATTAAAAAGAGCAGACACAATCAAATATCTGGGAATCCATATATCTAGAGACCCGGCTGATTATATTCCCCTCAACATTGAACCCCTCTTTTCACTAGTTAAAACCAAAATACGTACCTGGGCCCGTCTACCACTAGGAGTATGGGGTCGCATAAATCTGATAAAAATGGTTCTTCTTCCAAAAATACTTTACATATTGTGCCATACCCCTCTCTATCTCCCATTAAAACACTTTAAGTCTCTTGAAGCTTTACTTAAACCCTTTGTATGGGGGACGAGCAGACACAAAATCGCATGGTCAGCGCTTAAAAACCCGACAGACATGGGGGGAATGGCTCTACCGGATCTGAACCTTTATTACATTGCATCACAATTATCACAACTATTCCATATAGACAAGACAGACAATGTACGCTTCCTGACCCTTCTTTGCTCCAAAAGTGTGCAACTCACAGGCGATTCTCTTTACGCAATTTCGGCGGGATCCAGGAATACTGAAGTGGGGGGAGACAAGAAGTCCCTGTTACACCATTATAGACGCATCTGGGACCTTGCTTCTACTAAATTAGAAATACCAAGACTACACGATCACTCACCGATATGGCACAATAGAGACATGTCAGAATTCGTTAACATACCGGATGTGGAGTTGTGGGAGTCTAGGGGAATTTACTATGTACATCATCTGCTGTTCAATGGAACTCTCAAAGCTTACGATACACTCAAAGAAGAGTTTTCTCTTCCAAACTGCATGTTTTTCAGATACCTGCAAGTAAGACATGCAACCCAAACACAATTCTTGCGGGTTGAGGCTCCGCCTGCTCTTCATCCCGTTATGGCTATTATTAAAAATACAGACCCACGTGGACTAATATGCACATTTTATAAGATGCTTCTAACTCCCACCTTGACAAAAATTGCATTTGATTTGAAACCCCGATGGGAGAGAGAGGTAGGCCTGATGGAAAATGAGGAGTGGGAGGAAGCCCTCGAGACATGCAAAGCAGTATCACCAAAACTATCGGACAGACTCTCTCAGATTTACATAACACATAGATCATACCTCACCCCAATCCGAGTAGCCAGATATAAACGCAATCAGTCTACTTTATGCCCGATGTGCGGCCAAGAAACCGGTACGTTCTTTCATTTAATATGGACATGCCCCAAGATCCAACAATTATGGAAACAGGTCATAACATTTCTACACGATACCATGGGCTCCCCAATAAAGCTAGAACCAAAACAATGTCTCCTAGGGATATTTCCAGACACAGTTGATAAATTTACCAAGGTATTCCTACACGAGACTCTATTCTCCGTCAGAAAAATTATTGCAAGAAAGTGGATGAGACCATCCCCTCCCAGTGTGACAGAGTGGAAAATAGAAGTTAACACTACCTTGCCATACAAAAAACATATTTACATTAATAGAGGATGCCCGGCCAAATATAACAAAATTTGGGATCGATGGTTGCAAGAACCTGAAACTTGTACTTAATCATAAATTCGCTCAGTAATATAACACGTGGATCTCTGTAGCTGAAACTCTATTCCAGATATATACAGAGATAGGGTAAACCAAAAGACACTATGGTTCATGTTGTCCTCCCAAAATGGTCATGTCTGTACTGAATACAATATATCCCATATAGACTTAAAGGTATATAACACATAAGAGAGCGCCACATTATGCATATACATATCACGTGTACTATAATAAAATACAATTTAAACCAAATATGTTCAACGGGGGGTGGGGGGTGGGGGGGGGAGAGATAAAACTAAACATTATGATGATAGTAGTTCATAGTGGTATACATTTATTTCTGCAATAACATATATTACCCCTAATGTTGACTATATTAACAATGTATACTTTCTTTGTTTAATACGCACTTTTATGTATAAATATATACTAGTAATACTATGTATCTATATGCATCATCTTTACTTAATAAAAACTTGTTTTGAAATAAGTCGAGGGGGGCACTTTCAGCACAAAAAAATGTGCTGAAAAATTCGACTTATACTCGAGTATATACGGTAATTTTCCATTTTTTATTTATTTTTTTGTCTGTTGTGTTTTGTTCCAGTGTATTAAATACAATCAGTGCTACCTGCTATATATTAATATGTGATCCTTATTACCAAGCACGTGATCAAAAAATAAATAAATATATATAATTACGAAATTGCGACAAATTATTGTTTTTGTAAAATTATACTGAAACTCCTCAGTCGCTGCTGTACACTTCTTAGTGATACCATCACACTAAACTATAACATACACAGTGACTCTTATGCCCCCTACACACGATTGGAAATTCTGCCAGCAAAAGTCCGATGTGAGCTTTTGGTCGGAAATAACGACTGTGTGTATGCTCCATCAGACTTTGCTGGCGGAATTCCCGCCAGCGAAAGATTGAGAGCAGGTTCTCAATTTTTCTGTCGGAAAAAGTTCCGATCGGAAATTCCGATCGTCTGTACCAATTCCGACGCGCAAAATTCCTACACATGTTTGGAAACAATTCGACGCATTGAACTTCATTTTCTCGGCTCGTCGTAGTGTTGAACGTCACCGCGTTCTTGACAGTCGAAAGTTCAGAGAACTTTTGTGTGACCGTGTGTATGCAAGCCAAGCTTGAGCGGAATTCCGTCGGAAAAACCATCCAAGATTTTTCCAACGGAAATTCATCCACACAGTCACACAAATTTTGGCCAACAATTTACGAACGTGGTGACGTACAAGACGTACGACGAGCGGATAAAAAGGAAGTTCAATAGTCATGTGATATCTCCATTACGAAGGCTAGTTTTACAAGACCGAGCGCTTCCGGCTCGTACTTGATTCCGAGCATGCGTGAACTTTTGTGCGACGGGCTTGTGTACACGCAATCGGAAAGTCCGACAACAAAAATTTGTTGGCGGAAAATTTGAGAACCTGCTAGCCAACATTTGTTCGATGGAGCCTACACACGGTCGGACTTTCCGCCAACAAGCTCACATTCAACATTTGCTGTCGGAAAATCCAATCGAGTGTACGGGGCATTAGAGTCATTTTGTGTGTTTTGTTACCAAATGTTTGTCTATAAAACAAAAAAACTTTTAATAAAAATTATTGGGGGGGGGAAGTTCATGTGAGTAAAGGCAGGTGTCCCAATACTTTTGGCATTATAGTGTACCTGCTGCAATTTTTAAAGTGGAACTTTAGTCAGAAAAATAAGTCCTGCTAGATTACTACAGGGTGATCCCTTTTGCAGGTATAGCTGTAAAGGACGATGAAGGGAAGCTGGTCACAGATGACAAGGAGAAGGCAACTGTACTAAATGCTTACCTCAGTTCTTACACAGGAAAAGGAGGGGCATAACAACCACGACTGTATTGTTAGTAACCTGTCACAAGATGTACTCTTGTGGCTACCAGAAAAGACTAGAAAAGCTTAACAGAAATAAATCACCAGGATCAAATGGCTTACATCTGAAAGTCTTCAAATAACTCAGGTCATTGCCAGACCATTATTCCTAATCTTATGGACAGCATACTGAATGGCATAGGCATGTGCACAGGGTGTGCCGGATGTGCCCAGGCACACCCTAATCACCCCATGCGCATTAGTGTTATCGCTCTGTGTAGCAGCAGGAACATGGTAAAGATCTCCCTCTTACCTGCTCTGCCATAAGAAAAGTGTTTATGCTCTTCTCTTTCACTGTGCCGGCAGGAAGATCAATGTGACGGGGTCATATATATGTAGGTACATACACATGCATGTGTGTTTGAGCTTAAGGGTGCACACCCTAATACAATAGGCTGCGCACGCCTATGCTGAATGGAATGGTACCAGCTGATTGGAAAAAAGCCAATGTGGTACCAATATTCAAAAAAGGGCAGAGATGTATTCCTAGAAACTACAGGCCTGTCAGTCTTACAACGACTTTATGTAAACTATTAGAGGGGATGGTAAGGGACTATAACCAAAAGTTTGCTGTTGAAAACAGTATCATTAGTAGTAATCAGCAGAGGTTTAGGAAAGATCGTTCTTGCCAAACCAATCTCTTAACAGTCTATGAGGAAGTGGGCTGCCATCTAGATAAAGGTAGGCCTGTGGATGTGGCGTATCTGGATTTTGTAAAAGGACTTGATACAGTCCCCATAGATGCTTCATTTACATACTGAGGTCTGTAGGCATGGACAATAGGGTTTGTTCATGGATAGAAGACTGGTTTAAGAGGTGTGTCCAAAGCGTGGTGATAAATAGCGGGTACTCAGACTGGTCTGGAGTGTTTAGTGGTCCAAAAGTGGAACGTCCGCTTTAAGTACCCCTTGCCCCCTGACATGCCACAATTGGCATTTCATTTTTTTTTTTTTTGGGTGGGGGGGGGGGGGGTACCTGGTTTGGAGTGGGACTTCCTGTCCCACTTCCTCCTTTCGACTTCTGGTCGCCTAGGCGACTCCTAGGCGGCCCCTCCCTCCCAGCAATGTTCTGGGACACATCACAGGTCCCAGAACATTGCTTGGCCATTGACGGAGCACAGCGCAGCTGGCTGTGAAGCCGCAAACTGTCACAGCCGGGCACCCACATTCACAATGTCGGCACCACGAAGAAGAGGGGGAGAGAACGGAGGCTCCGGGTGGCCACATTGCTGGACCGTGGGACCGATGAGTGTCTGTTTATAAAAAGTCAGCAGCTATACTTTTTGTAGCTGCTGACTTAAAAAACTCAAAAAACAGTGGAACTCCGCTTTAAGGACAGGAAGGATTTGCCCCCTTAAAGCGGGATTCCGGCCACTATCATTTTTTTTTTAAAACATTTTTAAAAATAAGTACTAACCTGTCCTGAGTGCCAGCGATGTCGGCCGCCCGAGGCCGACCCGTCCCTTGGCTCTCGGGTCCCAGCACCGCCATCCCAGGTAAGGGAAACAGGCAGTGGAGCCTTGCAGCTTTACTGCCAATTTCCTACTGCGCACACACGAGCGGCGCGGCGATCTGTGAATGGCCCCGTGGATTTCTGGGAACACACACAGTTCCCAGAAAAGTTCTCAGCTAGGAGCAGAACATGCCGCGGAATAGGAAGAGGCAGATTAGCAAGACTGCCTAGCAACAAGGGTTCAGGTAAGTTTAAAAATTTTTTTTTGCGCAAATGTTTTTTTTTTTAATTTTTTTAGGATTTTTGGTGCAATTTTTTTTTCAGGGTGGCCCTCCACTTTAATGACCAGGCCATTTTTTGCGATACGGCACTGCCTCATTTGTGCGGTCGTGCGACGTTGTACCCAAAGAAAATTGACGTCCTTCTTTTCCCTCAAATAGAGCTTTCTTTTGGTGGTATTTGATCACCTCTGCGTTTTTTTTGCGTTATAAACAAAAAATAAGCATTAATTTTGAAAAAAATAAAACATTTTTTTTTTACTTTTTGCTAATAAATACCCCCCCAAAAATTTTTTAAAAAAACCCCTAAATTTCTTCATCAGTTTGGGTGGATATATATTCTTTTACATATTTTTGGTAAAAAAAAAAACGCAATAAACGTATATTGATTGGTTTGCACAAAAGTTATAGCATCTGCAAAATAAGGTGTAGATTTATGGCATTTTTATTTTTTTACTAGTAATGGTGGCGATTGGTGATCAGTGATTTTTAGCGGGACTGCGACATTGCGGCAGACAGATCGGACACTTTTTTTGGGACCACTGACATTTATACAGCGATCAGTGCCACAAAAACAGCCACTAATTACTGTATAAATGTCACTGGCAGGGAAGAGGTTAACACTAGGGGGGGCGACCGAAGGGGTTAAATGTATTCCCTCATGTGTGTTCTAACTGTGGGGGGATGGGTCTGCCTGGAGGAAGAGACCGATCGTTGTCCCTAATCTTTAGGAGCAGCAGATCTGTCTCTCCTCCCCTGACAGAACAGAGATCTCTCTGTTAACATTGACAGATCTCCGTTCTGTCTCTGTCAGGATCGATCGCGGGTGGCCGACAGGCACTCTGGTTCAGCCACATCTGGTGTGTGCCGTCCAGAGAAGGGCAACAAAATTAGGGACTGGCGGACCTCAGCTATGAGGAACAACTACAAGCACTAAACGTATTCTCTCAAGAGAAGAGACGCTTGACAGGAGATATGATAGCGATATACAAATATCTCAATGGTGATCCCAACGTAGGTAGAAAACCATTCAGTCTCAGGAGAGTAATGCCACGTACACACGACCGGTTTTGCCGTCGGAATAAACTCTGAAGGTTTTTCCGAGTTCCGCTCAAGCTGTCCTGCGTACACACGATCACACCAATCTCCGACCGTCCAGAACGCGACGACGTACAACACGTACGACGGGACTAGAAAACGGAAGTTCAATAGCCAGTAGCCAATAGCTTCCGTCTCGTACTTGCTTCAGAGCATGCGTCGTTTTTTTTGGTGCGTCGGAACGGCATACAGACAAGCGTTTTTTTCGATAGTAATTAGTTCCATCGGAAAAATATAGAACATGTTCTCTATCTAAGTCCGTCTGAATTTTCGACGGAAAAAGTCCGATGGGGCATACACACGGTCGGTATATATGATGAAAAGCTCCCATCGGACTCTTTCTGTCGGAAATTCCGCTCGTGTGTATGCAGCATAAGAAGACACGGAGCCACACAATAAGATTGGAGGAGAAGCAGTTTAACCTTAAAGCGGATTTCCACCCAAAAGTGGAACTTCCGCTCATCCGATTCCTCCCCCCCTCCGGTGCCACAATTGGCACCTTTCAGGGGGGGTGCAGATACCTGTATTAGACAGGTATCTGCACCCACTTCCAGGAATAGACTCCCGCGGGAGTCACGCCCCCCCCCCCCGCTGTCTCCTGGGAAACACACAGGTCCCAGGAAATAGCGAGGACCACTTAGGACACGCAGCGCGACTCGCGCATGCGCAGTAGGGAAGTGAAGCCGCAACGCTTCACTTCCTTATTCCCTCACAGAGAATGGCGGCGGCAGCAGCCGAGAGCCGAGCTATTGCCCGGCTTCGACTGCCGACGTTGCTGGATTCCTGGACTGGTAAGTGTCCGTTTATTAAAAGTCAGCAGCTGCAGTGTTTGTAGCTGCTGGCTTTTAATAATTTTTTTTCAGGTGGACCCTCTCTTTAAGCTGCGTAAGGGATTTTTCACTGTCAGGGAGGTTAAGGATGTGGAGCTCTCTTCCACAATCAGTGGTATCAGCAGGAAGTATTTATAGTTTTAAAAGACTCTTGGATGTGCATCTTAGTGAACACAATATACAGGGATATGGGAAATTATTATTGACATGAACACACATACGTCATGTACGCAGGTTGAACTGGTGTCTTTATTCAATCTTACCAACTACTTTATGTAGCTATGTAAAACATTAAAAATAAGTGTCTATTTACTAAAGGCAAATCCACTTTGGAAGTACACTTGGAAGTGCAGTCGATGTAGATCTGAGGGGAAGATCAAAATGAGGGGAATCTCTCTTGATTTTATCATCCAATCATGTGCAAGCAAAAATGCCGTTTTTTTTTTTCCTTGCCTGTCCCCCTCAGATCTACAGCAACTGCACTTCCAAGTGCACTTGTAGTGCAAAGTGGATTTGCCTTTAGTAAACAAACCCCCCCTGTCTCACCTTACTCTGCCCATGCTCAGTTGCTCTCAGTTTTTAGGCACTGACAAATTTGTAGAGGGCGGTCTGCTGACAGCCTTAAAGCGGGGTTCCACCCAAATTTTGAACAATATCTGTATGTATTCTCTTCCTTGCCTAGATGCTGACATGCCGTTTAACCACTTTAAGACCAGCCTCGTTTTGGATTTTAGGTGTTTACAAGTTTAAAACAGGTTTTTTTGCTAGAAAATGACTTAGAACCCCCAAACATTATATATTGTTTTTTTTTCTAACATCCTAGAGAATACAATAGCGGTCATTGCAATACTTTTTTTTGCACCGTATTTGCGCAGCGGTCTTTTAAGCGCACTTTTTTTGGAAAAAATTCACTTTTTTGAAAAAAATAAATAAGACAACAGTAAAGTTAGCCCAATTTTTTTTTATATTGTGAAATATAATGTTACGCCAAGTAAATTGATACTCATCATGTCACGCTTCAAAATTGCGCCCGTTCGTGGAATAGCGTCAAACTTTTGCCCTTAAAAATCTCCATAGGCGACGTTTAAAAAATTCTACAGATTGCATGTTTTGCGTTACAGAGGAGGTCTAGGGCTAGAATTATTGCTCTCACTCTACCGGTCGCGGCGATACCTCACATGTGTGGTTTGACCACCGTTTTCATATGCGGGCACTACTCATGTATGCGTTCGCTTCTGCGCGCGAGCTCGTCGGGACAGGGCGCTTTAAAAATTTTTTTTTTTTTTTTTTATTATTTATTTTACTTTATTTTATTTATTTTTTCACTGTTTAAAAAAAAAAAAAAAAAATGGATCACTTTTATTCCTATTACAAGGAATGTAAACATCCCTTGTAATAGAAAAAAGCATGACAGGTCCTCTTAAATATGAGAACTGGGGTCAAAAAGTCCCCAGATCTCATATTTAGACTAAAATACAAAAAAAAAAGTCGTTTAAAAAAATGACACAAAAAAAATTGTGCCTTTAAGAGAAGTGGGCGGAGCCGTCATAATGACATCGCTCCGGCCGTCACATGGTATGGAGACGGGTGGGGGCCATCTTGGCCTCACTCGTCTCCATACCTAAGCAGGGAAAGGACCCGATCGCCTCCGCCGCTACCGACGGCTCCGGTAAGCGGCGGAGGGTGCGGGAGAGCGGCGGGTGGCACCTCTCCCGCTGCCGATAACGGTGATCTCGCGGCGAACTCGCTGCAGAGACCACCATTATCGTGTACGGAACCGCCCGCTGAAAAGATGGATACCTCGGTTGTGGCAGCAGCTGCTGCCGTTACTGAGATATCCATCTTCAAAAAAATGACGTATATATACAGTGGGCGGTCCGGAAGTGGTTAAAAAAATTTAAATCGCCGTAATTACCTTTTATTTTTCTATTCTTCTTTGCACTTCCTGGTTCTCCTCCCGTGGGAGTAGGCGTGTTTCTAGCCTCTACCAGACTCCTGGGAGCTAGTCTCAGGCTTTCCAGGATGCCACTGAGCATGTGCGGGAATGAGCAGTGAATGCTGGGAGCACAGCATTCACCACATCCAGGAAATAAATGCTTGTGGGCTTCAAATGCCCACAATGAAGATGGAAACCGCCTGCAGTGAATAATATAAGTTATTCTTTCTGACGAAATCTGACACAGGCGGACATATTACACACAATATGTGAGTATGTAATGCTGAGAAGAAAAGTTTGTGAATGAACTAAAAAAAAAAAAAAAAAAACGATAGATAGGTGGACCCCCGCTTTAACCACTTCAACTCCAGAAAGTTGTTTTCCCCCCTTCATGTCCATTTTTTGGCGATACAGCACTGCATTACATTAAATGACAATTGGAGGGCGTGCAATGCTTTACGCAAATAAAATTGATGTCCACAAATAGAGCTTTCTTTTGGTGGTATTTGATCACATTTATTTTTTGTGCTATATACAAAAAAAGACTGACAATTTTGAAAAAACACACTATTTTTTATTTTCTGCTATAAAACATACCCAATAAATAAATGTAAAAAATCAAATTTCTTCATCAATTTAAGCCAATATATATTCTGATACATATTTTTGGTGAAAAAAACAAAAACAATACGTGTATATTGATTGGTTTGTGCAAACGTTATAGCGGCTACAAACTATGGCATATTTTTATTTATTATTTTTTTTATTTACTAGTAATGGCGGTGATCAGGGACTTGTGCCCCGTACACACGGTTGGATTTTCCGATGGAAAATGTCCGATCGGAGCGTGTTGTCGGAAATTCCGACCGTGTGTAGGCTCCATCGGACATTTTCCATCGGATTTTCCGACACACAAAGTTGGAGAGCAGGAGATAAAATTTTCCAACAACAAAATCCGTTGTCGGAAATTCCGATCGTGTGTACACAAATCCGACGGACAAAGTGCCACGCATGCTCAGAATAAATAAAGAGATGAAAGCTATTGGCCACTGCCCCATTTATAGTCCCGACGTACGTGTTTTACGTCACCGCGTTTAAAACGATCGGATTTTCCGACAACTTTGTGTGACCGTGTGTATGCAAGACAAGTTTGAGCCAACATCCGTCGGAAAAAATCCTAGGATTTTGTTGTCGGAATGTCCGAACAAAGTCCGACCGTGTGTATGGGGCATTATAGCGGGACTGCGATATTGCAGCGGAAAAACCGGACACCTGACATATTTTTGGGACCAGTGACACTAATACAGTGATCAGTGCAAAAAAAATGCACTGTCACTGTACTAATAAAACTGGCAGGGAATGGGTTTAACACCAGGGGCGATCAAAGGGTTAACTGTTGTGTTGTGTTTGTTACAATATGATTTTTTTTATATTATTCAGACATAAGATACATTGGACATAACATTACACAATAGTGAGTTGGTCAGATTACTGTCAGTTGTTTGGCTTGAGTAAATTTCTCAAACAAATGCTGTTTCATACAATGGGTACGTAGATACCATTGTTGTATTCAACTGACAGTTTTCAACAGGCTATTGTCTCTATAGCTACAGTAAACAAGTAAGACATTACTTGTTTGAGATTCTTTCAGCTCTCAAACTGAAAGAATGACTGTTATATTACTGTCAGGTTTTGGCTTGAGTAGACAATGGGTACGTAGATACCATTGTTGTATTCAATTGACAGTTTTCAACAGTCCATTGTTTCTACAGCTACAGTAAACAGGCATGTTTTCTGTTGTTTGGTAACTATGGTAAACAGCCTGACACATAAAAGGGGAAATTCAGGCATAAGCTAGGGACACACATCATCATGCTTTGAAGATCAGAAGCCACTCATGATACAAGAACAGTACCTGATTTCCAGAAGAATCGTTGCCAATGGAGATCACGAACATACAGTAACAGAAGATAAGTAACCTTTAAGTGTATTTGTACTGATTTAGACCATAGGCTGTTCATTTGCTAGGCATTTTGCTTGTTATAGATATCTGTCAGTCTTGTATTGTATTCCTAAGATTGTAATAGTTTTGTATGTACAGCATCTTTGTATAGTAAAAGCACATTTACACACTGCAGAAGTCTTAGCTTCCTTGCTTATACCACAGAGTAACCTTGCTAGATAGACGCAAGCAAAACATCTGTGTTCCCTAGGAGTGCTTGCTAACTGTGTGGGGGAGGTGCTTTGTTTGGTGGATTGTGGATTGTTTAGATCTGTGTTTTTTCCTAGCAGGACAACAGGATCAACACATTCCCCTCTCACAGAACGGCGGTCTGCCTTGTTTACATAGGCAGACTGCTGTTCTGCCTTTCTCCTGAAGGATCGGTGGGTCTCGGCGGACAACGCATCCGCCGGACCTGCTGATTGGCTCCCACTGTGTCCAATCACAGTAGGAGCAGGTCGCCGGCGGCGCTTGTGCCCCAGACCCAGAAGTGACAAACTACGTACCAGGTACATGATCTGGCACAGAGCGACCGGCCTGCCGCAGTAAATCTACGGTGGGCGGTCCGCAACAGGTTAAAGTAACCAGGTTAAAATTAAACCCTCCTATCCTTTATAGACAAGAAAGCTGCTTCTGTTTGATTTGCAATTGCCATGGCGCTGCACATGTGATCAGTTAGCAATCCTGGAACTCCAGGAATGTAACTGCTTTTTTTTAACCGCTAAAACTATTTTTTTTTATTTATAGCGCAAAAAAAAAAAAAAAAATGATTATCAAATACCACCAAAAGAAAGGTCTATTTGTGGGAAAAAATGACATAAACTTAATTTACATTACGTACATCGTTGCATGACTGTGCAATTGTCAGTTAAAGTAACGCAGTGCCGTATCGCAAAAAATGGCCTGGTCATATGGGGGGGGGGGGTAAATCTTCTGCAGGTCAAGTGGTTAATAGGGGAGGTTTATGCTATTTGTAAATCTGTTCTTTCTAGCCCACATTACAATTCATAGACCTATAGGTCCAAAAAAATGTCCTGACCAGTTTCCTTCACATTTACAGTACACATTTACAAACCTATAAGTCTAAGTAAGTCTCTTAAAACAATACTGGAAACCCAGCATGGGTCATGACTAGTAGAGAATAGGGATGGGCGACGAGTTTGGCCGGAGCAGTGTAAGCTGGTTGTCAAGGAATAGGGTCGGAAAGCTGGCCGCCGCGTCCTTAACAACCGATGTGTCATTAGCCATCAATGGGTTTCCCTGCTGAAAGCTGAATAAAAAAAAATAAAGAAAGAAAGAAAGAAACGGCATTATTTGCAAGTAATTGGCCATAAAAGGGGTATGGGAGTCGGGTACTACCCTGGGGGACATATATCATTAATGAAAAAAAAAATTATTGTTTTTTTCAGGAGTAGTTATTATAATGAGGCTTAACCACTTCCCGCCTGGCCTATAGCAGAATGACGGCCGGGCGGTGGTTCAGTTATCCTGACCGGGCATCATATGACATCCTTCAGGATAACAGGCGCTGCGCGCCCGTGGGGGCGCTTATCACGGTGATCGGTGGTGCGGTGTGATAGTCTGACACACCGCTA
The DNA here is from genome assembly GCA_037952925.1 of Lithobates clamitans. NCBI lineage: Eukaryota > Metazoa > Chordata > Amphibia > Anura > Ranidae > Lithobates > Lithobates clamitans. The sequence continues at coordinate 129,319 of JBBGZY010001859.1, forward strand.
AACCGATCTCGGTAAAGAGCCTCCGGCGGAGGCTCTTTATTACGTGATCAGCCTTGTCCAATCACGGCTGATCACGATGTAAACAGGAAGAGCCATTGATGGGCTTTTCCTCACTCGCGTCTGACAGACACGAGTAGAGGAGAGCAGATCGGTGGCTCTCCTGACAGGGGGGGTTTGCACTGATTGTTTATCAGCGTAGCCACCCCTCAGATGCCCACACTAGACCACAAGGGAAGCCCCCAAGACCACCAGGGAAGCCCCCAGCATGTGGATGGCCAGGTACATCCCCCATGGCCATCCACATGTAAAAAAAAAATGCCCAAAATATGCCAGTGCCCACAAATGGGCACTGACTGGCAGCTCATATTTACATTACAAAAAAGGGGGATGCCCCAGCAATGCCACCCATCAGTGTCATCAGTGCCACCCATCAGTGTCCATCAGTGCCACCTATCAGTGCCCATCCATGCCACCTATCAGTGCCACCCATAAGTGCCCATCAGTGCCGCCTACGAGTGCCCATCAGTGTCGCCTATAAGTGCCCATCAGTGCCACCTAAGAGTGCCCATCAGTGCCGCATACCAGTGCCACCTATCAGTGCCCATCAGTGCCACCTATCAGTGGACATCATCAGTGCCACCTCATTGGTGCCACCTCATCGGTGCCCATCAGTGCCGCCTTATCAGTGCCCGTCAGTGCAGCCATATCAGTGTCCATCATTGAAGAAGAAAACGTACTTATGTACAAAAGAAATTAACAGAAACAAAGAAAAACGTTTTTTTTTCAAAATTTTTGGTCTTTTTTTATTTGTTGCGCAAAAAATAAAAATCGCAGAGGTGATCAAATACCACCAAAATAAAGTTCTATTTGTGGGAACAAAGTGATAAAAAATTTGTTTGGGTACAGTGATGGATGACCGCGCAATTGTCATTCAAATTGCGACAGCGCTGAAAGCTGAAAATTGGCTGGGCAAGAAGGCGTCTAAGTGCCCGGTATCGAAGTGGTTAAAGTGCAACAATGAAAATGAAAAATTCCTTTAAATATCGTGCCGGGGGCCCCTCTTAATGTGCCTGTAAAGTGGCGCATTTGTAGCATATACAGAACATGCTACAGAAAAACGGACATTTCTAAAGAAAGAAATCCCATTTAAAATGACACGCAGTTACAATTGCCTTCACCTGGCTATTAAAAAAAATAAAGAAAAAAGAAGCATGGAGCCCCCCAGTCCATATCAGGCCCCTTGGGTCTGGTATGCATTTTAAGGGGAACCCCATGTCAAAAAAATACAAAAAAACAGCGTGGGGTCCCCCTCAACATCCATACCAGACCCTTATCCGAGCATACAGCCTGGCAGGTCAGGGAAAGGATGGGGGGCGATGAGTGAGTGCCCCCCCCTTCCAAACCATACCAGGCCACTTGCCCTCAACACCCTAAAGCACCTTTTCCCCATGTTGGGCTGTGGTTGTTGGGGGCTGCGGGTGGGGGGCTTATCGGGATCTGCAAACACCCTTTAACAAGGTGGCCCCTAGATCCTGCCCCCCCCATGTTAATGGGTATCAGGTACATCGTACCTGTACCCATTCACCATAAAAGTGTCAAAAAGTAAAAACCACAGGAAACAGTTTTTGACAAGTCCATTATTAAAAAAATAAAAAAGTATCCCTCGATGTAAATCCACCGTCAATCACGACGCCCGCTGGACCCAAAAAATAGAAAAAAATGAAAACACTTCTGCCTCCTGGGAGGCCTCCCGCGGTGCCACCGAGTGAGGTAACTGGGTGGCCCCGTCCTTTGCCTATATAAGAGCTGTCAAAGTGAGGAGAGAGCAGTCGGCAGGAGGCCTCCCAAGAGGCGGAAGTGTTTTCATTTTTTTCGGGTCTGGCGGTCGTCATGATTGATGGTGGATTTACATCGAGAGATACTAAGCACCCACCCCCCCCATGTTGAGGGCATGTGGCCTGGTATGGTTCAGAAAGGGGGGGGGGCGCTTGCTCACCCATCCCCCCCTTTTTTGTGACCTGCCGGGCTGCACGCTCGGATAAGGATCTAGTACGAAGTTTGGGGGGGGTGGGGACCCCACGTTAGTTTTTTTTTTTTTAATGTTGGCGTTTTTCTCTTTATTTTTTAATAGCTGGGTGCAGGCAATTGTAACTGTGTGTCATTTTAAATGGGGATTTCTTTCTTTAGAAATGTCAGTTTTGCTACAGCATGTTCTGTATATGCTACAAATGCGCCACTTTACAGGCATGTTAAGGGGGGCCCCTGGCACAATATTTAAAGGAATTTTTTATTTTCATTGTTGCACTTTAAGCATCATTAAAATCACTGCTCCTGAAAAACTGATTGTTTATTTTTTTTTATTGATACATGTCCCCCAGGGCAGTACCCAGACCCCCATACCCATTGTATGGCCAATTACTTGCATATAAACCTTCAATGCCTTTTTTTTTTCCTTTATTTTTTTTTTTACCGGCACTTAAAATAATAAAAAAAAAAATATTCAGCTGTCAGCTTTGCCCAATCAGGGCACAGAATACACCGTGCAGCTCTCAGCGTTCGTCGAGGCGAACACCCTGCGAATTCGGGGTGTTGGCCGAACGGCAGAACAGGCAAATGTTCAGCTCTAACTCATGCTCGGGCCGAACCCTTCGCCTATCCCTATTAATGAGATTTAGACAGCCCTGGATTTTCTTGAATGATGGAGAATTGTTATCGGACAGCCTGGGGTGGGCACTTCCTGACTAATCAAAGCTTGTCTAGATGCCTAGCTGTTAATTAGCTTACTGGTTAATTAGTTAGCTGCTAATTAGCTTACTGTTTAATTAGATCACTGTTAGCTGTTAATTGTATTGCTGTTTGAAGTTTGCAGTGTTGATGTGGGGACTGCCCCTATTTTTGAAGTGTATAAAAACCTGTATTCCTGTTCAATAAAGTTGTTCCTATTTGCACCTAAGCTAGTGCCGTCCAGTTCTCGGTTGCAAATCCCAGATATAACACCTTGTTCCTGAGTTCCAGCAGAAAGGAAGCAGCTCTCTGGCAGAGATACCCAGTCGGGGGTATCAGCAGTCCGTCACAACATCCTAAATTGTAAGTTATTTTTTTGGGGGGTGGAGGAGAAAAACAGATTGCTATACAGGCATACCCCACTTTTAAGTACACAGTGGGGTTTATTTACTAAAGCTGGAAAGTGCAAAATCAGGCTCACTTCTGCATAGAAACCAATGAGCTTCTAACTGAAGCTTGTTCAATTAAAGAGGAGTTCCACCCAGGGGGTCCATTAAAAAAAAAAAAAAATTAAAAGTCAGCAGCTACAAATACTGCAGCTGCTGACTTTTAATTGGACACTTACCTTTCCCTGGGTCCAGCGATGCGGGGGATCGAAGCCCCGCTCGTCTCCCCCTCCGCTCGTCGGCGCCGGCATTTCAACTGTGGGCGCCGGGCTGTGGCTTCACAGCCTGGCACCCACTGCGCATGCGCGAGCGGCGCCGCGCGCCGTGATTGGCCACTCAATCACCTGGGACCTGTAATGGGTCCCAGATGATTGACAGGAGGGAGGGAGCAGAGCCGAGCCCTTCCTGTGCCGAGGGGGAAGTGATGTCACCAGCCCAGGCAAAGGAAGAGGCAGACTACGAGGGACCACCTAGCAACAGGCATTTAGAGGTAAGTAAAAAAAAAAAAATATCCAAATGTTTTTTTGTTTTTTAGAATTTTTCAGGTATTTTTGTTTTTTTGGGTGGAACCCCACGTACAGAACAAGAAGAATCTAGATTTAGTGTATATGACGCACCTGTGCGGATCTCTGGAGGAACGTCCTCATCACTCTCTGCATACGTCTCTTCTGCTTCTTCTTTCACTTCCACTTTAATATAAATCAGATTTTCATCCTGAAATTAACAAAACATTCCAAGTTTCAAACAGAATGTTATATAGATCTTTGCCGGGTGCTTGTGACGCAGCCTCATTCACTTAAATGCCGAATGTGACGGAGGAGATAATCTTTGCTGTACCATGTGTAAACCCTTTGCAGCTTAGGGGTGCGGATGGGGAAATATCTCTTAGCCAAAAATAAATCAATACCAAAAAGGTGACGGGGGCTCTAACCCTTCCATAGGTCATCTAAACCTGAGAAAAAATGTTTGGGCTGCAGATGGGCTCTACTTTGAGGTCTCTTTGAAGCATAACTGCCAGATACGTGAATTAATAAAACATAATTCGCAAGTTGAAGTCGGGCTTGGTGATTGTTAGGAATTTAAATCACATAACCCTTTCTTTTTCTAATTCCCAACTAAATAATTGAAAGGACCCCCCCATCCCCATCTACCTGATCATCATGTTGGGTCTCATGTCCTTTCTTTGTAGAATCCCAGGAATTAGGAGAACCGGAACATCTCTCTGGTGTATTTTTATTACCGGGTCCACCTGTCAAAAATACACATAACCAATGAACAATGTAATTTCCGCAACTAGATCCATGATACTTTTCTTTATGTTATTTCTTATTCACCTGTGCTGATCTCTATAGGAGACTCCTCCTCTTTAATCCTCACATGTTCTTCTTTCTCCTCGTTAGCTTTGACGTCTCTCCGAGTGGTTCTGGTGTCTCCGGGGTCTGTGAATAAAGATGAGAGTGAAGCCCCCTGTACTGAGATGTATGAGAGACCCCAGAGAGTGTGTGTGGGGGGAGACTGGTCACATCTCTTGGCTGGTAACACATAATAACATTAGGTAAGGAGGAGAGCCGGAGGCAGTTTTCAGGCATTTTAGCGCTAGAAATCGCCTCTAAAAAGCACCTGAAAACTGCCTCCCATTCTGTGCAATGAGTGCTTTCACACTCAAGCCGTGCACTTGTGGTACGTTAGGAAAAGTCCTGCAAGCAGCATCTTTGGGGCTACTTGGGAGCGCTATAAATAGCGCTCCCAAAACCCCCCTGCCCATTGAAATGAATAGGCAGCGCTTTGAAAGCGCCGCAAAACTGGACTTTCTTCCTTTTTTTTTTTAAAGGTCACGTTACCTTAAAAAATCCACCCCGCTAGCGCCCAGAAAGCACCGTTAAAATGCTGCAAAAACAACCGGCGCTTTAGCGCTATTTTTAGCGGCGCTGCAGTGTGAATGGGGCCTAAGGGCTCGTTCACATTTACTTTAAAATGTGGCATGAACCAAATGCACATATTCGGAGCCGTGCAGTACCCCTTCATCAGTCATGTGATCATCACATGACTGACGAAGGGGTCCTGCACGGCCCCCGAAATGTTGCACTATGTCTTCTGTGATGTGATCGTTTTCCAATAAAGATTTGGACGTAATTGACAATCTGAGGTGTGCTGGCGAATATGTGCATTTATCTGAGATGTTTCCAGTTCCAGCTGGTTATTGCTGAGCACCCGTTACTCCTAAAGCCCTATCTAGGAAAGTGTGCGATGGGAATATCGATACTAAAATGTGGCATTGGACACACATTTTTAAAGCACTCTGAATGCCAATCAAAGCGCCTGTCACTAAATAAAATGATTACCTTACAGTCCTGTTCACACGTTGTGTTTGCTTTCCTTCAAAAATGATACCCCATGTCACTTTCTTGGCGCTTCAAAAGTGTCGCCAAAGCCTCCATAGAAGTCTATGAAAAATGCACGCTAACAGCACCTGCAGCATTTGAGAGGCTTTTATTAAGCGTTAGCTTCGTTTTGTTTTGGAGGTATTGTAAGTGTGAGATATCCCAGGATGCACTGAGAAATCAACAAGTGAACCAGAAAGAAGTCATCAGCAGTCACTTCTGGTTCAGGTGTATATATTCTGGGAGTGTCCGGTGCAGACATCACATCTGTTGTGCAGCATGGAGCAGCAGGAAGGTGAGCCGGGTCCAGGTTGGAGTGCAGCAACCAGCAGATGGAACATAGGAACACTATATCATCTCATTTTTGTCCTTCAATAGTTCTGCATCGTTCAAATAAAACAAAGCAGATAAGAACTAAAACGTCTTATTCTGAAAATTCATTCCAATGAGACTTATATAATAAACTTTATAAGACTTACTTTATAGAGACTAATAAGCAGAGTACAGAAGGGCTGCCATAGAGATACTTTATTGGAGGAGTGTAGCAAGAATTAGGTGGTTTATAGATGGGAGGATCCCTTTCACAAAATCTGTAATGTCAGAAAGAAAGTGTATATATATATATATAGATATAGATATCTATATATATAAACTATATTACCCAAAGTATTGGGATGCCTGCCTTTACACACACATGAACTTTAATGGCATCCCAGTCTTAGTCCATAGGATTCAATATTGAGTTTGCCCACCCTTTGCAGGTATAACAGCTTCTGGGAAGGCTGTCCACAAGGTTTAGGAGTGTGTCTATGGGAAGGTTTGACCATTCTTCCAGAAGTGCATTTTTGAGATCAGGCACTGATGTTGGATGAGAAGGCCTGGCCACTCCACTCTAAATTATCCCAAAGGTGTTCTATCAGGTTGAGGTCAGGACTCAGTGCAGGCCAGTCAAGTTCCTCCACCCCAAACTCGCTCATCCATGTCTTTATGGACCTTGCTTTCTGCACTGGTGCGCAGTCATGTTGAAACAGGAAGGGGCCATCCCCAAACTGTTCCCACAAAGTTGGGAGTATGAAATTGTCCAAAATGTCTTGGTATGCTGACGCCTTAAGAGTTCCCTTCACTGGAATTAAGGAGCCAAGCCCAACCCCTGAAAAACAACCCCACACCATAATCCCCCCTCCACCAAATGATTTGGACCAGTGCAGAAAGCAAGGTCCATAAAGACATGGATGAGCGAGTTTGGGGTGGAGGAACCTGACTGGCCTGCACAGAGTCTGTTGGGTAATTTATGTAGGATATTTTATATACATATACACAGTTTTGTATAATATGTACATAGGTGTGTACTGTAGGCTATGAATTATGGCCTAACACAGCTGACAGGCAAGTTGCATTTTACATATCAAAAGGGCTAAAGCAGTTACCTACAGGGGATTCTAAAATGTAAATTACTCTGATCGGACTTGAAAAGAATAGTAGAAGATTCATTGGGGTTGTTAATTCAATTTGGTAATAAGGCATTCATTCTTCCTCTCATTCTTTCTCCATCAAGATGAGAGCACAGGTCTAAATTATAAAACACATTATTGCATTCATGGTAAGATATAAAGGTGCAAATTATAGATGGGACATATGCTGGATTTTAGTGTCTCTATGGTTGCCAATATATGCTAGGATGAATGGGACTCTGAAGGCTGCTGTTCATTGTTATATTTACTCTGTTGGATTTTGTCATCTGTTGCAAATATCTTGTGAACTTTTTGCTGCACTGGGACTCAATAAATGCATCTCTCTGGAGGAACCGATTGCTGTGGGAATGACTAGAATTATAATAAAATAATTAATCATCATTCATACCACTACTATATCACTACAAAATCCTGACCTCAACCTTATAGAACACCTTTGGGATGAATTAGAGCGGAGACTTAGGGGTGTACTCACTTTTGTTGCCAGCGGTTTAGACATGAATGGCTGTGTGTTGAGTTATTTTGAGGGGACAGCAAATTTACACTGTTATACAAGCTGTACACTCACTACTTTACATTGTAGCAAAGTGTCATTTCTTCAGTGTTGTCACATGAAAAGATAGAAGAAAATATTTACAAAAATTTCAGGGGTGTACTCACTTTTGTGAGATACTGTGTGTATATATATATATATATATATATATATATATATATATATATATATATATATATATATATAGTGAGGTGAGGTAATGGATAATCTGTATCTTTCACCTCACATGCGTTCTATTGTAATATTGTATGAGACTGAACTGGAATCCGGCCCGGGTTTTTCCAGCCTCTGTGGCAGGCTAGGTTCCGGTCCGGATGTTGTGGTCCACTTGAGTCCGCGCTCAGGTGGACTTTAAATGAGCAGGAAAGGAGCACAGGAGGGCTCTGGCCTGAGACCCAAAAGAGAATCTGAGACAGAGAGCTCTGTTTGGATTTAAAAAGGTTTGCTTTAACACATGTTTTGTGGGTGACGGGGACCAGCCCCACACCATATAGAGAGCAGTCTACTGTATAGTTTAGCGCCGGACGGCAAAGATTTACTTTAATGTTTTTTTTTTGTTTTCATGACTTTGCAAACCTCTGCTAAATTAACCTGGCAACCCGCCAGATTTTAAAGAAACTGCCTGCACGCTGACCTTATTTTCCAGAAAAAGGGACCCCCACAAGCTAATCTCCCACCAATATATATATATATATACACACACACACACGCAAATATACATAGTCTTATATTTGAACCAAGCAGGATTAGTGTGAAGAGTTTCAGCTCCAGGGTGGAAAATCATTTTCTCTATAATAAGATAGCGTACTATCATATACATTGGGAAGGTATAAGCCAGAGATATGCAATTAGCGGACCTCCAGCTGTTGCAGAACTACAATTCCCATGAGGCATAGCAAGACTCTGACAGCCACAAGCATGACACCCAGAGGCAGAGGCATGATGGGTCTTATAGTTTTGCAACAGCTGGAGGTCCACTAATTGCATATCCCTGGTATAAGCTATACTATAACATATGGTATCCTTGTCTGCATCGTATAATTTTACAAGGGGGGGGGGGGGGGGTGATGTAGGGTTTTCATGGGGGTGCTTGTACTTGGGGTCCCCCAATTGTAGCTCTCTTGTGGATTTAACTCCTTCCTTTTCTTGGCACACCTTGGGACACTCTGGGTTCATCTCTATCATACTTGGCGGGATGTTTTATTTTTATTTAATAAAGTTGTAAATAATTATGGATGTTCTTCTACCTAGATGGTTGAATATATCACTACACCAATAGCTCCTGAAGAAGTGGATTAAGTCCAGGAAACACGTTGAGCCTTGAAATCATCAATTTTGGATAAGATACGCTGTATTGCTATAATATAATTTTTATAGGTTTGTATTGTAATGTTACAACATATTTTAATGCAGAATGAGAATGATGTTATAGGATTTTATTAATTTGAGCAAATACATTTGTATTTTTAGACAAAAATGTTGTGCCTTAAAAGTTCAATTAAATCTTTGTAGCTCTTCTAGATGATATATTGCTCAGGGTTGTGGCACAAAAACTTTTCTTGATCCCCTCTGGTATCATGGGAATGCTATAGTGGAATGTGAGCAGGACTGGAGAGAAGACAAAGTGGCGGAGGATGAGCAGAGCTGGGGGACTGGAGCAGGAGAAACTAGCAGATGTCACATGTTGTGAGCAGTATGGTAGAAATATAGCGGGAGGTGAGCGGGACTGGAGAGAGAGGATGGAGTAGCAGAGGATCAGCAGAGCTGGGGGACTGGAGCAGGAGAAACTAGCAGATGTCACATGTTGTGAGCAGTATGGGAGAAATATAGCGGGAGGTGAGCGGGACTGGAGAGAGAGGATGGAGTGGCATAGGATCAGCAGAGCTGGGGGACTGGAGCAGGAGAAACTAGCAGGTGTCATATGTGGTGAGCAGTATGGGAGAAATATAGCGGGAGGTGAGCGAGACTGGAGAGAGAGGATGGAGTAGCAGAGGATCAGCAGAGCTGGGGGATTGGAGCAGGAGAAACTAGCAGGTGTCATATGTGGTGAGCAGTATGGGAGAAATATAGCGGGAGGTGAGCGGGACTGGAGAGAGAGGATGGAGTAGCAGAGGATCAGCAGAGCTGGGGGATTGGAGCAGGAGAAACTAGCAGGTGTCATATGTGGTGAGCAGTATGGGAGAAATATAGCGGGAGGTGAGCGGGACTGGAGAGAGAGGATGGAGTAGCAGAGGATCAGCAGAGCTGGGGGACTGGAGCAGGAGAAACTAGCAGGTGTTATATGTGGTGAGCAGCGTGGGAGCAATATAGTGGGAGGTGAGCGAGACTGGAGAGAGAGGATGGAGTAGCCGAGGATCAGCAGAGCTGGGGGATTGGAGCAGGAGAAACTAGCAGGTGTTATATGTGGTGAGCAGCGTGGGAGCAATATAGTGGGAGGTGAGTGAGACTGGAGAGAGAGGATGGAGTAGCCGAGGATCAGAAGAGCTGGGGGATTGGAGCAGGAGAAACTAGCAGATGTCATATGTGGTGAGCAGTATGAGAGAAATATAGCGGGAGGTGAGCGGGACTGGAGAGAGAGGATGGAGTAGCCGAGGATCAACAGAGCTGGGGGATTGGAGCAGGAGAAACTAGCAGATGTCATATGTGGTGAGCAGTATGGGAGAAATATAGCGGGAGGTGAGCGAGACTGGAGAGAGAGGATGGAGTAGCAGAGGATCAGCAGAGCTGGGGGATTGGAGCAGGAGAAACTAGCAGATGTCATATGTGGTGAGCAGTATGGGAGAAATATAGCGGGAGGTGAGCGAGACTGGAGAGAGAGGATGGAGTAGCAGAGGATCAGCAGAGCTGGGGGATTGGAGCAGGAGAAACTAGCAGATGTCATATGTGGTGAGCAGAATGGGAGAAATATAGCGGGAGGTGAGCGGGACTGGAGAGAGAGGATGGAGTAGCAAAGGATCAGCAGAGCTGGGGGACTGGAGCAGGAGAAAGTAGCTAATGTCATATGTGGGGAGCAATATAGTGGGAGGTGAGCGGGGACAGGATATAGAGGAGGATCAGCAGAGCTGGAGGTTACTACTGAGTGGGGGATCAGCAAAGCTGGGGGTACTACGGACCAGGGGATCTGCTGAACAAGGATACTAATAAGCTGAGAATGTGCTGAACATCATAACATCATAAACACATCAAAAAAGCATGCTGAAACGGTTTAGTGTTTATGACTGACCTGTACTGATCTCTGGAAGAACTTCCTCATCCATATATGAATCATCACTGATCGTAGACATCTCTCCTTCTTCAATTTTAACCACGATCAGGTCGTCTCTCTAATAAAGACACAACATATTTTCAAAATTTTGTATCAGAAAGCAAATGAATGCCAAGTTTAATTAGGACCTTCATTCTCACCTACCTGATCCTCCTGAGGGATCTCCTGATGTTCCTGTGTGGAGTCCCTGGAATACAGAGGACTAGGACATCTCTCTGGGGGATTTCTCTTACTGGATCCATCTGTAGGAAGCACACACACTGACTGAATACATTGTTTCTATGTCTTTATATCAGAGGATGTGTGTATCTAGGGGGATCCTCAATACTCTTCTCTCCTTTACAAGAAATTAAAGTCTCCTCTTACCCGGTGATGTGAGGGGCGGCCGGTTCTTCATCATGATGTCCTTGCAGAGATCCTTGTGTCCTTCTATATACTCCCACTCCTCTGGGTGGTTTGTAAAATTCTCTCTGAAATATATTAAGATTGAAAACACAGTAATGCCCCGTACACACGGTCGGATTTTCCGGCGGAAAATATGTGATAGGACCTTGTTGTCGGAAATTCCGACCGTGTGTGGGCTCCATCACACATTTTCCATCAGAATTTCCGACACACAAAGTTTGAGAGCAGGCTATAAAATTTTCCGACAACAAAATCCGTTGTCGGAAATTCCGATCGTGTGTACACAAATCCGACGGACAAAGTGCCACGCATGCTCAGAATAAATTAAGAGACAAAAGCTATTGGCCACTGCCCCGTTTATAGTCCCGACGTACGTGTTTTACGTCACCGCGTTTAAAACGATCGGATTTTCCGACAACTTTGTGTGACCGTGTGTATGCAAGACAAGTTTGAGCCAACATCCGTCTGAAAAAAATCCATGGATTTTGTTGTCGGAATGTCCGATCAATGTCTGACCGTGTGTACGGGGCATTAGGCTTATTTTATACTTGTAGTGGGATTGGCGGTAAAAATAGGGGGCTGACTCACGTTTTTACTGCCCCCATTATGCTGCAAGGGCAGCTGGAGGGGATTGCACACATGCCATGGCTGTGTAGCAAGAATGACCCCCTGTCATGCTTGGCGGGCGGCATCGCCATTGAATGTAACCCATTCAAGTGAACCAACAAACCAAATTCGAGTCCCACATTTATGGCACATTAGCTGTCAAAAAAACCCCAGAAAACCCACAGGCATTCAGGAGGCAGCGGTATCACCTCCGCGATGCTTGTCAGCCACGCCTGCACCGCTCTATGAAAAACAATCCACTACTGATCTCTCTTCGGGGACCAATGCAGGTGTAAACAAGCATCTTAAAAACATATATTTTCCATGGCATTATAGTACCAGATGCCAGCTTCTGTTCTATGCAGATGTCTGCATTAAAGAAGCCTTTTGTCTGTTACAGTTTTATTTCTACAGGCGGTGAGAGAATGCAGCCTGCTGCCTGATAATATATTAATGTGTAACACATAATTATTACCTTCTCCTCACTGAACACACATTCTCCAGCCTCACACCGAACCAGGGAGTTTCTCGAACAAAAAATATTTCAGGTATCTCCTTCTTTGGTCTACAACAAAATGGCCGCCGCCCCATCTGCAGTGAGGACAACTTCTTGAAAATCAAAATATGTCATTATACTTGAATAACCGCCACACGGGATTGCAAGAGCGTTTGATGAACCACATAAATACATTAAAAAAATTTATAAGAGGAATTTTGCGATGTACTACAACTGCTGTGGGCAGGCGTCACTATGGCAACCCGGAAGCAACTCGGAGGACTTGGAACGCACACAACGGAAGTGCAGGATTCACAGGGCGGAAGTAGGAGGAGTGTTTTTAGTGCTGGGAAGAACAATGTTATAATAATAATAGTAATAATCATTATTATTATTTTATTGAATTAAATGAAAAAAAAAATTTCGTTTTATAATAAAGATATTCAATAATAAAAATAACCATTGTATTAAATTATTTTTTTTACATTTTTAAATAATAATAAAAAATATTATTATTAAGATAATACTTATTATAATAAAGTAAATCAAAATAATATTTTAATTTATTGTAATAATAAAAATAATATATATATATATATATATATATATATATATATATATATATATATATATATATATATATATATATTTTTTTTTTTAAATGACATAAGAATAATAACAACAACTACAATATTAATAACACAAATAATAATAATATAACAATTATTTTATTCATTTCAATTAAAACAATACTTTAATGTAATAATAAAAATATTTAATAATGAAAATTATTATTTTATTAAATTACTATACTAGCTAATAATAATAATAAAAATAATGATAATCTTATGATTATTGTTGTTATATTATATATTTATATCATTGCTACTTCATACTTTTACATTACCACTATTCATTGCCAGTATAATTAAAGCCAATCAGATTAAAGCTGGACTTGTTCTAGCGCTTGTTAGCAGACTTGTCTGACTTGTTGCTATAGGCAGCACCCCATACCCCCCCCCCCCCCCCAAGCTAAGGTGACTAGATTTTTTAAATTGAATGCGGGGACAGAACTTTTTATTTATTTATTTATTTATTTATTTATTTATTTTGGTGAATGGTAAACTATTTTGTAAGCATATTTTCCTCAAATGATATATGCAGTGTATGTGGTATGTTTTGGAATGATTGTATGATATATACGTTATTTCTCACATTTCGTCCATGAGATAAAAAAAAAAAAAGATACTTCTTAGAATGTTTTGGGACATAACTACTAAATGTTAAGAAGATAAGATAGAGTAAAAGCGGTTCAATGCATATTTTTTATTTTATTCGTCCAAAGAAGCGCAGGGGTGCGCCATGTACAGAGTGCAGAGTTCAGGGGTGCGCTATGTACAGAGTGCAGAGATCAGGGGTGCGCCATGTACAGAGTGCAGAGTTCAGAGGTGCACGATATACAGAGGGCAGAGTTCAGGGGTGCGCTATGTACAGAGTGCAGAGATCAGGGGTGCGCCATGTACAGAGTGCAGAGTTCAGGGGTGCACGATGTACAGAGGGCAGAGTTCAGGGGTGCGCCATGTACAGAGTGCAGAGTTCAGGGGTGCGCTATGTACAGAGTGCAGAGATCAGGGGTGCACCATGTACAGAGTGCAGAGTTCAGGGGTGCGCCATGTACAGAGTGCAGAGTTCAGGGGTGCACCATGTACAGAGTGCAGAGTTCAGGGGTGCACTATGTACAGAGTGCAGAGATCAGGGGTGCGCCATGTACAGAGTGCAGAGTTCAGGGGTGCGCTATGTACAGAGTGCAGAGATCAGGGGTGCGCCATGTACAGAGTGCAGAGTTCAGGGGTGCACGATATACAGAGGGCAGAGTTCAGGGGTGCGCTATGTACAGAGTGCAGAGTTCAGGGGTGCGCTATGTACAGAGTGCAGAGATCAGGGGTGCGCCATGTACAGAGTGCAGAGTTCAGGGGTGCAAGATGTACAGAGGGCAGAGTTCAGGGGTGCGCCATGTACAGAGTGCAGAGTTCAGGGGTGCGCTATGTACAGAGTGCAGAGATCAGGGGTGCGCCATGTACAGAGTGCAGAGTTCAGGGGTGCACGATGTACAGAGGGCAGAGTTCAGGGGTGCGCCATGTACAGAGTGCAGAAATCAGGTGTGCACGATGTACAGAGGGCAGAGTTCAGGGGTGCGCCATGTACAGAGTGCAGAAATCAGGTGTGCACGATGTACAGAGGGCAGAGTTCAGGGTAAGGTTGCCACCTGTCCGGGATTCACCCGGACAGTTCGGGTTTGGAATCATGCGTTCGGGTTTCAGACCGCTTGAAACCCAGACACATTGTGTAGACCAGATTATGGCTTCCCAACAGGGTTGCTGGCTGTAGTTGCGTAAACCTAGAGTTTCTGTTACACTCTCTTTCACACTGCCCAAAGCCAGCACTAACAATTACCCCTCCCCCCACACAGACAGGAGAGGAGAAAGGGCTTGATCTGCTCCTCTTCCTCCCACCCCTACAACTCTGTGTCTGCCTACACTCCAGCAGCCTCAGCTACATCTGGATGAGAGGTGCTGACTGCCAAGGGGTGAGTGAGCTCACCATCCATCCCTGTCTGTGACTGAAGTCTCCCCCTTCTCTCTCCTGCCTCTGAGTGAGTACATTAACATACCTCCCAACTTTTTTAGATGGAAATGAGGGACACCTCAAAAATATGCAGGCATAGGACACACCCCCTGCCACACCCCCTTAAAGGAGAATTGTACAAAGAAAAACAAGATTGGTTAAACCCACAAGTGCTTTTTTACCTCTACTATTCCTTTATATTGGCTATAGGAGAGGAAAATAAG
The DNA here is from genome assembly GCA_037952925.1 of Lithobates clamitans. NCBI lineage: Eukaryota > Metazoa > Chordata > Amphibia > Anura > Ranidae > Lithobates > Lithobates clamitans. The sequence goes on from JBBGZY010001859.1 coordinate 144,516, forward strand.
ACACGTTCCTAGAAAGATTCTCTTCATATCTCTAGACTTCCCTCATCATTACCAGGAGATCGGGAAAGAAAACCTGTTCAAGAGAAATACAAAGTCATCTCCTCCCCTCCTGTACACAGATCCCGGGATCACCTCTTTCTCAGCTCCGGTGTAGAAATCCTACAACTGACTAGTAAGAAATCTCACACTCACTATTCATTCTTCTGTATGAAGACGAGATTTCCTCTCCCCGATCTATCACAGGAATCTCTCCTCTGCTATTCTACGACTTTCTCCAATCTTCCCCTCACACACACACCGATCACATTGTTACATCTTACACGCTCCTCTCTTTCTTCTCATTATCTACAGAAGACAATTATTGGCACCCTGGAGAGAGTTGTACATTTCTCATTCCAAGCGTCAAATTTTATGTCCGCCAATCAGCAGATAGTGATCTGTACGGTGAGTGTGTGCGGAACACCTTCCACTATCTGTCGCGACAATATGGTGAAAATATGGAATTCTATGACAGTGAAGAGTCCATTCTCCTCATAACACAATGTTCTTGTTGCTGATCATTCTAACATGTCCGATCAGTACAATGATTTCCCTCATACCGATCACATGAAATATTGAAGATCCTGACCAATCATCTAGAAAGAGGAAGTGTGAATGTCCCCCTCCCCCGGGAGATCCCACAGACTGTGCAGGAATTGTCGGGGACCTCCAGGTCTCCTATCTGCACATGACAGATGTGTGTGGGGTGGAGCCCCTGAAAAGATCCTTTATAGCGGGAGGGATTTCCGATCTACAGGATCTCTAGTAATCATTTGTGGGATTTATCATAAAATGTAATCTGAGATTCCCTGCAAGGGATAAATGTACAATGTGTCATCTCATCTAGATTGTGTGTAGTCTATGCGGCCCCTGGTGGGTGTCGGTAGGTGTGGCTGTGTTAGGAGGTGGTGGGTGTAGGTAGGTAGGTGTGGCTCTGTTAGGAGGAGGTGGGTGTAGGTAGGTAGGTGTGGCTCTGTTAGGAGGAGGTGGGTGTAGGTAGGTGTAGCTCTGTTAGGAGGAGTTGGGTGTAGGTAGGAGTGGCTCTGTTGGGAGGAGGTGGGGGTAGGTAGGTAGGTGTGGCTCTGTTAGGAGGAGGTGGGTGTAGGTAGGTTGGGGTGGCTCTGTTAGGAGGAGGTGGGTGTAGGTAGGTAGCTATGCCTCTGTTAGGAAGAGGTGGGTGTAGGTAGGTAGGTAAGTGTGGCTCTGTTAGGAGGAGGTGTGTGTAGGTAGGTAGGTGTAGCTCTGTTAGGAGGAGGTGGGTGTAGGTAGGTGTGGCTCTGTTAGGAGGAGGTGGGTGTAGGTAGGTTGGGGTGGCTCTGTTAGGAGGAGGTGGGTGTAGGTAGGTAGCTATGCTTCTGTTAGGAGGAGGTGGGTGTAGGTAGGTAGGTGTGGCTCTGTTAGGAGGAGGTGGGTGTAGGTAGGTAGGTGTGGCTCTGTTAGGAGGAGGTGGGTGTAGGTAGGTAGGTGTGGCTCTGTTAGGAGGAGGTGGGTGTAGGTAGGTGTGGCTGTGTTAGGAGGTGGTGGGTGTAGGTAGGTAGGTGTGGCTCTGTTAGGAGAAGGTGGGTGTAGGTAGGTAGGTGTAGCTCTGTTAGGAGGAGGTGGGTGTAGGTAGGTGTGGCTCTGTTAGGAGGAGGTGGGTGTAGGTAGGTTGGGGTGGCTCTGTTAGGAGGAGGTGGGTGTAGGTAGGTAGCTATGCTTCTGTTAGTAGGAGGTGGGTGTAGGTAGGTAGGTGTGGCTGTTAGGAGGAGGTGGGTGTAGGTAGGTAGGTGTAGCTCTGTTAGGAGGTGGGTGTAGGTAGGTAGGTGTGGCTCTGTTAGGAGGTGGGTGTAGGTAGGTAGGTGTGGCTCTGTTAGGAGGAGGTGGCTGTAGGTAGGTAGGTGTGGCTCTGTTAGGAGGTGGTGGGGGTAGGTAGGTAGGTGTGGCTCTGTTAGGAGGAGGTGGGTGTAGCTAGGTAGGTGTGGCTCTGTTGGGAGGAGGAGGTAGATAGCTCTGAGAAGAGCCTTTGGGGGGTGGAGATGAAGGAGTTATCCGGCTACTGCCGCCTTCCTTTATTTCTTCTTCGGAGCGGCCTTCTTGGGCTTGGCTGCTGTCTTGGGTTTAGCCGCCTTCTTAGCCGGACTCTTGGCGGCTTTTTTCGGCTTGGCTGCAGCTTTGGGCTTCTTGGGGCTCTTTGTCGCCTTCTTGGCGGGAGAAGCTGCAGCCTTTGCCAGTTTCTTGGCGGCCTTCTTGGGGCTCTTGGCTGCTTTGCTGGGGACTTTCTTCTTGGGGGACTTGGCTGGCTTCTTGGCGGCCGCAGGTTTCTTGGGCTTGGCCGCAGCCGATGGCTTCTTCTTGGTGACTTTCTTGGCCTTGTCGCCCTCTTGCTGCTTCTTGTTGATCTTGAAGGCTCCATGTCCTTTGACCTGGACGAGGCTCCCCTTAGTCACCAGCGCCCTGATGGCGATCTTGAGGCGGCTGTTGTTCTTGTCCACATCGTATCCTCCGGCGGCCAGGAGCTTCTTGAGGGCGGCCAGGGAGACCCCGCTGCGCTCCTTGGAAGCGGCCATGGCTGTGACGATGAGGTCGGACACGCTGGGACCGGACGGCTTCTTGCTGCCTTTCTTGGCTCCTCCGGCTGCCGCCTTCTTAGTCGCCTTCTTCTTGGCGGCGGGCTCCGCTGGAGGAGCGGCGGCTGGGGCGCTCTCAGTCTCCGTCATAATGCTCAACGAGGTTTTGAAAATAGATAAATACAGTGTGTGGTGCTCTGGCTTATATAGAGACGTTCTGCACTACTATTGGTTGATATAGAACTTGCCTTCTGCACTGCTATTGGTTACACGTTAGACACGCCCACTGTCTCCAGTGTTGGGGAATCTTCTCTCTCTTGTTGTGTTTCCCTGATAGAGAGAAAAACGATTTGTATCTAATATATGACAATGTACGATCTTCATCGGGGACCCGATCTGCTCACTGGACTGTCACTTATAGATCTGTCACTTACCGCTCTCATGATCTGCTCAGGAGGCTGAACACAGAGGCTGCAAACACATCCATCCTCCTGAGTGTGTGTCCCATTCTTCCTTCTACCTGCTTTTCTACACACATTCTCATCATCTTCTCACATCTCCCACTACAATCATCTTCACATTAGATGAGTGAAGAGTGAAGATCAGGAAACATTTCCCTCTAATACAGAACTCTGCTCATCTATAGCTGAGTAGAAGGAGCCTGGAACAAAAACATCAGCCGGAGACATGAGATCCTTGTGTGATGTGATGGGGGAGATTGTTAGAGATACAAAGGTGTCATCTGATGAGAACATGTCATATTTCATGTACTATTTATCAATCTTTCCTCATTATGACAACTGTAAGTTTGTAGCCACTGCACACAGCAGACTAGTAAGTAGTTTATTCTGGTGGTGATGTATCATTATTTGCTCATCAATCATCATGATAAATATATTGCCATTCAAATACTCTGAGTAAGTTTATTGCTGTATAAAGAAGAAAAAAAAAAACTAAAAACGAAATCAATTATATACATATATAGATCTGTCTGTCTGTCTGTCTGTCTGTCTGTCTGTCTGTCTCCCAAAGTTCAGTTCAGTAATCATTACTTTGTGGCAAATTCCATTACAGTCTATGGTGGGTCAAATCTCGATAGTAAATCTTGGTCATCATTTGTAGTGATAGATTACCGGTACTTTCTAGGACAGGGGTCTCCCAACTTTCTACCCAAAGGTCCAGTTTACTATTCTGCAGTAGGGATGAGCTTCGTGTTCGAGTCGAACCCATGTTCGACTCGAACATCGGCTGTTCGACCGTCCGTCGAATTGCGAACGATATGGGCCGTTCGCGCCAAATTCGTGTGGCGCGTCACGGCCCATAATTCACTGCGGCATCGCAGTGCATTGCTGGCTGATGATTGGCCAAGCATGCACTATGACCCGCATGCTTGGCCAATCACAGCGCCGTCAGTAGAGAGAGCTGTAATTGGCCAAAGCCAGGGTGGCTTTGGCCAATTATGGCTCAGGGGATTTAGTACACACCCCACACTATATAAGGCCGCCTGCACGGCGGCCCTGTGTAGTGTGTGTTCCGGTGTGCTGAGCGATAGAGAGAGAGAGAGACAGTGTCATTTGATTTGAGTTAGATAGATTAGGCAGAACAGTCAGTCAGTTAGCTGCACTTACAGTGTATTGTGTATATATATGCATCCCAGGTGTTGCATATATATATATACACTGTATTCAGTTTAGCTAGATCCGTTCCTGTTATCTTCTATCTAGACTATTTACATTCAGTGCAGTGTGTCCTGCTCACAGTGTTCAGCTAGATCCGTTCCTGCTATTTACATTCAGTACAGTGCTTCCTGCTCACAGTGTTCAGCTAGATCCGTTCCTGCTATTTACATTCAGTGCAGTGCGTGCTGCTCACAGTGTTCAGCTAGATCCGTTCCTGCTATTTACATTCAGTGCAGTGCGTCCTGCTCACAGTGTTCAGCTAGATCCGTTCCTGCTATTTACATTCAGTGCAGTGCGTGCTGCTCACAGTGTTCAGCTAGATCCGTTCCTGCTATTTACATTCAGTGCAGTGCGTGCTGCTCACAGTGTTTAGCTACATCCGTTCCTGCTGTTTACATTCAGTGCAGTGCGTCCTGCTCACAGTGTTCAGCTAGATCCGTTCCTGCTATTTACATTCAGTGCAGTGCGTCCTGCTCACAGTGTTCAGCTAGATCCGTTCCTGCTATTTACATTCAGTGCAGTGCGTCCTGCTCACAGTGTTCAGCTAGATCCGTTCCTGCTATATACATTTAGTGCAGTACGTCCTGCTCACAGTGTTCAGCTAGATCCGTTCCTGTTATCTTCCTACTGACAGGCAGGCTTGTCTGGTTACAGTATATAAAGCTACCTGAAGAAAATTACAGGTGTTCTTTTTGATCCTATTAGTACCACGGTCAGGCAGCTAGACTATTTACATTTAGTACAGTGTGTCCTGCTCACAGTGTTCAGCTAGATCCGTTCCTGTTATTTACATTCAGTGCAGTGCGTCCTGCTCACAGTGTTCAGCTAGATCCGTTCCTGCTATTTACATTCAGTGCAGTGCGTCCTGCTCACAGTGTTCAGCTAGATCCGTTCCTGCTATTTACATTCAGTGCAGTGCGTCCTGCTCACAGTGTTCAGCTAGATCCGTTCCTGCTATTTACATTCAGTGCAGTGCGTGCTGCTCACAGTGTTCAGCTAGATCCGTTCCTGCTATTTACATTCAGTGCAGTGCGTCCTGCTCACAGTGTTCAGCTAGATCCGTTCCTGCTATTTACATTCAGTGCAGTGCGTCCTGCTCACAGTGTTCAGCTAGATCCGTTCCTGCTATTTACATTCAGTGCAGTGCGTGCTGCTCACAGTGTTCAGCTAGATCCGTTCCTGCTATTTACATTCAGTGCAGTGCGTCCTGCTCACAGTGTTCAGCTAGATCCGTTCCTGCTATTTACATTCAGTGCAGTGCGTCCTGCTCACAGTGTTTAGCTAGATCCGTTCCTGCTATTTACATTCAGTGCAGTGCGTCCTGCTCACAGTGTTCAGCTAGATCCGTTCCTGCTATTTACATTCAGTGCAGTGCGTCCTGCTCACAGTGTTCAGCTAGATCCGTTCCTGTTATCTTCCTACTGACAGGCAGGCTTGTCTGGTTACAGTATATAAAGCTACCTGAAGAAAATTACAGGTGTTCTTTTTGATCCTATTAGTACCACGGTCAGGCAGCTAGACTATTTACATTTAGTACAGTGTGTCCTGCTCACAGTGTTCAGCTAGATCCGTTCCTGCTATTTACATTCAGTGCAGTGCGTCCTGCTCACAGTGTTCAGCTAGATCCGTTCCTGCTATATACATTTAGTGCAGTACGTCCTGCTCACAGTGTTCAGCTAGATCCGTTCCTGTTATCTTCCTACTGACAGGCAGGCTTGTCTGGTTACAGTATATAAAGCTACCTGAAGAAAATTACAGGTGTTCTTTTTGATCCTATTAGTACCACGGTCAGGCAGCTAGACTATTTACATTTAGTACAGTGTGTCCTGCTCACAGTGTTCAGCTAGATCCGTTCCTGTTATTTACATTCAGTGCAGTGCGTCCTGCTCACAGTGTTCAGCTAGATCCGTTCCTGTTATTTACATTCAGTGCAGTGCGTCCTGCTCACAGTGTTCAGCTAGATCCGTTCCTGCTATTTACATTCAGTGCAGTGCGTGCTGCTCACAGTGTTCAGCTAGATCCGTTCCTGCTATTTACATTCAGTGCAGTGCGTCCTGCTCACAGTGTTCAGCTAGATCCGTTCCTGCTATTTACATTCAGTGCAGTGCGTCCTGCTCACAGTGTTTAGCTAGATCCGTTCCTGCTATTTACATTCAGTGCAGTGCGTCCTGCTCACAGTGTTCAGCTAGATCCGTTCCTGCTATTTACATTCAGTGCAGTGCGTCCTGCTCACAGTGTTCAGCTAGATCCGTTCCTGTTATCTTCCTACTGACAGGCAGGCTTGTCTGGTTACAGTATATAAAGCTACCTGAAGAAAATTACAGGTGTTCTTTTTGATCCTATTAGTACCACGGTCAGGCAGCTAGACTATTTACATTTAGTACAGTGTGTCCTGCTCACAGTGTTCAGCTAGATCCGTTCCTGCTATTTACATTCAGTGCAGTGCGTCCTGCTCACAGTGTTCAGCTAGATCCGTTCCTGCTATATACATTTAGTGCAGTACGTCCTGCTCACAGTGTTCAGCTAGATCCGTTCCTGTTATCTTCCTACTGACAGGCAGGCTTGTCTGGTTACAGTATATAAAGCTACCTGAAGAAAATTACAGGTGTTCTTTTTGATCCTATTAGTACCACGGTCAGGCAGCTAGACTATTTACATTTAGTACAGTGTGTCCTGCTCACAGTGTTCAGCTAGATCAGTTCCTGTTATTTACATTCAGTGCAGTGCGTCCTGCTCACAGTGTTCAGCTAGATCCGTTCCTGCTATTTACATTCAGTGCAGTGCGTCCTGCTCACAGTGTTCAGCTAGATCCGTTCCTGCTATTTACATTCAGTGCAGTGCGTCCTGCTCACAGTGTTTAGCTAGATCCGTTCCTGCTATTTACATTCAGTGCAGTGCGTCCTGCTCACAGTGTTCAGCTAGATCCGTTCCTGTTATCTTCCTACTGACAGGCAGGCTTGTCTGGTTACAGTATATAAAGCTACCTGAAGAAAATTACAGGTGTTCTATCCCAGCTTAGTGCAGCTACAGGCCATTAGTATGTCTGGAAGGCCAAGAAGGAGAGGCAGACAGTCACAAGCCAATAAGAGAGGGCAAGCAGGCTCTGTGTCTAGTGCTGGTCGTGGAGACGGTGCATCCTCATCAGCACGTGGCCATGGGACACGCTTGGCCTTTTTTTCGGCAGCTGGCCGTGTTGAGCCGCAACATGCGGAAGACTTGGTCGAGTGGATGACCAAGCCGTCCTCATCCTCCTCATCCTCTCTCACCCATGCCCAGGGTGCTTTGTCTGGCAAAGCAGCGGCCTCTTCCCTCAGCTCAATGTCATCAGTGACTCCTTCCCTAGCCCCACCATGTCCTCCTGAGGATTCCCTCGAACTGTTTGACCACAGTGTTGGGTACATGCTCCAGGAGGATGCCCAGCGTTTGGAAGGCTCTGATGATGATACTGAGCTCAATGAAGGCAGTAACATGAGCACGGACAGAGGGGGTGCCCAAGAAGGACAGCAATCTGGCAGTCATGCTCCCCCTGCTGCAGCATACTGCCAGGTTTGCTCCAGTGATGAGGAGGGAGGGGATGATGAGGTCACTGACTCAACGTGGGTGCCTGATAGGAGAGAGGAGGAGGAGGAGGAGGAGGAGGAGGTGGCACATCACCAACTAGGCAGGATGCCCTCCAGGGGCCAGCCTAAGGGCAGCACATTGACTGCATCACACCCCAAAGCTCCACATGTGCAGGGCGCTGCAGTCTCTGCGCGTTATTCAAAAAGTTCTTTGGTGTGGGCCTTTTTTGAGACGAGTGCATCAGATCGCACCGCTGCTATTTGCAATATATGTCTCAAGCGTATCTCGCGTGGCCAAAACATCTCCCGCTTGGGTACCACATGCTTGACCAGACATATGTTGACCTGCCATGCAGTTCGTTGGCAAGCGTATCTAAAAGACCCACACCAAAGAACAAAGACGATCTCTCCTTGCTCCTCATCAGCTGAGATTTCCAACCCCACTAGACCTTCAGTCCTCTCTGCGACCTGCAGTGAGAGGAATGAAGGTGTAGAATTAGGTGTGTCACAGCCAAGTACTTATGGGCAATCTGCTTTGGGTACACCGACGTCAGATTGTACCAGGCAAATTTCCCTGCCCCAGCTGCTGCACCGCCGAAAGAAGTTTGCTCCCAGCCATCCACATGCCCAGCGGTTGAATGCTAGCTTGGCAAAATTGCTAGCACTTCAACTGCTGCCTTTTCAGTTGGTAGACTCTGCCCCCTTCCGTGAGTTTGTGGAATGTGCGGTTCCTCAGTGGCAGGTACCCAAACGCCACTTTTTCTCACGGAAGGCGATTCCGGCTCTCTACCGGCATGTGGAAGGCAATGTCCATGCCTCGCTGGACAGGGCGGTCAGCGGTAAGGTGCATATTACCGCTGACTCATGGTCCAGCAGGCATGGACAGGGACGTTACTTAAGTTTCACGGCGCATTGGGTGACTCTGCTGGCAGCTGGGAAGGATGCAGGACAAGGTGCAGTAGTGTTGGAGGTTGTTCCGCCACCACGCCTCCAAAATGCTGATTGTGACACACCTCTCTCCTCCACCCCCTCCTCTTCTTCTTCCTCCATGGCCTCTTCCTCGGAACCAGCGGTGCTCCGTAGGCGTTCAAGGGGCTACGCAAGTACGCAGGCCAAAAGATGCCATGCGGTGCTTGAGCTGGTGTGCTTGGGGGACAGGAGCCACACTGGGGCAGAGGTTCTGTCAGCTCTGCAGGGGCAGGTTCAGAGGTGGTTGACGCCACGCCAACTTAAGGCAGGAATGGTGGTTTGCGACAATGGCACCAACCTCCTCTCTGCCCTCCGACAGGGACAACTGACCCATGTGCCCTGTTTGGCTCACGTCCTTAACTTGGTGGTGCAGCGGTTCTTGGGCAGGTACCCGGGCTTACAGGATGTCCTGAGGCAGGCCAGGAAAGTCTCTGTGCATTTCCGCCGGTCATATAATGCCAGTGCTCGGCTGACGGACCTCCAAAAGGAGTTTAACCTGCCCAAGAACCGCCTAATCTGTGACATGCCCACCAGGTGGAACTCGACGTTGGCCATGCTGCAGCGGCTGCACACGCAGCAGAGGGCCATCAATGAGTACCTGTGCGACTATGGCACCAGGACAGGGTCAGGGGACCTTGGTTTTTTTTCCCCACGCCAGTGGGCCATGATCAGGGATGCATGCACTGTCCTGTCACCATTCGAGGAGGCCACGAGGATGGTGAGCACTGACAGTGCATGCATCAGTGACACTGTCCCCCTTGTCCACCTGTTGGAGCACACGCTGCGTGGGATAATGGACAGGGCACTTGAGGCAGAACAGAGGCAGGAAGAGGAGGACTTCCTTAGCTCTCAAGGCCCCCTTTATCCAGACAGTGTTCCTGCGTGCCCGCCGATCACACAGGAAGAGGACGAGGAGGAGGAGGAGGAGGAGGAGGAGGAAGATTGTGTCAGTATGGAGGTGGAGCCTGGCACTCAGCATCAGCAGTCTTTAAGGGATCAGTCCCAAGGAACACATGGACTTGTACGTGGCTGGGAGGAGGTGGCTGCGGACGTTGTTGTCCTTAGTGACCCAGAGGACTCCGGACCGAATGCCTCAGCAAACCTACGCTGCATGGCCTCCCTGATCCTGCAAAGCCTGCGTAAGGATCCTCGTATTCGTGGTATCAAGGAGAAGGACCAATACTGGCTGGCAACCCTCCTTGATCCACGTTACAAGGGTAAGGTTGCGGACCTTATCTTGCCATCGCAGAGGGAGCAGAGGATGAAACATCTTCGGGAGGCCTTGCAGAAAGGTCTGTGCAACGCGTTCCCAGAGACTGGGAGGTTACAAACTCCTGTTTCTGGACAACGTGTTGCTGAGGCTTCGGTCAGTCAAAGAAGGAGCGGTGGAGAAGGTGGCCGTCTGACCGATGCGTTCAGACAATTTTTTGGTCCGCAGCCCCAAGGTATGATCGGTTCCAGCAACCATCGCCAGCGTCTGTTTTACATGGTGCAGGAATACCTAGGGGCAAGATCAGACTTGGACACCTTTCCCACCGAAAATCCTCTGGGTTACTGGGTCTTGAGGATGGATCACTGGCCAGAGCTTGCACAGTATGCAATTGAGCTACTGGCCTGTCCTGCATCCAGCGTTCTTTCGGAACGCACATTCAGTGCTGCTGGAGGCGTGGTAACCGATCACAGGGTGCGTCTGTCCACCGACTCGGTCGATCGGCTGACCTTCATAAAAATGAATCAGTCTTGGATCACCACCAGCTACCAAGCACCTGATGCAGATGTAACCGAATAATTTTTTTTGAAATCTCAGATCCCTTCAAAGACTGCCTATGCTGATGCTGAGTGACTATCCCTGAGTAATTATCCTCTTCCTCCTCAATCATCACGCTGATAGCTTGTAAGAACATTTTTGGTTCTGGGCGCCACCACCAGTGCCTAAGGCACAATTTTTCAGCCCCTGTTTAACAGGGGCGTGTAATTACAATTTTTGATGTAATACTTTGCAGCAGGGCTCGTTCCTGCATTCCAACTAGAGTGTCTGTGAGGGGTTGCAGTGTTGTGGCACCAGCACCAGTGCCTAAGACCCAATTTTTCAGCCCCTGTCTAACAGGGGCGTGTAATTACAATTTTTGATGCAATACTTTGCAGCAGGGCTCGTTCCTGCATTCCAACTAGAGTGTCTGTGAGGGGTTGCAGTGTTGTGGCACCAGCACCAGTGCCTAAGACCCAATTTTTCAGCCCCTGTCTAACAGGGGCGTGTAATTACAATTTTTGATGCAATACTTTGCAGCAGGGCTTGTTCCTGCATTCCAACTAGAGTGTCTGTGAGGGGTTGCAGTGTTGTGGCACCAGCACCAGTGCCTAAGACCCAATTTTTCTGCCCCTGTCTAACAGGGGCGTGTAATTACAATTTTTGATGCAATACTTTGCAGCAGGGCTTGTTCCTGCATTCCAACTAGAGTGTCTGTGAGGGGTTGCAGTGTTGTGGCACCAGCACCAGTGCCTAAGACCCAATTTTTCTGCCCCTGTCTAACAGGGGCGTGTAATTACAATTTTTGATGCAATACTTTGCAGCAGGGCTTGTTCCTGCGTTTCAACTAGAGTGTCTGTGAGGGGTTGCAGTGTTGTGGCACCAGCACCAGTGCCTAAGACCCAATTTTTCAGCCCCTGTCTAACAGGGGCGTGTAATTACAATTTTTGATGCAATACTTTGCAGCAGGGCTTGTTCCTGCGTTTCAACTAGAGTGTCTGTGAGGGGTTGCAGTGTTGTGGCACCAGCACCAGTGCCTAAGACCCAATTTTTCTGCCCCTGTCTAACAGGGGCGTGTAATTACAATTTTTGATGCAATACTTTGCAGCAGGGCTCGTTCCTGCGTTCCAACTAGAGTGTCTGTGAGGGGTTGCAGTGTTGTGGCACCAGCACCAGTGCCTAAGGCCTAATTTTTCAGCTCCTGTTCAACAGGGGCATGTAATTACAATTCTTGATCTAATATTTCACAGCAGGGCCCTGTGAGGGCTTACAGTGTTTTGGCCACAGCAACACCTAAGGCCCAAATTTCTGCTGAGTATATAGGGTAGGACCCTACTTTCAAACATCTAACTTACAAACGACTCCTACTTGCAAACGGAAGGAGACAACAGGAAGTGAGATGAAATCTACCCCTAAGGAAGGGAAATTCTCTCCTGTAAGAGTTAATATGGGAAAACAATTTTTCCTTTCCACTGATGCTTTCCAATCCTTGTTCCACAAAAAAACCCAAATTTTCAAAAAACATTTTTCATTGGGACAAAAAAGTGAGGTGAAATCTTCTGAAGAGGAGGAAAGACGCAAAACAAATGTCACAGGGGTGATAACCCTTCCCTATGTTTTCCAAAAAGCTTACAAAAGATTTTTTGGCTGGAGCTAAACACATTAAAAATGTTCAAAATTACAAACAGATTCTACTTAACAACAAACCTACAGTCCCTGTCTTGTTTGCACCGCCTGTATACTGCTGTTCAGAGTATATAGGGACCTTTCCTTATTTTAATTTGGGTGCGGGGTTCCCCTTAATATCCATACAAGACCCAAAGGGCCTGGTAATGGACTGGGGGGTACCCATGCCGTTTGTCTCACTGATTTTCATCCATATTGCCATGACCCGACATGACATTAAACCCGCAAGCAGTTTTAAATGAGATTTTTTCCTTTAAAAATGACATTTGGTGCAGGGACTGTTCTAAACATGGGAAACACGCGTCACTTTACAGGCATACTATAGACACCCCCCAGGTACGATATTTAAAGGAATATTTCACTTTTTTTTTTTTACTTTAAGCATCATTAAAATCACTGCTCCCGAAAAAACGGCCGTTTTTAAAAGTTTTTTTTGCATTGATACATGTCCCCTGGGGTAGGACCCGGGTCCCCAAACCCTTTTTAGGACAATACCATGCAAATTAGCCTTTAAAATGAGCACTTTTGATTTCGAACGTTCGAGTCCCATAGACGTCAATGGGGTTCTAACGTTCGTGCGAACTTGCGGTCCGTTCGCGGGTTCTGGTGCGAACCGAACCGGGGGGTGTTCGGCTCATCCCTATTCTGCAGACTTTTTGAAGGGGGGGGGGGGGCACATTTTTGGTGTTAGTGGAAGAATAGTGTCCCATCATTGGTTTCCATGGAAGGAATTATGCCCCTGCATTATATGTATGGTGTCAGTGGGAGGAATGGTGACTCAACATTGGTGTCAGTAGAAGGAATAGAAACCTATCATTGGTGTCAATGGCAGGAATTATGCCCCTATTGGTATTGTCAGTGGGAATAGCTCTCCATCATTGGTGTCAGTTAGAGAAATAGTGCCCCATCATTTGTGTCAGTGGGATGAATAGTGCCCCATCATTGGTTTCATTGGGAGCAATAGTACCCCATTATTGGTATCAGTGGGAGATACCAATCCTCTCAATCCTCCAGCAATCCTCTCCAGCCGTCCTCTCCAGCCGTCCTCGGCTCCCTCTTCAGCCACATCCAGCACTCCCCGGCTAGGAGGGAGGAGGAGGGGAGATCAGAGTGTCATCCTTGGACTCGGGATCTGTCTCCTAAGGTAAGGAGGCCTCTGATCGCCGCATCCCTGTCCCTCCGTCTCCTGCGGGCGGGGGGTGGTGTTTACCATCTTTTTGTCCGTCTCCCATGGGGGTGGTAATCAACGTATTTCCATCTGTCTCCCACGGGGGTGTGCGGTGTTGGTTTGCCACCCACCAGCTGCCAAGTAAACCAAATCAATTATTTTCCATTACCAGACCCAACTTATCTTCTCAGAGCCACCCACATCTATCTAAGAAGGAGCCAGACATACATGTTTGGGAGATCTGATTGTATATTTAAACATTGTAGGCTGGCCATACATTATACAATCTTCCTTTAGATTTACCAAAACCATATAATATGATGTCAAACCTAAACATTTTCAAATTGTATGCAATGAGGCAGACCCTAACACTAAAAAGGATAAGTTTTTTTTTTTTTTTTTTAAACAAACATGTCATACTCTCCTCCTCTGTGCAGTTGGTTTTGCACAGAGTGGCCCCCGATCTTCCTCTTCTGGGGTCCCTCAGCGGCGCTCCTGGCTCTTCCTCTTCTCAAGTGCCCCGTTGGAGAGACATTCTCCCTCGGGGCACCAGTGCGGGCGCGCTCTCATGTCCTGCTGCTGCGTCTATTGACACAGACAGTCAAAACAGAAGGAATTAGCCCATGGGACTTTAAATGAGTTGGTCGTAGAGGTCATGATAAATAGTGTAAAGATTTATTGAAGTTCCAAAAACATGATTTTCGATGAGCATAAAAACATCATAGGGCATGGTTAGACCATTGACATGTTGGTTACAGTAATAAGATACATAGTATACATATACAACTTTTGTACTTGACGCGTTTCGCAAGCTCTGCTCGCTTCCTCAGGAGTTGATGTATATGCAGGATATCTAAAAAATAATAGGTATCGATAAGATATAACATTCAATGATGATTATGGTCAGAAAAGAAGCACGTGGTCTAGAAGAGGCACCCCATACTTACATTATGGTTAATGGGTCCATAGGACTGGTCTACAAAGGCAGTAGCGGAGAGTGCTCCAACCGGGAGCTAAAGGGGCGTAGCCCGCAGCAATCAAACAGGGGTCTTGCAGAAGGCGGACATGGCGATGAAAAAGAAAGGGAATGTTGTGTATCCTGGGATGCCCCAATGGCCACACATGCCATGATAACTGTAATAAAAATTATAGTAAAACTAAATAGTAGTTGAAGAGTATAAGTAATGTAATATCACTCTTATATAGGGAAATCCATGACATGGTGGGCGTGGATGCAAACAGGAAAGAAAAGAAAATAATAGGAAGGGTGTAAAGGATGCATGATGTGAAAAGGAAAAGAAAAGGACTATGTTCCTTGGTGTGTCTCATTAGCCATGTATAGTATAATAACAATGTTGGCAGTAAAATATATATAGATCTGATGGTAAACACCATAATGGTGAGATAAATATGTAAAAATATAGGTATCTTTATATGTCCATGTAGTATACTAGAATGAGAGGAGAGCACAGACAAACAAGGGTGGATATGAACACAATACGAAGAGTAAGATAAAACAAACCAAGATAAAGGAAGGAAAAATAGAGAGATGTTTTTTGCTGGTTGGTAATAAATATAACAATTCACACATAATATGTGCAAGTGAGGTTGAGTAAAATAGAATGACATAGTAGATGACTGTGGTGTGCTTACCCATGTGTAGGACCTCTCAGATGTGAGGGAGCAATCCAAGTGGAGAGAGAAAAGAGAGTTCGCCATGTCACAGCCTCCAAACTTAAATACCCGAGCGGGAGCATTGGGCTACGCCCCTAACGCCATGTGAGCGTGGCTACGGTGGATGCCCGCTGTAGTGAATTTTCAGTCAGAATAAGTTGTGCCTTTTTAAGGACAGGTTTCCCGCACAATAATTATCCTTGAGTAATTTTTAACGAAGATATTTTTAAGATACAAAATCAATCAATATGCCACAGTCTATGCTTGTGAAACTTATTCACGGAGACGTGAGCATACGAAAAAGTTATTTATTGGTAAACAAACACAAATAATCACATGAAATTAAGACACCGATTGCGTTACATGAACGTCTTGAAAATCAATAAAAACACTTACAAAAATGGGCGTACCGTCCCTTTGACATAATACCACCATGATAACTTCTCGGTAGAATCAATAACCTTGTGAACTTGACAATTAAACAGAACATCTGTATTTCACACGTACAACCGTTACTTTGCTGCAGGTAAGTAAGTGGTTAAAATTGTGAAATAAATTAGACGTTTGCTTTGTCAATAAATGTGGCAACTATGCAAAAAGAAAAATATAATGAAAAATTTGAATATTTAGAGAAAAATCTACAAGACGGTTATTGATTCGGGAGAATGATTATCAACTGTATAATATTCAATACATCAATACCTGTGAGAACATATCAATATTTGAGAGAACATACAAGATAAAATCAACATGACATAATTACCCATTCCAGGATGGCTGCAGTTCCTATGGGCTGGTTACCAGAGTTAAAATGGCTGCCGTAGTTTCAAAAGTGGATACTCCTAAAGAGGATCTACTTCTTGTGACCTCCGAGTTCTAAGTATTAGGTGTTGAGGAATTTTCATGAATGTAAAGATATGTATTCATGCATAGTGCATGAGTGTCAGTCTGGGAGTGTGTGTGTCCCCCAGTGTCCCCCCTCAGGGTGGATCCCTGAGCTCTCCCCCTGAGCTCTCTCCTTCCGTTCGTTCGTTGGTCCTCTCTCCCATCTTCCTTGCCTCTAAATACCATTTCAGATAATAAGACCATAAAAATTATAATGGCTCTGCCCAAAAGGAGGTGGTTCACTTCCCATTGGGTTAGGAGACGTAATGATTAACTTCCTCTGGAAACTTAGTGAGCTCAAATAATACCACCTTCAACCACCAGGTGTCTCACACATGTTTTGAGTCCCTCCTTTTAAATTAATACGTCCTACTTTCATAAGGTGTATAATGGTAAGGATAAGTATATGCCTTTACATATTCTGGTACTCGGTCTAATGTTAAATACACTCAGTATAAGTTTGATTAATCATCATTACATAACTTGGTTATATAACTGTATCTCTATAAATGTATATCGGTAAACTGGTCTATCTAGGAAATACACACATTGTTATATATTTCATCAATACCACATAAAAATGATTATTTATATGGATACCTGTATAACTTCTGGTATCTCCACTGAACATTTGTTTATCTTAAGTGTAGGCTACAATCTTATATGATTATAATCATGATTATATGTTTTCCTAATACTAATTCGTTACTTAAAACACTTCTACTTATAAAATCACACTTTCATAGACATTTTCTTCATAGCAAAGTTGTTGGGTCCGCAGACACCAACATTATAATGTCTCTGTGACCTACAATGTCAGAGATAGTTTAAAATGACTTATGATAACCTTATTGATACCTTATATTATTTTTGACTAGCATAATATTCAACATTCACTAATGTGTTGAGAGGGACCTTGAACATTCTCACTGGGTGTTTAGAACTGACTTGTTTGTCTGAACCATCTTAAAAGTTCATACAATGGTTCTGTTAACCAAGGTGTTAGCTATTTAAACAGTTCTCCACTCGAACACAATGAGTGATGCTATCTCTATGCTATAAAAGTCTATGTCACCTTGTGTCCTGTGGCAGCTTTTGTTTCTTCACAATACCATGTAAATATCTCCTTGTTTTGTGACAGGAATAGTCTTTGTTCCAACAGCTTCCTTTACAATACATGCTTGTAAAAGTCTTCAATATTTGAGGTAGTAGAGAAAGGCTTGGTCAAACATGAGAATGTCCATTTTATCCTAAAAGTCCCCAAGAGGGCAACAGTTCAACTATTTAACATCACAGTTCATCTACTTGGTGAGGCCTAAGCATCTCTCATGTTTCTGCCAGTAAATATAAAATATATTTCTTCATGAATTCACAACACCGCGCTGCGCATGCGCAAGCTCCTTTCAACCAACGGGATGATGCGCTGCATGCCAAAACGTGGAGCCGCAGGGATGCGGAAGTCACACGATGGGTGTAGATATATGGCACCGATGTAAAGGTGGTCCCACCCATACAAATATTGGAGGGGAGGGGACAGCAGGGGGGAGGATAGCTCCCCATTTATACATCGCAGCTCCCGGAGAGGAGAAACAAAACCACGGCCACCGATGGACACAGCACATAGGATAGGAGACAATACCATAAACCAACCAGAGTGGCATAAAGAAATTGACACAGACAGTGGGACTCCGCCTCGTGCGTCATTGGATTTGATTGACAGCAGTGGGAGCCAATGGCTGCACTGCTATCAATCTATCCAATCAGAACTAGAGACACGAGCTGGTGTGCTAGTCCCCGACGCTGGAAAGATTGGGTTCAGGTAAGTAAAAGGGGGGCTTTGGGGGGCTGCTGCATCAAATGAGGTTTTTCACAGTAGAAGAGGAACTTCAGTCTGCTCACATAATTTGTAATAAAAATATTTGCCATTCTGAAACTTCCCTCCAACCACTTTGCTTTTTTTTTTTTACCTATACTGTGATTATGTATTTGCCAGAAATCTCCCTCCAGTGAGTCTGGCTGCAATCATTTAACTTTAGGCAGTTCAGCTTCTGCCTGTTCACTTCCTGGATTTACATAGAGGCACATCTTCAGCTCTGCAGTTCTCATTGGCTCTCTTATGACTCCCCCTTGCAAACTCAGAGTTAGAGAGCTGTGCATGATAGCACAAACCTAGGCTTTTTACTAGACAGGAAACAGGAAGTGGGCTGTATAAGGCTGTATATTTTATTTTCTTTTTTTTTACTATCCAAAGTTAAAACAAGAAGGGCAGAAGATTTAATAGATGAAAAAAATAACTGTTAATAGATGAAAAAAATAAGTTCTGCTGTAAATCATCTAGAAACAATGAGATCAGATCCATTTGGAGGAAATTCAACTAAACTGCTCCAATGTGTTCTCTATGGAGGAGCAACACTGACACCTGGTGGTGATAGGAGACATGACTTGTGTGCGGGGATCAGGGAAGAGATACAATGTGATCTCATAGTTCTCTTTCTGAATCCCCGAGGAATAAACAATAAAACTGGAATCAGAGTGAGGACTTTGATAACAGAATTACAATTCATACTGGGAGTTTGAGGAAATGGAAACAGAAGGACATCTAAGCTACAAAATTAACCTTATTAAACGTGTTTTTTTTTTATCTGTGTCAGAAAAACACACCAAAAACATTTGAGGTCTTTTAAGGTTACTTTGCTGTATAAGGATTTAGGGAGAGAAAATACAGGCGGACATCTAGATCTATTATTAATGCACTTTTCTGGTATAAAGGAATTCTGTAAATCTAAACATATTTGGATTTATAGCTTGTATTTATCACATAATGAAAAAACATTGTATAGATCAGAAATCGTGTAGATAAAAAACTTCCATGTATTCTGAGGAGCAACACTGACACCTAGTGGTTATAAAAAGACATGTCTTCTGTACGGGATGTGGGAAGATATACAATGTGATTGGATGGTTTGTTCCCACTAACCGACAATATTGATGTACAAATCAGATCTTCCAGATAGTCTGTACAATGGAAACAAGTTAGGAATTCCCAAATAAAGGGAATGTAGAAATCTAGCTGATATTTGGATATATTTATTCCACTTATAATACATCCTCAAATGTATAACTTCCCATCAGATTGTACAAACATAGTATTGATAATCTGTTAATTCTTCGCGTGTTGAGAATTGTAATAAAATGTGATGAGAGCTCATTGATGGAAATGGTGGGTGGCTCTTAGAAGAGCCTTTGTGTCTTGTGTTGGGGTGATGATGATGGGGGGATGGGGGATTACTTGGCGCTGGTGTACTTGGTGACGGCCTTGGTGCCCTCGGAGACGGCGTGCTTGGCCAGCTCTCCGGGCAGGAGGAGGCGGACGGCGGTCTGGATCTCCCGGGAGGTGATGGTGCGGCGCTTGTTGTAATGAGCCAGGCGGGAAGCTTCGCCGGAGATGCGCTCGAAGATGTCATTGACGAAGGAGTTCATGATGCCCATGGCCTTGGACGAGATGCCGGTGTCGGGGTGGACCTGCTTGAGCACCTTGTACACGTAGATGGCATAACTCTCCTTCCTGCTCTTCCTCCGCTTCTTGCCGTCCTTCTTCTGGCTCTTGGTCACGGCTTTCTTGGAGCCCTTCTTGGGCGCCGGGGCGGACTTGGCTGGTTCAGGCATGATTAGGATTAATGTGATCTCCTCCGCTGTGTGTAGAGAATGTGTGCTGGAGCCGCCCTCATGTGCTGATTTTATAGGCGTCCTATGCAGATGAGTCTCCTCCCTCCTCACTCTTCTATTGGAGGATTCAGTCATGTGATGGGGAGGAGTGGAATGCTTTCTTTCCTCCTTTACTGATTGGTGTAGAAAGAAGTCAGAACACTATTGGTGGGCTTGAAAAGTAGCCAATCACAGTGTGTGACGTCAGAGCATTGACGGTATAAATATAAGGAGACGCCAGACGTTGGTTATCTTTGTCAGAGTAACGACACAGAAATCTCACAATGTCTGGCCGTGGAAAACAAGGAGGCAAGGTTCGGGCTAAGGCCAAGACCCGATCATCCCGGGCTGGTCTGCAGTTCCCAGTCGGTCGTGTTCACCGTCTGCTCAGGAAGGGGAACTATGCCGAGCGGGTCGGGGCCGGAGCTCCCGTCTATCTGGCCGCCGTCCTCGAGTATCTGACGGCTGAGATCCTCGAGCTGGCCGGCAACGCCGCCCGCGACAACAAGAAGACCCGCATCATCCCCCGACACCTCCAGCTGGCCGTCCGCAACGACGAGGAGCTCAACAAGCTGCTGGGCGGCGTCACCATCGCCCAGGGAGGAGTCCTGCCCAACATCCAGGCCGTGCTGCTGCCCAAGAAGACCGAGAGCCACAAGGCCGCCGCCAAATCCAAGTAATCCCAACAACTCCTTTCTAGTCCCAAATCCATTCATTTACAACACAAAGGCTCTTCTCAGAGCCACCCACATCTCTCTACAAAGAGCCCACACACATACCTCATTGTGTCTACCACATCGCATGGAATGAGCCCTCAATTGTCTTCATAGCTTTACACAGGAAATACATTCTTATTTATTCACACTTCTAATACAGGAGACTTGTACAGGGAGAACAATTACTACATAGAAAGAGCCTGAAATGTATTATTGGGGGATCTGCTCATCTTACATGGACTGATAGTCATTGTCCTTCAAACGTTAGTTCTGCTGAATTTATTACAGGTCAAATCTAACACAGAAATTGAATGATACAAAATGTCAATTCTTCCGGGGAACATTCCAGGCACTTAATAAACGCACTGAAATATTATGTTGTTTCAAGGGGTTTGTGCTATAGAATCATAGAGAATGTTTTCTATAGAGATCAATGAAAAGTCTACAGAACAAGTATTTTCTGGGCTGAAAACGGAGAAAGATCTCAGAACACATTTCTTTGGATTCCTCACCATAAACATTATTGGCTCATGAAGGAAACGCCCACAGCTCTGATTGGCTCAGATTTCAAATTGCTACTTTCAAATGTGCCCGCCTGAATTCTTTACAACGTTACAGAAATAATCAGCCCTATTATGTACCGCCAAATCCGATGAGACATTGATCCGAGAAATATCATTGGCGTTTTATCGATTAGTCTGGAATAGAAACGGATTCAGAAGATTGTTGAATAATGTAAAATATGTTCTCTGTTACTAGATGTATAAAAAGTGAAAGGACTGGTAGAAATCATGACACTCCCAGATACATATGTACAATGAATCAATAAAACAAACAGATCGGTATCCACTTTGTACCTAGAAAACAGCAAATTGTTAACAATGTTTCTAAGTAATTATCTGCAGAGTATTGAATGGCTTTATCTTAGAAACATAAATGCGACTTTTTCTCATTTTCTTTAGAAATCCCATATAGGTATGAAAATGTTAATAGTAACTGGTGATTTGTGTTCTCTGTGTAATCTCCGAAAAAGAATTCGAAAACCATAATAAAAGAATAGGTTTGTCATCAGATCTGTATAGGATCATGGGACTGGCCTCTATCAGATGTAGCAATAACGGATTTCATCCATATTACAACCAGAATAATATAAAAACATATGTGAAAGGACTGGTAGAAATCATGACGCTGCCAGATACATAAATGTACAATAAATTACATTATCAGATCTGCATAGGATTATGTAACTGAAAATAAAGATACAAATATATAATCATCATGACATGCCAGAAAAATATGTACTATGAATCAAAGAAAATATTGCGCTTCTGATGAATTACATCCGTTTTCATTCAGCAAAATATTTAAAAGCTTCTAAATGAATAGACCCCGCCCCTCCTCCTCATGTCTCCAATCGGGTCCGCTCAGCTTTACACCCAGGAAGGAGATATAGGGGGAAAATGCATTTCTTTGTTTCCTTTTCAAAATAATCTTTATAAATATGAAAGATTGAAAACGGGTGTTTGTTATGAAGTGTTAAATATTCGTGTTCTCCGTGTAATCTCCAAGTACACGTGCGATGTCTGACCATACACTGTGCGATCTGCTTTACTAAAGATACGTAAGAACACAACTAAATTATTTATCTAATTGGGTAGAAAATTGATCTATAAATAGATTGTACAATCAGCACTCAGGATGATGTAGTGATTTTTGGAGATGGATGCGGTATATAGATCTTTGTATGAGAAGGTAGGTGGCCCTGAGAAGGACCTTTGTGTAGATGAAGTGGGTAGGTGTCTATGAGGGTTTATCCTCCGAATCCGTAGAGAGTGCGCCCCTGGCGTTTGAGAGCATAGACGACATCCATGGCGGTGACGGTCTTCCTCTTGGCGTGCTCGGTGTAGGTGACGGCATCGCGGATGACATTCTCCAGGAAAACCTTCAGCACTCCGCGGGTCTCCTCATAGATGAGTCCGGAGATGCGCTTGACACCCCCTCTGCGGGCCAAACGTCGGATGGCGGGTTTGGTGATGCCCTGGATGTTGTCCCGGAGCACCTTCCTGTGCCGCTTGGCGCCTCCTTTCCCCAGACCCTTCCCTCCTTTACCGCGACCAGACATGTCAAAGATCCTCGTTATTCAGACGAACAGTAAAGAAACTGCTCACAGCCTCCTCCTTATAAACAGCCTGAGCGGACCTGATGGAAACCTTCCTGGGAAAGAGGCGGAGTCACACCCATTCATTACACTAAAATAGAGAATTCCATTCCTTTAGAAGGCTCCTAAATATTCTGTTATATTCAGATACATTAATGCAACAGCAATACATGTCCAGGAGATGAATTTATTCCTTCTTCTCAATTATTTTTTATTTATACCTGCATATTATACAGAGAACATGAATCTTTAACACTTCATAACAGAAACACAAACAGCAGTTTCAATTATTCATATTAATTTCATATTTATAAAACGTTATTTTGAAAAGGAAACACAGAAACACATTGCTTCTGACATCTCTCCTTCCTGGGTGTAAGGCTAAGCGGACCTGATGGGAGACATGAGAAGGGGCGGGGTCTAGTCATTTATTACACTGACTGCAGAGAATTTCATTTAGTTAGACGCTTTTCAATATTTTTGCTGAATGGAAACGGATGTAATTCATCAGAAGCGCAACATTATCTTTATTGATTAATTGTACACATTTGTCTGGCATGTCATCATTATTACCTATTTCTAACAATAATGTCATATTTCTCGATCTTTATATAATAGAGCAAACTATGTACAATTTGCTATATGTAAAAAGATAAAAAAATAAAATATATTCTAGTTTTAATATGGGGGGGAGTCCATAATTACTACATTCCTAAAGAGGGAACATTAATTATCGGCCAGTTCTACGATCATATACAGATCTGATGATGAAACGTGTAATACTTTATTTGCCATCATATAGAAAGGTAGAGAATGTAGAGAAGTAGAGAATCTATGGAAATGTTTTACATTATTCAATTCAGAATCCATTTCTATTCATTCCGGACTAATCGATGAAAATAAAGTATTGATGATATTTCTCGGATAAATGTCTCATCTGATGATCTCAGTGTCGGAGTTGGCGGTATAATAGGGCTGATTATTTCTCTGTAACGTTCTTTACTATTCAGGCGGCAAATTTAAAAGTAGCAATTTGAAATCTGAGCCAATTAGAGCTGTGGGCGTTTCCTTCATCAGCCAGTAATGTCTTTCTTATAAGAATTTCAAAGAAATGTATTTTGAGATCTTACTCCATTTTCAGCCCAGAAAATACTTGTTCTGTAGACTTTTCATTGATTTCTATAGCAAACATTCTCTAGCAGGGCGGATTCTGTATTGTGAAGTAAAAGAAAAGACTAGAAGAAATGTGACATTCATATTTCTAATGGATTTATTATTCTTGGTTAGATAAACTGCCCGACAATTCGCGTTGATCCATGTTCCCGGAGGAAGAGATATCAGATTTTAGTGTCGGATTATTCTATCTGAGATCATTGGAATGTTCCATAGAATTCCGGCGGGGAATTTGAATGTATCAATTTCATATTTACAACAATCACAGTTCTGGGTGATTTCTTCGGATACAATGTATTGAGTGTGAAGGAGGATCTGAGATCTGTGTTCCTTTCAGCTGGGGGATGTTTGTTTGGTATTTAATATTGAATGATCTCTGATCTCCAGAAGATATTCAGCAGAATTAAAGGATGGAGGGCAATAAAAACCAGTCTCTGTAAGGAGATCACATCGTTCCTTCACATGAAATGCAGTAAATGATACAAATCCCAGAAACTCTGAATTGCTGTTAGGACGGACAGACATGGAGGGGTGGATGGTTTTGGTTGGAGGGTTTAGCGGTGAGGAGACGATCAGCATAGAAAGATTGGAATGAAAAGAGATGAGAGAATGATGTACTGTGATCACATTTCCTCTCATTACTCCTCACCTCTATTACAAGTCTGAGTGTGATAAGAAGACAAAGGGTTTGTCTTTACAGGGAACTTTACCTGACAGTATTAATGATATATAACTTAATTGGAGAATAGGAATAGAAAGCAGGTATGTCCGGCTCTATGTAGAGAGATGTGGGTGGCATGTTTGTGAGGCAATGCTAAAATAATAATAACATTGATCTTTAGATGAGAAGTACCGTAGATCGGTCAGACTGGGAGGGGGATGAATAAACCTTCCTTCTATTCCCATCCTGATTCCAGATTTATTGCGGAGATCATCTCCACTTTCTGGCTGTATACATTCCCTATTCACCTCCTTGTACCGCTCACACACCCAAGTGTTCTACCGGGAATGACCACAAGGTGGCAGAGCTGAATAAACACTTATGCCGCACTCACACATTGTTACAATAAAAGATCCTCCACAATCTCCCGCCTTACATTGTTACTTTATCTGAAATCACAAGTTGAGAAGATCGTGGAGTTATTAACCCACAACACAATGGGGGAAAGAAACAAGAAAAACGAAACATTGTATCTACTCAATCAGCCCAGACAAATCTTTGTCTATTTGTATCTATTTCAATCATCAACAGCAGATCAATGAACACACAGGGTGGGGGATGAGCTCATTCTTTGTACTTATAGTTCTAATTAACAATAATAATAAACATAATTAACATGTACAAAGTTTCATCTCCATACAAATCTGATCACAATATCACCTCGGACAGCACACAGTCCTTTATAGAAGGTAGAAAATGTTTCCTGACATGGACATGTTTTTCACCATAATGAACTTACATATGATCTCCAAACCTGGAAACCATTTTATTCCCATCATCATTCCCCAATGTCTAAACGTTTATTTTTTATACTGACTTCAATAGATTTGTATTGCATTTTTGAAAGGAATATATGCCAAGAGATCTGGACAGCCGCACACAGGAATAAATTATATTAGTCTATTTATTCGTGAAACAGGATCATTGGGTACATAAGGCACAACTGTGGGTGATACAGAACTATATTGCCCAAATGTTTGATGAAATAAAAAAGATGATCTTAGGCCGACTTCATGTAAGTGTGAAACGCGTCAGCTGCTGTTCTGTACCACCCACAGTGGTGCCCTATGTACCCCATGATCCTGTTTCACTAATAAATAGACAAATATAATTTATTCCAGTGTGTGGCTGTCCAGATTTCTTCATCCATCCATATTTGGTATCCATGTACTCGACCTAAGATCATCTTTTTTATTTCATCAAACATTTGGGCAATATAGTGTGTTTTAGTGCATTAAAATGTTAAAAAGTGTGTTTTTTCCCCAAAAAATGCCTTTGAAAAGTCGCTGCGCAAATACTGTGTGAAAAAAAAAAAAAATGAAACACTCACCATTTTAATCTGTAGGGCCTTTGCTTTAAAAAATATATAATGTTTGGGAGTTCAAAGTAATTTTCTTGCAAAAAAAAATAATTTTTTCATGTAATCAAAAAGTGTCAGAAAGGGCTTTGTCTTGATGTGTGACATGAGCTTCTAAATGTTGTACATAAAATGCCAGGACAGTTCAAACCCCCCCCCCCAAAATGACCCCATTTTGGAAAGTAGACACCCCAAGCTATTTGCTGAGAAGCATGTCGAGTCCATGGAATATTTTATATTTTGACACAAGTTGCGGGAAAAAGACAAATTATTATTATTTTTTTTTTTTTGCACAAAGTTGTCACTTAATGATATTGATATATTGCTCAAACATGCCATGGGCATTTTGCTTTTCTTTCTTCATTTTCAAAAACAAATGAGAGCTGCAAAATACTCACCATGCCTCTCCACAAATAGCTTGGGGTGTCTACTTTCCAAAATGGGGTCATGGGGGGGGGGGTTATGCCATCTTGGCATTTTATGGCCTTTAAAACTGTGATAGGTAGTGAGGAGTGAAATCAAAAATTTACGCCCTTAGAAATCCTGAAGGCGGTGATTGGTTTTTGGGGCCACGTATGCAGCTAGGCTCCAAAAAAGTCCCACACATTTTGTATCCCCATACTCAGGAGAAGCAGCAAAATTATTTTGAGGTGCAATTCCACATATAACAATGGCATGTGTGAGCAATATTTTGTCATTATTCAATCACTTGGGACAAAAAAAAGAAATATTCAATGGACTCAACATGCCTCTCAGCAATTTTCTTGGGGTGTCTACTTTCCAAAATGGAGTCATTTGGGGGGGTTTGTACTGCCCTGCCATTTTAGCACCTCAAGAAATGAGAGGCAGTCATAAACTAAAAGCTGTGTAAATTCCAGAAAATGTACCCTAGTTTGTAGACGCTATAACTTTTGTGCAAACCAATAAATACATGCTTATTGACATTTTTTTTTTTTTTACCAAAGACATGTGGCTGAATACATTTTGGCCTAAATGTATGACTAAAATTGAGTTTGTTGGATTTTTCTTATAACAAAAAGTGGAAAATATAATTTTTAAAAAAAATTTCCGTTTATATTGCAAAAAATAAAAATTGCAGAGGCAATTATATACCATCAAAAGAAAGCTCTATTTGTGTGAACAAAAGGACACAAATTTCGTTTGGGTACAACATTGCATGACCGCGCAATTACCAGCTAAAGCAGCGCAGTACCAAATTGTAAAAAGTGCTCTGGTCTTTAGGCAGCCAAATGGTCCGGGGCTTAAGTGGTTAAAGGGATTGTAAAGGTTTGTGTTTTTTCACCTTAATGTATCCTATACATTAAGGTGAAAAAACACCTTGCAGTGTTCCCCCCCCCCGAGCCCCCCCCCCCCATTTTACTTACCTGAGCCTCGATCCCGCGTTGCTCTCTCCACGGGTTCTCAGCTCTTCATTAGATAGATTGATAGCAGCGCAGCCATTGGCTCCCGCTGCTGTCAATCAAATCCAATTATGTGGCCGCCGGGAGGCGGGGCCGAGTCATACACTCTGCATCTATGGACACCGAGTGTATGACACGGGAGTGCGCCCGCAAAGTAACCCCCTCGGGAGAGAGCTTCCCAGAGGGGGTTATCTATTGCAGGGAGGAGCTGCGAGAGCCGTCGTGGGACCCCAGAACAGGAGGATCGGGGTCACTATGCACAAAATAAACTGCACAGTGGAGGTAAGTATGATATGTTTGGTATTTAAAAAAAAAAACTGAACCTTTACAATCACTTTAAGTTCTGGAGCACCTGCACTTTGCAAAGTGCACAGTCTAATTGTCTTTAGTAACCCCTTTGGGGTTGATTTACTAAAGGCAAATTGTGCACTTTGCAAAGTGGAGTTGCTCTCTGCAAGGGGAGTTGCTCCAGAGCTTCATAAATGAGGTAAAGGTTCACTTTGAAATGAAATACCCAATCAGGTGCAAGGAAAATAAATTTAAAAAAAAACTGCATTTTTGCTTGCACGATTGGGTGATGGAAGTCAGCAGAACTTCTGCTCATTTACTAAGCTCTGGAGCAACTGAGTGCACAGTCTATTTGCCTTTAGTGAATCAACCCCATTGTGTCCTCCCAGCAGGGACGGCTCCCCATACGAGAACACAATAGCTCCAAGGGAGGGATTCCCGGGACTGTCTGTGTTGATGGGGGGAAATCAAATGATTTTGGTTGCAGGAAAGAAAATCACTCCGTCTATGGCCGGCCTCGGGGCCCTTTCACACTAAGCAGTTTTTCAGCTATTAAAGCGGTAGTAAACCCGCACATTAAAAAAAAAAAAAAAAAAAGTAAAAACAAAAAAAAACCCTGCAAGGCAAAGGCATAGTGAGCTAGTATACAGCGCATACTAGATCGTTATGAAATACTTACCTCAGAACGAAGCCCCCGTATCGGAGCCTGGTCCACGCCTAGGGAGCTGACATCTTGCCCTCGGCATGTCTTCCGGGTTCGCGGCTCCGGCCACTCACAGCGATAACGTCACTCCCACGCATGCGCACAGGAGTTATTTTCCCGGCAAGGTCCGGCAGCGACCTTCTGCCGGGCATTCAGAGCGCATGCGTCACTGACGTCAGTGGTTGCATGCAAAGGGAATTTCTCCTAAACTGTACAGGATTAGGGGATATTAATTTTACCTACAGGTAAGCCTTATTATAGGCTTACCTGTAGGTAAAAGTGTCCAATTTGGGTATACAACCACTTTAAAAAGCGTAAGAAAAATGCATTGAAGAGCTGTGCAACTCTTCACAAAAAAACTTTCATAAAAAAGAAAAACGCACCTTCCTATTAAAATGATTGGAAAACGCATCAAAAACACACCGCAGTTGCATTTTTGGTGCATTTTTTGGAGACAGGTGTCCAAGTTTCCCTGGTATGTGGGACACACATGAAGTATCACCACAATCATCAGAGGGAGGGCAATGATTCGAGTCCAGACCTCCTGTGTAACTCAAAACTAGTAACATGTAAAGGCTTTTAACCACTTGTCCTCTGGAAGATTTACCCCCCTTCATACGGCACTGCGTTACTTTAAGTGTGCAATTGTCAGTTAACCCCTCTGTGCCGAACGGCTTTAGGGGGTTATACCAGGATGATGCCCGCAGCTGCAGGCATCATCCTGGTACCATTTTTTAGAGCCAGCGATCGGCTTTCCAGGGATGACAACTGATGCGGCTAAAAGTCGCTCAATTGTTATCCTGGAGGAGAGGGAGGGGACATCCCCCCTCCCGCCGCCTCCCGTCCCACCGGGAGACCCGATCCGCGAAGCGTCACTTCCGTTGTAGATAGACTGGCACGAAGCTGGAAACGGCTCTTTGTCTTCTCT
Source organism: Lithobates clamitans (assembly GCA_037952925.1). Taxonomy (NCBI): domain Eukaryota; kingdom Metazoa; phylum Chordata; class Amphibia; order Anura; family Ranidae; genus Lithobates; species Lithobates clamitans. Next base: position 173,639 of record JBBGZY010001859.1, read on the forward strand.
TTGTAAACACGGAAGCAACGTCACAATGTCACTTCTGGTTTACTCGGCTGTCAATGGCGCCGGATTAAAAAAAATATACAGTATTCAAAATCACCATTTTCGGCGATCTGAATACTTTGAAGTGTAAAGGAGGGATGGGGGGTCTTTTAGATCCCTCCATAAAGAGTACCTGTCACCACCTATTACTGTCACAAGGGACGTTTACATTTCTTGTGACAGCAATAAAAGTGATCAAATTTTTTTTTAAAAAACACAATGTAATAATATAAAAAAAAATAAAATAAATAAGAAAAATTTTTTTAAAGCACCCCCGTCCCCGTGAGCTCACGGAGCAAAGAAAATGCATACAGAAGTCGCGCCCGCATATGTCAACGGTGTTCAAATCACACATGTGAGGTATTGTCGCGATTGTCAGAGTGAGAGCAATAATTCTAACACTAGACCTCCTCTGTAACTCTAACCTGGTAACCGTAAAAAAAAAAAAAAAAAAAAAAAAAATGTCGCCTATGGAGATTTTTAGGTATCGTAGTTTGTCGCCATTCCACAAGTGTGCGCAATTTTAAAGCGTGATATGTTTGGTATCTATTTACTCGGTGTAACATCATCTTGCACATTATACAAAAAAATTGGGCTAACTTTACTGTTTCGTTTTTTTAAAATTCATGAAAATGTCTTCTCCCCCCAAAAGTTGTGTTTAAAACACCGCAGCACAAATACCGTGTGACATAAAATATTGCAACAATAGCCATTTTATTCTCTAGGCTCTCTGCTAAAAAAATATATATAATGTTTGGGGGTTCTAAGTAATTTTCTAGCAAAAAATACGGAGTTTGCAGTTGAACTCATATTCGACTTGAACATCGGCTGTTCGCCAGTTCGCCGAACAGCAAACAATTTGGGGTGTTCGCGGCAAATTCGAAAGCCGCGGAAAACCCTTTAAAAGCCTATGGGAGAAATCAAAAGTGCTAATTTTAAAGGCTTATATGCATGGTATTGTGGGTGTCTATAGTATGCCTGTAAAGGGGCTCATGTTTCCCCTGTTTAGAACAGTCTGACAGCAAAATGACATTTTAAAGGAAAATAATTAATTTAAAACTACTCGCAGCTATTAATGAATTGCCGGTCTGACAATACACATAAAAGTTCATGAAAAAACAGCATGACCCCTTCAGGTCTGGTATGGATTTTAAGGAGAACCCCGCGACAAAATAAAAAAAAAAAACGGTGTGGGGTCCCCCCAAAGATCCATACCAGACCCTTATCCGAGCACGCAACCTGGCAGGCCGCAGGAAAAGAGGGGGGGACGAGAGAGCGCCCCCCTCCTGAACCATACCAGGCTACATGCCCTCAACATCGGGATAGCCCTCAAAAACACCTTGTCCCCATGTTGATGGGGACAAGGGCCTCATCCCCACAAAAGTTCCCCTACCATTTCACAAAAAAAACTGTCAAAAATGTTAAAAATGACAAGAGACAATTTTTGACAATTCCTTTATTTAAATGCTTCTTCTTTCTTCTATCTTCTTTCTTCTATCTTCTACCTTCCTTCGGTTTTTTCCTCCATCTTCTTCTTCTTCTGGTTCTTCCTCCGATGTTCTCGTCTGGCATCTTCCTTCGCGGCGGTGTCTTCTTCCCTTCTTCTCCTCGGGCCACTCCGCATACATGATGGCATGATGGGAGGCTCCCGCTGTGTGACGCTTCTCCTCTTCTGACGGTTCTTAAATAATGGGGGCGGGGCCACCCAGTGACCCCGCCCCCTCTGACGCACGGGGTCTTGACGGGGACTTCCCTGTGGCATTCCCCGTGACGTCAGAGGAGGGCGGGGTCACCGGGTGCCTCCACCCGTTATTTAACAACCGTCAGAAGAGGAGAAGCATCACACAGCGGGAGCCTCCCATCATGCCATCATGTATGCGAGCGGCCCGAGGAGAAGGAAAGAAGATGCCGCCACGGAGGAAGATGCCGCCGTGGAGGAAGATGCCGGATGAGAACACCGGAGGAAGAACCAGCAGAACCCCTTACCATTTCACACAGGGGGGAGGGCTGGGATCTGGGGGTCCCCTTGTTAAAGGGGGCTTCCAGATTTAGATAAGCCCCTGCCCGCTGACCCCCACAACCACCGGGCAGAACAGAGGCAGGAAGAGGAGGACTTCCTTAGCTCTCAAGGCCCCCTTTATCCAGACAGTGTTCCTGCGTGCCCGCCGATCACACAGGAAGAGGACGAGGAGGAGGAGGAGGAGGAGGAGGAGGAAGATTGTGTCAGTATGGAGGTGGAGCCTGGCACTCAGCATCAGCAGTCTTTAAGGGATCAGTCCCAAGGAACACATGGACTTGTACGTGGCTGGGAGGAGGTGGCTGCGGACGTTGTTGTCCTTAGTGACCCAGAGGACTCCGGACCGAATGCCTCAGCAAACCTACGCTGCATGGCCTCCCTGATCCTGCAAAGCCTGCGTAAGGATCCTCGTATTCGTGGTATCAAGGAGAAGGACCAATACTGGCTGGCAACCCTCCTTGATCCACGTTACAAGGGTAAGGTTGCGGACCTTATCTTGCCATCGCAGAGGGAGCAGAGGATGAAACATCTTCGGGAGGCCTTGCAGAAAGGTCTGTGCAACGCGTTCCCAGAGACTGGGAGGTTACAAACTCCTGTTTCTGGACAACGTGTTGCTGAGGCTTCGGTCAGTCAAAGAAGGAGCGGTGGAGAAGGTGGCCGTCTGACCGATGCGTTCAGACAATTTTTTGGTCCGCAGCCCCAAGGTATGATCGGTTCCAGCAACCATCGCCAGCGTCTGTTTTACATGGTGCAGGAATACCTAGGGGCAAGATCAGACTTGGACACCTTTCCCACCGAAAATCCTCTGGGTTACTGGGTCTTGAGGATGGATCACTGGCCAGAGCTTGCACAGTATGCAATTGAGCTACTGGCCTGTCCTGCATCCAGCGTTCTTTCGGAACGCACATTCAGTGCTGCTGGAGGCGTGGTAACCGATCACAGGGTGCGTCTGTCCACCGACTCGGTCGATCGGCTGACCTTCATAAAAATGAATCAGTCTTGGATCACCACCAGCTACCAAGCACCTGATGCAGATGTAACCGAATAATTTTTTTTGAAATCTCAGATCCCTTCAAAGACTGCCTATGCTGATGCTGAGTGACTATCCCTGAGTAATTATCCTCTTCCTCCTCAATCATCACGCTGATAGCTTGTAAGAACATTTTTGGTTCTGGGCGCCACCACCAGTGCCTAAGGCACAATTTTTCAGCCCCTGTTTAACAGGGGCGTGTAATTACAATTTTTGATGTAATACTTTGCAGCAGGGCTCGTTCCTGCATTCCAACTAGAGTGTCTGTGAGGGGTTGCAGTGTTGTGGCACCAGCACCAGTGCCTAAGACCCAATTTTTCAGCCCCTGTCTAACAGGGGCGTGTAATTACAATTTTTGATGCAATACTTTGCAGCAGGGCTCGTTCCTGCATTCCAACTAGAGTGTCTGTGAGGGGTTGCAGTGTTGTGGCACCAGCACCAGTGCCTAAGACCCAATTTTTCAGCCCCTGTCTAACAGGGGCGTGTAATTACAATTTTTGATGCAATACTTTGCAGCAGGGCTTGTTCCTGCATTCCAACTAGAGTGTCTGTGAGGGGTTGCAGTGTTGTGGCACCAGCACCAGTGCCTAAGACCCAATTTTTCTGCCCCTGTCTAACAGGGGCGTGTAATTACAATTTTTGATGCAATACTTTGCAGCAGGGCTTGTTCCTGCATTCCAACTAGAGTGTCTGTGAGGGGTTGCAGTGTTGTGGCACCAGCACCAGTGCCTAAGACCCAATTTTTCTGCCCCTGTCTAACAGGGGCGTGTAATTACAATTTTTGATGCAATACTTTGCAGCAGGGCTTGTTCCTGCGTTTCAACTAGAGTGTCTGTGAGGGGTTGCAGTGTTGTGGCACCAGCACCAGTGCCTAAGACCCAATTTTTCAGCCCCTGTCTAACAGGGGCGTGTAATTACAATTTTTGATGCAATACTTTGCAGCAGGGCTTGTTCCTGCGTTTCAACTAGAGTGTCTGTGAGGGGTTGCAGTGTTGTGGCACCAGCACCAGTGCCTAAGACCCAATTTTTCTGCCCCTGTCTAACAGGGGCGTGTAATTACAATTTTTGATGCAATACTTTGCAGCAGGGCTCGTTCCTGCGTTCCAACTAGAGTGTCTGTGAGGGGTTGCAGTGTTGTGGCACCAGCACCAGTGCCTAAGGCCTAATTTTTCAGCTCCTGTTCAACAGGGGCATGTAATTACAATTCTTGATCTAATATTTCACAGCAGGGCCCTGTGAGGGCTTACAGTGTTTTGGCCACAGCAACACCTAAGGCCCAAATTTCTGCTGAGTATATAGGGTAGGACCCTACTTTCAAACATCTAACTTACAAACGACTCCTACTTGCAAACGGAAGGAGACAACAGGAAGTGAGATGAAATCTACCCCTAAGGAAGGGAAATTCTCTCCTGTAAGAGTTAATATGGGAAAACAATTTTTCCTTTCCACTGATGCTTTCCAATCCTTGTTCCACAAAAAAACCCAAATTTTCAAAAAACATTTTTCATTGGGACAAAAAAGTGAGGTGAAATCTTCTGAAGAGGAGGAAAGACGCAAAACAAATGTCACAGGGGTGATAACCCTTCCCTATGTTTTCCAAAAAGCTTACAAAAGATTTTTTGGCTGGAGCTAAACACATTAAAAATGTTCAAAATTACAAACAGATTCTACTTAACAACAAACCTACAGTCCCTGTCTTGTTTGCACCGCCTGTATACTGCTGTTCAGAGTATATAGGGACCTTTCCTTATTTTAATTTGGGTGCGGGGTTCCCCTTAATATCCATACAAGACCCAAAGGGCCTGGTAATGGACTGGGGGGTACCCATGCCGTTTGTCTCACTGATTTTCATCCATATTGCCATGACCCGACATGACATTAAACCCGCAAGCAGTTTTAAATGAGATTTTTTCCTTTAAAAATGACATTTGGTGCAGGGACTGTTCTAAACATGGGAAACACGCGTCACTTTACAGGCATACTATAGACACCCCCCAGGTACGATATTTAAAGGAATATTTCACTTTTTTTTTTTTACTTTAAGCATCATTAAAATCACTGCTCCCGAAAAAACGGCCGTTTTTAAAAGTTTTTTTTGCATTGATACATGTCCCCTGGGGTAGGACCCGGGTCCCCAAACCCTTTTTAGGACAATACCATGCAAATTAGCCTTTAAAATGAGCACTTTTGATTTCGAACGTTCGAGTCCCATAGACGTCAATGGGGTTCTAACGTTCGTGCGAACTTGCGGTCCGTTCGCGGGTTCTGGTGCGAACCGAACCGGGGGGTGTTCGGCTCATCCCTATTCTGCAGACTTTTTGAAGGGGGGGGGGGGGCACATTTTTGGTGTTAGTGGAAGAATAGTGTCCCATCATTGGTTTCCATGGAAGGAATTATGCCCCTGCATTATATGTATGGTGTCAGTGGGAGGAATGGTGACTCAACATTGGTGTCAGTAGAAGGAATAGAAACCTATCATTGGTGTCAATGGCAGGAATTATGCCCCTATTGGTATTGTCAGTGGGAATAGCTCTCCATCATTGGTGTCAGTTAGAGAAATAGTGCCCCATCATTTGTGTCAGTGGGATGAATAGTGCCCCATCATTGGTTTCATTGGGAGCAATAGTACCCCATTATTGGTATCAGTGGGAGATACCAATCCTCTCAATCCTCCAGCAATCCTCTCCAGCCGTCCTCTCCAGCCGTCCTCGGCTCCCTCTTCAGCCACATCCAGCACTCCCCGGCTAGGAGGGAGGAGGAGGGGAGATCAGAGTGTCATCCTTGGACTCGGGATCTGTCTCCTAAGGTAAGGAGGCCTCTGATCGCCGCATCCCTGTCCCTCCGTCTCCTGCGGGCGGGGGGTGGTGTTTACCATCTTTTTGTCCGTCTCCCATGGGGGTGGTAATCAACGTATTTCCATCTGTCTCCCACGGGGGTGTGCGGTGTTGGTTTGCCACCCACCAGCTGCCAAGTAAACCAAATCAATTATTTTCCATTACCAGACCCAACTTATCTTCTCAGAGCCACCCACATCTATCTAAGAAGGAGCCAGACATACATGTTTGGGAGATCTGATTGTATATTTAAACATTGTAGGCTGGCCATACATTATACAATCTTCCTTTAGATTTACCAAAACCATATAATATGATGTCAAACCTAAACATTTTCAAATTGTATGCAATGAGGCAGACCCTAACACTAAAAAGGATAAGTTTTTTTTTTTTTTTTTTAAACAAACATGTCATACTCTCCTCCTCTGTGCAGTTGGTTTTGCACAGAGTGGCCCCCGATCTTCCTCTTCTGGGGTCCCTCAGCGGCGCTCCTGGCTCTTCCTCTTCTCAAGTGCCCCGTTGGAGAGACATTCTCCCTCGGGGCACCAGTGCGGGCGCGCTCTCATGTCCTGCTGCTGCGTCTATTGACACAGACAGTCAAAACAGAAGGAATTAGCCCATGGGACTTTAAATGAGTTGGTCGTAGAGGTCATGATAAATAGTGTAAAGATTTATTGAAGTTCCAAAAACATGATTTTCGATGAGCATAAAAACATCATAGGGCATGGTTAGACCATTGACATGTTGGTTACAGTAATAAGATACATAGTATACATATACAACTTTTGTACTTGACGCGTTTCGCAAGCTCTGCTCGCTTCCTCAGGAGTTGATGTATATGCAGGATATCTAAAAAATAATAGGTATCGATAAGATATAACATTCAATGATGATTATGGTCAGAAAAGAAGCACGTGGTCTAGAAGAGGCACCCCATACTTACATTATGGTTAATGGGTCCATAGGACTGGTCTACAAAGGCAGTAGCGGAGAGTGCTCCAACCGGGAGCTAAAGGGGCGTAGCCCGCAGCAATCAAACAGGGGTCTTGCAGAAGGCGGACATGGCGATGAAAAAGAAAGGGAATGTTGTGTATCCTGGGATGCCCCAATGGCCACACATGCCATGATAACTGTAATAAAAATTATAGTAAAACTAAATAGTAGTTGAAGAGTATAAGTAATGTAATATCACTCTTATATAGGGAAATCCATGACATGGTGGGCGTGGATGCAAACAGGAAAGAAAAGAAAATAATAGGAAGGGTGTAAAGGATGCATGATGTGAAAAGGAAAAGAAAAGGACTATGTTCCTTGGTGTGTCTCATTAGCCATGTATAGTATAATAACAATGTTGGCAGTAAAATATATATAGATCTGATGGTAAACACCATAATGGTGAGATAAATATGTAAAAATATAGGTATCTTTATATGTCCATGTAGTATACTAGAATGAGAGGAGAGCACAGACAAACAAGGGTGGATATGAACACAATACGAAGAGTAAGATAAAACAAACCAAGATAAAGGAAGGAAAAATAGAGAGATGTTTTTTGCTGGTTGGTAATAAATATAACAATTCACACATAATATGTGCAAGTGAGGTTGAGTAAAATAGAATGACATAGTAGATGACTGTGGTGTGCTTACCCATGTGTAGGACCTCTCAGATGTGAGGGAGCAATCCAAGTGGAGAGAGAAAAGAGAGTTCGCCATGTCACAGCCTCCAAACTTAAATACCCGAGCGGGAGCATTGGGCTACGCCCCTAACGCCATGTGAGCGTGGCTACGGTGGATGCCCGCTGTAGTGAATTTTCAGTCAGAATAAGTTGTGCCTTTTTAAGGACAGGTTTCCCGCACAATAATTATCCTTGAGTAATTTTTAACGAAGATATTTTTAAGATACAAAATCAATCAATATGCCACAGTCTATGCTTGTGAAACTTATTCACGGAGACGTGAGCATACGAAAAAGTTATTTATTGGTAAACAAACACAAATAATCACATGAAATTAAGACACCGATTGCGTTACATGAACGTCTTGAAAATCAATAAAAACACTTACAAAAATGGGCGTACCGTCCCTTTGACATAATACCACCATGATAACTTCTCGGTAGAATCAATAACCTTGTGAACTTGACAATTAAACAGAACATCTGTATTTCACACGTACAACCGTTACTTTGCTGCAGGTAAGTAAGTGGTTAAAATTGTGAAATAAATTAGACGTTTGCTTTGTCAATAAATGTGGCAACTATGCAAAAAGAAAAATATAATGAAAAATTTGAATATTTAGAGAAAAATCTACAAGACGGTTATTGATTCGGGAGAATGATTATCAACTGTATAATATTCAATACATCAATACCTGTGAGAACATATCAATATTTGAGAGAACATACAAGATAAAATCAACATGACATAATTACCCATTCCAGGATGGCTGCAGTTCCTATGGGCTGGTTACCAGAGTTAAAATGGCTGCCGTAGTTTCAAAAGTGGATACTCCTAAAGAGGATCTACTTCTTGTGACCTCCGAGTTCTAAGTATTAGGTGTTGAGGAATTTTCATGAATGTAAAGATATGTATTCATGCATAGTGCATGAGTGTCAGTCTGGGAGTGTGTGTGTCCCCCAGTGTCCCCCCTCAGGGTGGATCCCTGAGCTCTCCCCCTGAGCTCTCTCCTTCCGTTCGTTCGTTGGTCCTCTCTCCCATCTTCCTTGCCTCTAAATACCATTTCAGATAATAAGACCATAAAAATTATAATGGCTCTGCCCAAAAGGAGGTGGTTCACTTCCCATTGGGTTAGGAGACGTAATGATTAACTTCCTCTGGAAACTTAGTGAGCTCAAATAATACCACCTTCAACCACCAGGTGTCTCACACATGTTTTGAGTCCCTCCTTTTAAATTAATACGTCCTACTTTCATAAGGTGTATAATGGTAAGGATAAGTATATGCCTTTACATATTCTGGTACTCGGTCTAATGTTAAATACACTCAGTATAAGTTTGATTAATCATCATTACATAACTTGGTTATATAACTGTATCTCTATAAATGTATATCGGTAAACTGGTCTATCTAGGAAATACACACATTGTTATATATTTCATCAATACCACATAAAAATGATTATTTATATGGATACCTGTATAACTTCTGGTATCTCCACTGAACATTTGTTTATCTTAAGTGTAGGCTACAATCTTATATGATTATAATCATGATTATATGTTTTCCTAATACTAATTCGTTACTTAAAACACTTCTACTTATAAAATCACACTTTCATAGACATTTTCTTCATAGCAAAGTTGTTGGGTCCGCAGACACCAACATTATAATGTCTCTGTGACCTACAATGTCAGAGATAGTTTAAAATGACTTATGATAACCTTATTGATACCTTATATTATTTTTGACTAGCATAATATTCAACATTCACTAATGTGTTGAGAGGGACCTTGAACATTCTCACTGGGTGTTTAGAACTGACTTGTTTGTCTGAACCATCTTAAAAGTTCATACAATGGTTCTGTTAACCAAGGTGTTAGCTATTTAAACAGTTCTCCACTCGAACACAATGAGTGATGCTATCTCTATGCTATAAAAGTCTATGTCACCTTGTGTCCTGTGGCAGCTTTTGTTTCTTCACAATACCATGTAAATATCTCCTTGTTTTGTGACAGGAATAGTCTTTGTTCCAACAGCTTCCTTTACAATACATGCTTGTAAAAGTCTTCAATATTTGAGGTAGTAGAGAAAGGCTTGGTCAAACATGAGAATGTCCATTTTATCCTAAAAGTCCCCAAGAGGGCAACAGTTCAACTATTTAACATCACAGTTCATCTACTTGGTGAGGCCTAAGCATCTCTCATGTTTCTGCCAGTAAATATAAAATATATTTCTTCATGAATTCACAACACCGCGCTGCGCATGCGCAAGCTCCTTTCAACCAACGGGATGATGCGCTGCATGCCAAAACGTGGAGCCGCAGGGATGCGGAAGTCACACGATGGGTGTAGATATATGGCACCGATGTAAAGGTGGTCCCACCCATACAAATATTGGAGGGGAGGGGACAGCAGGGGGGAGGATAGCTCCCCATTTATACATCGCAGCTCCCGGAGAGGAGAAACAAAACCACGGCCACCGATGGACACAGCACATAGGATAGGAGACAATACCATAAACCAACCAGAGTGGCATAAAGAAATTGACACAGACAGTGGGACTCCGCCTCGTGCGTCATTGGATTTGATTGACAGCAGTGGGAGCCAATGGCTGCACTGCTATCAATCTATCCAATCAGAACTAGAGACACGAGCTGGTGTGCTAGTCCCCGACGCTGGAAAGATTGGGTTCAGGTAAGTAAAAGGGGGGCTTTGGGGGGCTGCTGCATCAAATGAGGTTTTTCACAGTAGAAGAGGAACTTCAGTCTGCTCACATAATTTGTAATAAAAATATTTGCCATTCTGAAACTTCCCTCCAACCACTTTGCTTTTTTTTTTTTACCTATACTGTGATTATGTATTTGCCAGAAATCTCCCTCCAGTGAGTCTGGCTGCAATCATTTAACTTTAGGCAGTTCAGCTTCTGCCTGTTCACTTCCTGGATTTACATAGAGGCACATCTTCAGCTCTGCAGTTCTCATTGGCTCTCTTATGACTCCCCCTTGCAAACTCAGAGTTAGAGAGCTGTGCATGATAGCACAAACCTAGGCTTTTTACTAGACAGGAAACAGGAAGTGGGCTGTATAAGGCTGTATATTTTATTTTCTTTTTTTTTACTATCCAAAGTTAAAACAAGAAGGGCAGAAGATTTAATAGATGAAAAAAATAACTGTTAATAGATGAAAAAAATAAGTTCTGCTGTAAATCATCTAGAAACAATGAGATCAGATCCATTTGGAGGAAATTCAACTAAACTGCTCCAATGTGTTCTCTATGGAGGAGCAACACTGACACCTGGTGGTGATAGGAGACATGACTTGTGTGCGGGGATCAGGGAAGAGATACAATGTGATCTCATAGTTCTCTTTCTGAATCCCCGAGGAATAAACAATAAAACTGGAATCAGAGTGAGGACTTTGATAACAGAATTACAATTCATACTGGGAGTTTGAGGAAATGGAAACAGAAGGACATCTAAGCTACAAAATTAACCTTATTAAACGTGTTTTTTTTTTATCTGTGTCAGAAAAACACACCAAAAACATTTGAGGTCTTTTAAGGTTACTTTGCTGTATAAGGATTTAGGGAGAGAAAATACAGGCGGACATCTAGATCTATTATTAATGCACTTTTCTGGTATAAAGGAATTCTGTAAATCTAAACATATTTGGATTTATAGCTTGTATTTATCACATAATGAAAAAACATTGTATAGATCAGAAATCGTGTAGATAAAAAACTTCCATGTATTCTGAGGAGCAACACTGACACCTAGTGGTTATAAAAAGACATGTCTTCTGTACGGGATGTGGGAAGATATACAATGTGATTGGATGGTTTGTTCCCACTAACCGACAATATTGATGTACAAATCAGATCTTCCAGATAGTCTGTACAATGGAAACAAGTTAGGAATTCCCAAATAAAGGGAATGTAGAAATCTAGCTGATATTTGGATATATTTATTCCACTTATAATACATCCTCAAATGTATAACTTCCCATCAGATTGTACAAACATAGTATTGATAATCTGTTAATTCTTCGCGTGTTGAGAATTGTAATAAAATGTGATGAGAGCTCATTGATGGAAATGGTGGGTGGCTCTTAGAAGAGCCTTTGTGTCTTGTGTTGGGGTGATGATGATGGGGGGATGGGGGATTACTTGGCGCTGGTGTACTTGGTGACGGCCTTGGTGCCCTCGGAGACGGCGTGCTTGGCCAGCTCTCCGGGCAGGAGGAGGCGGACGGCGGTCTGGATCTCCCGGGAGGTGATGGTGCGGCGCTTGTTGTAATGAGCCAGGCGGGAAGCTTCGCCGGAGATGCGCTCGAAGATGTCATTGACGAAGGAGTTCATGATGCCCATGGCCTTGGACGAGATGCCGGTGTCGGGGTGGACCTGCTTGAGCACCTTGTACACGTAGATGGCATAACTCTCCTTCCTGCTCTTCCTCCGCTTCTTGCCGTCCTTCTTCTGGCTCTTGGTCACGGCTTTCTTGGAGCCCTTCTTGGGCGCCGGGGCGGACTTGGCTGGTTCAGGCATGATTAGGATTAATGTGATCTCCTCCGCTGTGTGTAGAGAATGTGTGCTGGAGCCGCCCTCATGTGCTGATTTTATAGGCGTCCTATGCAGATGAGTCTCCTCCCTCCTCACTCTTCTATTGGAGGATTCAGTCATGTGATGGGGAGGAGTGGAATGCTTTCTTTCCTCCTTTACTGATTGGTGTAGAAAGAAGTCAGAACACTATTGGTGGGCTTGAAAAGTAGCCAATCACAGTGTGTGACGTCAGAGCATTGACGGTATAAATATAAGGAGACGCCAGACGTTGGTTATCTTTGTCAGAGTAACGACACAGAAATCTCACAATGTCTGGCCGTGGAAAACAAGGAGGCAAGGTTCGGGCTAAGGCCAAGACCCGATCATCCCGGGCTGGTCTGCAGTTCCCAGTCGGTCGTGTTCACCGTCTGCTCAGGAAGGGGAACTATGCCGAGCGGGTCGGGGCCGGAGCTCCCGTCTATCTGGCCGCCGTCCTCGAGTATCTGACGGCTGAGATCCTCGAGCTGGCCGGCAACGCCGCCCGCGACAACAAGAAGACCCGCATCATCCCCCGACACCTCCAGCTGGCCGTCCGCAACGACGAGGAGCTCAACAAGCTGCTGGGCGGCGTCACCATCGCCCAGGGAGGAGTCCTGCCCAACATCCAGGCCGTGCTGCTGCCCAAGAAGACCGAGAGCCACAAGGCCGCCGCCAAATCCAAGTAATCCCAACAACTCCTTTCTAGTCCCAAATCCATTCATTTACAACACAAAGGCTCTTCTCAGAGCCACCCACATCTCTCTACAAAGAGCCCACACACATACCTCATTGTGTCTACCACATCGCATGGAATGAGCCCTCAATTGTCTTCATAGCTTTACACAGGAAATACATTCTTATTTATTCACACTTCTAATACAGGAGACTTGTACAGGGAGAACAATTACTACATAGAAAGAGCCTGAAATGTATTATTGGGGGATCTGCTCATCTTACATGGACTGATAGTCATTGTCCTTCAAACGTTAGTTCTGCTGAATTTATTACAGGTCAAATCTAACACAGAAATTGAATGATACAAAATGTCAATTCTTCCGGGGAACATTCCAGGCACTTAATAAACGCACTGAAATATTATGTTGTTTCAAGGGGTTTGTGCTATAGAATCATAGAGAATGTTTTCTATAGAGATCAATGAAAAGTCTACAGAACAAGTATTTTCTGGGCTGAAAACGGAGAAAGATCTCAGAACACATTTCTTTGGATTCCTCACCATAAACATTATTGGCTCATGAAGGAAACGCCCACAGCTCTGATTGGCTCAGATTTCAAATTGCTACTTTCAAATGTGCCCGCCTGAATTCTTTACAACGTTACAGAAATAATCAGCCCTATTATGTACCGCCAAATCCGATGAGACATTGATCCGAGAAATATCATTGGCGTTTTATCGATTAGTCTGGAATAGAAACGGATTCAGAAGATTGTTGAATAATGTAAAATATGTTCTCTGTTACTAGATGTATAAAAAGTGAAAGGACTGGTAGAAATCATGACACTCCCAGATACATATGTACAATGAATCAATAAAACAAACAGATCGGTATCCACTTTGTACCTAGAAAACAGCAAATTGTTAACAATGTTTCTAAGTAATTATCTGCAGAGTATTGAATGGCTTTATCTTAGAAACATAAATGCGACTTTTTCTCATTTTCTTTAGAAATCCCATATAGGTATGAAAATGTTAATAGTAACTGGTGATTTGTGTTCTCTGTGTAATCTCCGAAAAAGAATTCGAAAACCATAATAAAAGAATAGGTTTGTCATCAGATCTGTATAGGATCATGGGACTGGCCTCTATCAGATGTAGCAATAACGGATTTCATCCATATTACAACCAGAATAATATAAAAACATATGTGAAAGGACTGGTAGAAATCATGACGCTGCCAGATACATAAATGTACAATAAATTACATTATCAGATCTGCATAGGATTATGTAACTGAAAATAAAGATACAAATATATAATCATCATGACATGCCAGAAAAATATGTACTATGAATCAAAGAAAATATTGCGCTTCTGATGAATTACATCCGTTTTCATTCAGCAAAATATTTAAAAGCTTCTAAATGAATAGACCCCGCCCCTCCTCCTCATGTCTCCAATCGGGTCCGCTCAGCTTTACACCCAGGAAGGAGATATAGGGGGAAAATGCATTTCTTTGTTTCCTTTTCAAAATAATCTTTATAAATATGAAAGATTGAAAACGGGTGTTTGTTATGAAGTGTTAAATATTCGTGTTCTCCGTGTAATCTCCAAGTACACGTGCGATGTCTGACCATACACTGTGCGATCTGCTTTACTAAAGATACGTAAGAACACAACTAAATTATTTATCTAATTGGGTAGAAAATTGATCTATAAATAGATTGTACAATCAGCACTCAGGATGATGTAGTGATTTTTGGAGATGGATGCGGTATATAGATCTTTGTATGAGAAGGTAGGTGGCCCTGAGAAGGACCTTTGTGTAGATGAAGTGGGTAGGTGTCTATGAGGGTTTATCCTCCGAATCCGTAGAGAGTGCGCCCCTGGCGTTTGAGAGCATAGACGACATCCATGGCGGTGACGGTCTTCCTCTTGGCGTGCTCGGTGTAGGTGACGGCATCGCGGATGACATTCTCCAGGAAAACCTTCAGCACTCCGCGGGTCTCCTCATAGATGAGTCCGGAGATGCGCTTGACACCCCCTCTGCGGGCCAAACGTCGGATGGCGGGTTTGGTGATGCCCTGGATGTTGTCCCGGAGCACCTTCCTGTGCCGCTTGGCGCCTCCTTTCCCCAGACCCTTCCCTCCTTTACCGCGACCAGACATGTCAAAGATCCTCGTTATTCAGACGAACAGTAAAGAAACTGCTCACAGCCTCCTCCTTATAAACAGCCTGAGCGGACCTGATGGAAACCTTCCTGGGAAAGAGGCGGAGTCACACCCATTCATTACACTAAAATAGAGAATTCCATTCCTTTAGAAGGCTCCTAAATATTCTGTTATATTCAGATACATTAATGCAACAGCAATACATGTCCAGGAGATGAATTTATTCCTTCTTCTCAATTATTTTTTATTTATACCTGCATATTATACAGAGAACATGAATCTTTAACACTTCATAACAGAAACACAAACAGCAGTTTCAATTATTCATATTAATTTCATATTTATAAAACGTTATTTTGAAAAGGAAACACAGAAACACATTGCTTCTGACATCTCTCCTTCCTGGGTGTAAGGCTAAGCGGACCTGATGGGAGACATGAGAAGGGGCGGGGTCTAGTCATTTATTACACTGACTGCAGAGAATTTCATTTAGTTAGACGCTTTTCAATATTTTTGCTGAATGGAAACGGATGTAATTCATCAGAAGCGCAACATTATCTTTATTGATTAATTGTACACATTTGTCTGGCATGTCATCATTATTACCTATTTCTAACAATAATGTCATATTTCTCGATCTTTATATAATAGAGCAAACTATGTACAATTTGCTATATGTAAAAAGATAAAAAAATAAAATATATTCTAGTTTTAATATGGGGGGGAGTCCATAATTACTACATTCCTAAAGAGGGAACATTAATTATCGGCCAGTTCTACGATCATATACAGATCTGATGATGAAACGTGTAATACTTTATTTGCCATCATATAGAAAGGTAGAGAATGTAGAGAAGTAGAGAATCTATGGAAATGTTTTACATTATTCAATTCAGAATCCATTTCTATTCATTCCGGACTAATCGATGAAAATAAAGTATTGATGATATTTCTCGGATAAATGTCTCATCTGATGATCTCAGTGTCGGAGTTGGCGGTATAATAGGGCTGATTATTTCTCTGTAACGTTCTTTACTATTCAGGCGGCAAATTTAAAAGTAGCAATTTGAAATCTGAGCCAATTAGAGCTGTGGGCGTTTCCTTCATCAGCCAGTAATGTCTTTCTTATAAGAATTTCAAAGAAATGTATTTTGAGATCTTACTCCATTTTCAGCCCAGAAAATACTTGTTCTGTAGACTTTTCATTGATTTCTATAGCAAACATTCTCTAGCAGGGCGGATTCTGTATTGTGAAGTAAAAGAAAAGACTAGAAGAAATGTGACATTCATATTTCTAATGGATTTATTATTCTTGGTTAGATAAACTGCCCGACAATTCGCGTTGATCGATGTTCCCGGAGGAAGAGATATCAGATTTTAGTGTCGGATTATTCTATCTGAGATCATTGGAATGTTCCATAGAATTCCGGCGGGGAATTTGAATGTATCAATTTCATATTTACAACAATCACAGTTCTGGGTGATTTCTTCGGATACAATGTATTGAGTGTGAAGGAGGATCTGAGATCTGTGTTCCTTTCAGCTGGGGGATGTTTGTTTGGTATTTAATATTGAATGATCTCTGATCTCCAGAAGATATTCAGCAGAATTAAAGGATGGAGGGCAATAAAAACCAGTCTCTGTAAGGAGATCACATCGTTCCTTCACATGAAATGCAGTAAATGATACAAATCCCAGAAACTCTGAATTGCTGTTAGGACGGACAGACATGGAGGGGTGGATGGTTTTGGTTGGAGGGTTTAGCGGTGAGGAGACGATCAGCATAGAAAGATTGGAATGAAAAGAGATGAGAGAATGATGTACTGTGATCACATTTCCTCTCATTACTCCTCACCTCTATTACAAGTCTGAGTGTGATAAGAAGACAAAGGGTTTGTCTTTACAGGGAACTTTACCTGACAGTATTAATGATATATAACTTAATTGGAGAATAGGAATAGAAAGCAGGTATGTCCGGCTCTATGTAGAGAGATGTGGGTGGCATGTTTGTGAGGCAATGCTAAAATAATAATAACATTGATCTTTAGATGAGAAGTACCGTAGATCGGTCAGACTGGGAGGGGGATGAATAAACCTTCCTTCTATTCCCATCCTGATTCCAGATTTATTGCGGAGATCATCTCCACTTTCTGGCTGTATACATTCCCTATTCACCTCCTTGTACCGCTCACACACCCAAGTGTTCTACCGGGAATGACCACAAGGTGGCAGAGCTGAATAAACACTTATGCCGCACTCACACATTGTTACAATAAAAGATCCTCCACAATCTCCCGCCTTACATTGTTACTTTATCTGAAATCACAAGTTGAGAAGATCGTGGAGTTATTAACCCACAACACAATGGGGGAAAGAAACAAGAAAAACGAAACATTGTATCTACTCAATCAGCCCAGACAAATCTTTGTCTATTTGTATCTATTTCAATCATCAACAGCAGATCAATGAACACACAGGGTGGGGGATGAGCTCATTCTTTGTACTTATAGTTCTAATTAACAATAATAATAAACATAATTAACATGTACAAAGTTTCATCTCCATACAAATCTGATCACAATATCACCTCGGACAGCACACAGTCCTTTATAGAAGGTAGAAAATGTTTCCTGACATGGACATGTTTTTCACCATAATGAACTTACATATGATCTCCAAACCTGGAAACCATTTTATTCCCATCATCATTCCCCAATGTCTAAACGTTTATTTTTTATACTGACTTCAATAGATTTGTATTGCATTTTTGAAAGGAATATATGCCAAGAGATCTGGACAGCCGCACACAGGAATAAATTATATTAGTCTATTTATTCGTGAAACAGGATCATTGGGTACATAAGGCACAACTGTGGGTGATACAGAACTATATTGCCCAAATGTTTGATGAAATAAAAAAGATGATCTTAGGCCGACTTCATGTAAGTGTGAAACGCGTCAGCTGCTGTTCTGTACCACCCACAGTGGTGCCCTATGTACCCCATGATCCTGTTTCACTAATAAATAGACAAATATAATTTATTCCAGTGTGTGGCTGTCCAGATTTCTTCATCCATCCATATTTGGTATCCATGTACTCGACCTAAGATCATCTTTTTTATTTCATCAAACATTTGGGCAATATAGTGTGTTTTAGTGCATTAAAATGTTAAAAAGTGTGTTTTTTCCCCAAAAAATGCCTTTGAAAAGTCGCTGCGCAAATACTGTGTGAAAAAAAAAAAAAATGAAACACTCACCATTTTAATCTGTAGGGCCTTTGCTTTAAAAAATATATAATGTTTGGGAGTTCAAAGTAATTTTCTTGCAAAAAAAAATAATTTTTTCATGTAATCAAAAAGTGTCAGAAAGGGCTTTGTCTTGATGTGTGACATGAGCTTCTAAATGTTGTACATAAAATGCCAGGACAGTTCAAACCCCCCCCCCCAAAATGACCCCATTTTGGAAAGTAGACACCCCAAGCTATTTGCTGAGAAGCATGTCGAGTCCATGGAATATTTTATATTTTGACACAAGTTGCGGGAAAAAGACAAATTATTATTATTTTTTTTTTTTTGCACAAAGTTGTCACTTAATGATATTGATATATTGCTCAAACATGCCATGGGCATTTTGCTTTTCTTTCTTCATTTTCAAAAACAAATGAGAGCTGCAAAATACTCACCATGCCTCTCCACAAATAGCTTGGGGTGTCTACTTTCCAAAATGGGGTCATGGGGGGGGGGGTTATGCCATCTTGGCATTTTATGGCCTTTAAAACTGTGATAGGTAGTGAGGAGTGAAATCAAAAATTTACGCCCTTAGAAATCCTGAAGGCGGTGATTGGTTTTTGGGGCCACGTATGCAGCTAGGCTCCAAAAAAGTCCCACACATTTTGTATCCCCATACTCAGGAGAAGCAGCAAAATTATTTTGAGGTGCAATTCCACATATAACAATGGCATGTGTGAGCAATATTTTGTCATTATTCAATCACTTGGGACAAAAAAAAGAAATATTCAATGGACTCAACATGCCTCTCAGCAATTTTCTTGGGGTGTCTACTTTCCAAAATGGAGTCATTTGGGGGGGTTTGTACTGCCCTGCCATTTTAGCACCTCAAGAAATGAGAGGCAGTCATAAACTAAAAGCTGTGTAAATTCCAGAAAATGTACCCTAGTTTGTAGACGCTATAACTTTTGTGCAAACCAATAAATACATGCTTATTGACATTTTTTTTTTTTTTACCAAAGACATGTGGCTGAATACATTTTGGCCTAAATGTATGACTAAAATTGAGTTTGTTGGATTTTTCTTATAACAAAAAGTGGAAAATATAATTTTTAAAAAAAATTTCCGTTTATATTGCAAAAAATAAAAATTGCAGAGGCAATTATATACCATCAAAAGAAAGCTCTATTTGTGTGAACAAAAGGACACAAATTTCGTTTGGGTACAACATTGCATGACCGCGCAATTACCAGCTAAAGCAGCGCAGTACCAAATTGTAAAAAGTGCTCTGGTCTTTAGGCAGCCAAATGGTCCGGGGCTTAAGTGGTTAAAGGGATTGTAAAGGTTTGTGTTTTTTCACCTTAATGTATCCTATACATTAAGGTGAAAAAACACCTTGCAGTGTTCCCCCCCCCCGAGCCCCCCCCCCCCATTTTACTTACCTGAGCCTCGATCCCGCGTTGCTCTCTCCACGGGTTCTCAGCTCTTCATTAGATAGATTGATAGCAGCGCAGCCATTGGCTCCCGCTGCTGTCAATCAAATCCAATTATGTGGCCGCCGGGAGGCGGGGCCGAGTCATACACTCTGCATCTATGGACACCGAGTGTATGACACGGGAGTGCGCCCGCAAAGTAACCCCCTCGGGAGAGAGCTTCCCAGAGGGGGTTATCTATTGCAGGGAGGAGCTGCGAGAGCCGTCGTGGGACCCCAGAACAGGAGGATCGGGGTCACTATGCACAAAATAAACTGCACAGTGGAGGTAAGTATGATATGTTTGGTATTTAAAAAAAAAAACTGAACCTTTACAATCACTTTAAGTTCTGGAGCACCTGCACTTTGCAAAGTGCACAGTCTAATTGTCTTTAGTAACCCCTTTGGGGTTGATTTACTAAAGGCAAATTGTGCACTTTGCAAAGTGGAGTTGCTCTCTGCAAGGGGAGTTGCTCCAGAGCTTCATAAATGAGGTAAAGGTTCACTTTGAAATGAAATACCCAATCAGGTGCAAGGAAAATAAATTTAAAAAAAAACTGCATTTTTGCTTGCACGATTGGGTGATGGAAGTCAGCAGAACTTCTGCTCATTTACTAAGCTCTGGAGCAACTGAGTGCACAGTCTATTTGCCTTTAGTGAATCAACCCCATTGTGTCCTCCCAGCAGGGACGGCTCCCCATACGAGAACACAATAGCTCCAAGGGAGGGATTCCCGGGACTGTCTGTGTTGATGGGGGGAAATCAAATGATTTTGGTTGCAGGAAAGAAAATCACTCCGTCTATGGCCGGCCTCGGGGCCCTTTCACACTAAGCAGTTTTTCAGCTATTAAAGCGGTAGTAAACCCGCACATTAAAAAAAAAAAAAAAAAAAGTAAAAACAAAAAAAAACCCTGCAAGGCAAAGGCATAGTGAGCTAGTATACAGCGCATACTAGATCGTTATGAAATACTTACCTCAGAACGAAGCCCCCGTATCGGAGCCTGGTCCACGCCTAGGGAGCTGACATCTTGCCCTCGGCATGTCTTCCGGGTTCGCGGCTCCGGCCACTCACAGCGATAACGTCACTCCCACGCATGCGCACAGGAGTTATTTTCCCGGCAAGGTCCGGCAGCGACCTTCTGCCGGGCATTCAGAGCGCATGCGTCACTGACGTCAGTGGTTGCATGCAAAGGGAATTTCTCCTAAACTGTACAGGATTAGGGGATATTAATTTTACCTACAGGTAAGCCTTATTATAGGCTTACCTGTAGGTAAAAGTGTCCAATTTGGGTATACAACCACTTTAAAAGCGTAAGAAAAATGCATTGAAGAGCTGTGCAACTCTTCACAAAAAAACTTTTCATAAAAAAGAAAAACGCACCTTCCTATTAAAATGATTGGAAAACGCATCAAAAACACACCGCAGTTGCATTTTTGGTGCATTTTTTGGAGACAGGTGTCCAAGTTTCCCTGGTATGTGGGACACACATGAAGTATCACCACAATCATCAGAGGGAGGGCAATGATTCGAGTCCAGACCTCCTGTGTAACTCAAAACTAGTAACATGTAAAGGCTTTTAACCACTTGTCCTCTGGAAGATTTACCCCCCTTCATACGGCACTGCGTTACTTTAAGTGTGCAATTGTCAGTTAACCCCTCTGTGCCGAACGGCTTTAGGGGGTTATACCAGGATGATGCCCGCAGCTGCAGGCATCATCCTGGTACCATTTTTTAGAGCCAGCGATCGGCTTTCCAGGGATGACAACTGATGCGGCTAAAAGTCGCTCAATTGTTATCCTGGAGGAGAGGGAGGGGACATCCCCCCTCCCGCCGCCTCCCGTCCCACCGGGAGACCCGATCCGCGAAGCGTCACTTCCGTTGTAGATAGACTGGCACGAAGCTGGAAACGGCTCTTTGTCTTCTCTTTGTAAACACGGAAGCAACGTCACAATGTCACTTCTGGTTTACTCGGCTGTCAATGGCGCCGGATTAAAAAAAATATACAGTATTCAAAATCACCATTTTCGGCGATCTGAATACTTTGAAGTGTAAAGGAGGGATGGGGGGTCTTTTAGATCCCTCCATAAAGAGTACCTGTCACCACCTATTACTGTCACAAGGGACGTTTACATTTCTTGTGACAGCAATAAAAGTGATCAAATTTTTTTTTAAAAAACACAATGTAATAATATAAAAAAAAATAAAATAAATAAGAAAAATTTTTTTAAAGCACCCCCGTCCCCGTGAGCTCACGGAGCAAAGAAAATGCATACAGAAGTCGCGCCCGCATATGTCAACGGTGTTCAAATCACACATGTGAGGTATTGTCGCGATTGTCAGAGTGAGAGCAATAATTCTAACACTAGACCTCCTCTGTAACTCTAACCTGGTAACCGTAAAAAAAAAAAAAAAAAAAAAAAAAATGTCGCCTATGGAGATTTTTAGGTATCGTAGTTTGTCGCCATTCCACAAGTGTGCGCAATTTTAAAGCGTGATATGTTTGGTATCTATTTACTCGGTGTAACATCATCTTGCACATTATACAAAAAAATTGGGCTAACTTTACTGTTTCGTTTTTTTAAAATTCATGAAAATGTCTTCTCCCCCCAAAAGTTGTGTTTAAAACACCGCAGCACAAATACCGTGTGACATAAAATATTGCAACAATAGCCATTTTATTCTCTAGGCTCTCTGCTAAAAAAATATATATAATGTTTGGGGGTTCTAAGTAATTTTCTAGCAAAAAATACGGAGTTTGCAGTTGAACTCATATTCGACTTGAACATCGGCTGTTCGCCAGTTCGCCGAACAGCAAACAATTTGGGGTGTTCGCGGCAAATTCGAAAGCCGCGGAAAACCCTTTAAAAGCCTATGGGAGAAATCAAAAGTGCTAATTTTAAAGGCTTATATGCATGGTATTGTGGGTGTCTATAGTATGCCTGTAAAGGGGCTCATGTTTCCCCTGTTTAGAACAGTCTGACAGCAAAATGACATTTTAAAGGAAAATAATTAATTTAAAACTACTCGCAGCTATTAATGAATTGCCGGTCTGACAATACACATAAAAGTTCATTGAAAAAACAGCATGACCCCTTCAGGTCTGGTATGGATTTTAAGGAGAACCCCGCGACAAAATAAAAAAAAAAAACGGTGTGGGGTCCCCCCAAAGATCCATACCAGACCCTTATCCGAGCACGCAACCTGGCAGGCCGCAGGAAAAGAGGGGGGGACGAGAGAGCGCCCCCCTCCTGAACCATACCAGGCTACATGCCCTCAACATCGGGATAGCCCTCAAAAACACCTTGTCCCCATGTTGATGGGGACAAGGGCCTCATCCCCACAAAAGTTCCCCTACCATTTCACAAAAAAAACTGTCAAAAATGTTAAAAATGACAAGAGACAATTTTTGACAATTCCTTTATTTAAATGCTTCTTCTTTCTTCTATCTTCTTTCTTCTATCTTCTACCTTCCTTCGGTTTTTTCCTCCATCTTCTTCTTCTTCTGGTTCTTCCTCCGATGTTCTCGTCTGGCATCTTCCTTCGCGGCGGTGTCTTCTTCCCTTCTTCTCCTCGGGCCACTCCGCATACATGATGGCATGATGGGAGGCTCCCGCTGTGTGACGCTTCTCCTCTTCTGACGGTTCTTAAATAATGGGGGCGGGGCCACCCAGTGACCCCGCCCCCTCTGACGCACGGGGTCTTGACGGGGACTTCCCTGTGGCATTCCCCGTGACGTCAGAGGAGGGCGGGGTCACCGGGTGCCTCCACCCGTTATTTAACAACCGTCAGAAGAGGAGAAGCATCACACAGCGGGAGCCTCCCATCATGCCATCATGTATGCGAGCGGCCCGAGGAGAAGGAAAGAAGATGCCGCCACGGAGGAAGATGCCGCCGTGGAGGAAGATGCCGGATGAGAACACCGGAGGAAGAACCAGCAGAACCCCTTACCATTTCACACAGGGGGGAGGGCTGGGATCTGGGGGTCCCCTTGTTAAAGGGGGCTTCCAGATTTAGATAAGCCCCTGCCCGCTGACCCCCACAACCACCGGGCAAGGGTTGTGGGGATGAGGCCCTTATCCCCATCAACATGGGGACAAGGTGTTTTGGGGGCTACCCCAAAGCACCCTCCCAATGTTGAGGGCATGTGGCCTGGTACGGTTCAGGAGGGGGGGGGCGCTCTCTCGTCCCCCCTCTTTTCCTGCGGCCTGCCAGGTTGCGTGCTCGGATAAGGGTCTGGTATGGATTTTTGGGGGGACCCCATGCCATTTTTAAAAAAAAAATTGGCCGGTGTTCCCCTTAATAACCATACCAGACCTGAAGGGCCTGGTATGGAATTTAGGGGGACCCCAACGTCATTTTTTTTTTAAATTTTGGTTCGGGGTTCCCCTGTGGGGAATTCCCATGCCGTTTTTATCAATGAACTTTTATGTGTATTGTCGGACCAGCAATTCATTAATAGCCGCGAGTAGCTTTAAATGACTTTTTTCCTTTGAAACGTCATTTTACTGACAGACTGTTCTAAACACGGGAAACATGCGCCCCTTTACAGACATACTATAGACACCCCCCAGGTATGAAATTTAACGGCCGTTTTTAAAACTTTTTTGCATTGATCCATGTCCCCTGGGGCAGGACCCTGGGTCCCCAAACACTTTTTATGACAATAACTTGCATATAAGCCTTTAAAATTAGCACTTTTGATTATTCATGTTCATGTCCCATAGACTTTAACGGGGTTTGCGTGTTCAAACAAATTCTTTGCCTGTTCGCAAGTTCTGGTGCAAACCAAACAGAGGGGTGTTCGGCTCATCCCTATTGCTCACTGTAGACTACCAGGCAGACTGGCAAACACTACACAGAGTGTAAAGGCAAAATCGGCCTTAAGCAGAAACAACTAGGAAAGAAAAGAGGAAAAGACCAGGTAACATAATGAAAAAAGATCCGAAATAACAAGAGATGAAGAATCCAAGAGCATGCCCTATAGATGACACTAACCTTGTATGTGAACAAAAAGCATGGCAGCGCCCCAGAGTCCAGCGATTAGAGCGCTGGAGATGCCGGCCTTTATACCCCCCCCCCCCACCCGGCCGACGTGGGACATCACCGATCGGGAGCGGACGACGGACTGCCATCGTGCATGCTCAAAGACCAACGTCGAACAGCCTACAGTGCCCAGAATGCTGAACGAGACAGCAATCGTGTCACGTGACCCAGTCACACAGCGCGAGGAGCGTGGGCAGGACGCCCAGCAGTGTGGAATCAATGGATGTAACCAGGGCCGTCTTTAATATTGACTGGACTCCGGGCAAACATTTTTTCTTGGGCCGCCCCCATGCTATTTCGCTCTCCACCTGCCCTAAGTATACAATAAATAGCAGCTAGACTCAAATCAGTTTACTGAATCAGATCAGGCAACAATTGTGATTGGTTGCCAGAGGTTACAGTGTATCATGAGCACTCACTGACTGTCTGCTAGAGGTTACAGAACACATTATGGCTCACTTATTATTTGCTAGAGGTTATAGCACATGACTTATGCTTGTTGATTGGTTGCTAGAGATTACTGTACATCAATACTGCTCATTGATTGGTTGCTAGAAGTTACTGGACTTCCTTACCACTCACAAATTGGTTGCTACACTGACCACCAATGTAACTGAGACATTTAGCCTGCGGTCACATGTGTGTGTGTTGTGAATGCATGCAAAATCGCTTTCCAGACACCACAGAAATGCACTGCCCTTGGTAATGACACCCTCACGCATCTGCTGACATGTGCGTATTTACATGCACCACATGGTGCTGTGGCCCCATGTTATTTTGAAAAAGGGTTCCACCTCCAATTTGCTTACCTTTGTAGAACAGGCTGATATTAGACTTAATGACCACAGTTGTAGGTAGGACTATCAGGCATGCCCCTTTACTTCCCCAGTGGGCAGCATTCAGCAGAAGTGATGGTAAATATGACCTCAGGGGGACATGATACACATATGAATGCCACCTCTATTTACATAGCAATGCTGGTCCGCTGCTATTTACATATCAATGCAGGTTATTTACATGTAAAAACAGGGTCTGCAAGTGAGTCATCTGTATATGGTAAAAGGCAGAGCTGGACAGCATTAGTAACAGAACTTCACACTGAGACATTAAGACACAGTACAGGACTAAAACTTCAAGGGACAAGGGAATTTGAAAAAAGAAAATGACTCCTGCGCACAAGTGGTCAACCAGATATATGTAAAAATGACACAGGCCTTGCTGCCCTCAAGGATGTGGAATCCTAGCAAACAAAGACATAAAAAGAGAGAGGGGCGCACCGGCCATGTGCATTATCTTTTGTAAAACATTTATTGAATAAAATAATAAAAGAAATTACTCACAAGCAGTTGTAAAATCAGGTGCCATAAAACTCGAGCAACAACAAGCAGCAAGTAGTTATAGTGATGAGTGAAGCCTTCCAAAGGTCTTAGAGGAACATACAGGCATCACTACTAGCTAACGTGTTTCGAAGGGCACGTCCCTTCTTCATCAGAGCTCATCAGTCAGCAGCTGAGCTCTGATGAAGAAGGGAAGTGCCCTTCGAAACGCGTTAGCTCTTTTGCTAGCTCTTGCCCGGCCTTCCCTGTCTCCTTCTCTTCTTCTCATGTTGACATAACGCTCTCTCCCACTGTAAAACTGTGTGCAACTTATATAGGCATGGGGCGGGGTCACCGGGTGATGTCATCCAGTGACCCCGCCCCCTTATGATGTCGCCCCTCCAGGCATGATGGGATGGTGGGCGGGGTCATCAGATGACATCACCCGGTAACCCCGCCCCATGCTTATATAAGTCGTTGCGCACCTCGCTCACTGCATTACAGAGGGTGAGAGCGTCATGTCAATATCGGAAGAAGGGAAGAAGACCGGTCAAGAGCTAGCAAAAGAGCAGGCAAAAGAGCAGAAGATAGCTCTATGAGAAATGACATAGGCAGTCATAAACTAAAAGTTGTGTAAATTCCATAAAATGTACCCTAGTTTGTAGACGCTATAACTTTTGCGCAAACCAATAAATATACGCTTATTGACATTTTTTTTACCAAAGACATGTTGCCGAATACATTTTGGCCTAAATGTATGACTAAAATTGAGTTTTTTGGATTTTTTTTATAACAAAAAGTAGAAGATATCATTTTTTTCAAAAGAAAAGGATGCAAATTTTGTTTGGGTACAGCATTGCATGACCGCGCAATTAGCAGTTAAAGCGACGCAGTGCCAAATTGTAAAAAGTGCTCTGGTCAGGAAGGGGGTAAATCCTTCCGGGGCTGAAGTGGTTATATCAAATTACTCTCTCTCTCTCTCTCTCTCGGCCGCCGTGCAGGCGGCCTTATATACTGTGGGGCGTGTACTAAACCCCCTGAGCCATAATTGGCCAAAGCCTCCTTGGCTTTGGCCAATTACGGCTCTCTGTTCAGACGGCGCTGTGATTGGCCAAGCATGTGGGTCATAGTGCATGCTTGGCCAATCATCAGCCAGCAATGCACTGCGATGCCGCAGTGAATTATGGGCCGTGACGTGCCACTCGAATTCGGCGCGAACGGCCCATATCGTTCGTAATTTGGCAAACGACCGAACACACGATGTTCGAGTCGACATGGGTTTGACTCGAACACGAAGCTCATCCCTAGTGGAGAGCATGGGGGCCAGAGAGTACTGGAGAAGGGGCAGAAGAGCACGGGGGGTGGGGGGAGTTGGAAAGCACTGTGGGGGAGCTGGATAGCGCAGTGGGGTGGAGAGCATGGGGGGAGCAAGGGAGAAAAGTAGGGGCTGGAAAACACAAGGGGGCAGAAAGCACGGGAGGAGCTGAATCACACCGTGGGGGCTGGAGAGCACTGTGGGGGGGAGCTGGAAAGCATTGTGGGGGGAGTTGGAGAGCACAAGGTGGAGTAGAAAGCACAGGGGGAGCCAGGGAGTATGGGGGGGCGGAGAGCACTGGGGGGGACTGGACAGCACAGGGGGTAGAGAGCACTGGGGGGCAGGTAGAACTGGGAGGGGCTAAGGAGCACAGGGGTATCAGAGAGCTCTGGGGGGGGTGAAGAGCACTGTTGGGGGAAGCCAGGGAGCATGGGGGGGGGTTGGAGAGCACTGGGGGGAGAGTATAGGGGGAGCCAGGGAAGACCAGAGAGCACTGGGAGGAGGGGAGAGCACTGTGGGGAAGCCAGGGAGCACAGAGCACTGGGGGGGGAGCTGGGAAGCAGTGGGAGGGGGGGCATGGGGGGAGTCAGGGATCACAGAGGGGACAAGAGAGCATTGGGGGAAGCCAGGGACCAGGGTGGTAGGGTGGGCAGGGAGAACTGGGATGAACCATGGAGCACAGGGGCAGTAAAAGAGGTTGGATAGGAGGAGCGGCGGGGACAGCTGCATATGGAGGAATTGATCTTTCCATATTCTTTATGCAGCCAATGAACGCCCGCAGGAGAAGTGGGCATTCAGTGGCTGCAGAAGGAATATGGAAAGATCAATTCCTCCATATGCAGCTGTCCCCGCCGCTCCTCCTATCCAGGCAGGCACACAGGAGGGCTGCACGGCCGGGCACTCACTCACTCACTATCTGTGCAGTCGGTCATGCTGCAGCAAGCGCTGGGATGGGATCCATCCACCAGAGCTCCTCTTTCCCCTTCACAGACAGTCATAGGGCAGCCGGCCAGACATGGAGAGGCCAGGTGAGCGGTGCGGGCTGAAGAATCAGCTCAGCTGATTTAGGGCCCTGCATGGACTTGCGGCCCACCTGGTGTGCCCTATGGCTGCCCGCACACCTTTTACAGATGGCGGCTGTGAGGCTCCTGTGAGTGCGAGCCCTTAGGCGGGCGTCTAATTTGAGAGCCTCTGGTTGCTACCACAAAGTATTTTACTTGAAGTCTGCATTTTCAGCTTCTTCTAAGGAATACTTTTCTCCCTTGGAGTAATAAGGTCCTAATATCTGATGTAGTATTTTTTTTCTACACACTTCTTTTTGGCTCAGCAAAATAACTTTTTATATTGCCTTTCTTTCCTCTCCCCCCTTCTCATGTTGGCTAAAAACAGGTGTAGTCACTAACCACTTGAATAATTGGTGGTATCAATTAAATATGTTAATTTTCCGGGACACCAACCTGATAGGCCAATTATGTAGAGATGGAGTTTGCATATGTGTATGTGAGTATATATAAATTTATATATATATATACCGTATTTATCGGCGTAAAACACACGCCGGCGAATAACACGCACCCCAAGTTTAGGAGGAAAGTTTAAGGAAAAAAACTTACATTTAAATGCCCATCAATGCAGTGTCCATCTGCAGCCTTGTCAGTGTCCATCTGTAGTGTTGTCCCTGATTGCAGCATTGTCCCCATTGCAGCCTTGTCCCCCATTGCAGCCTTGTTAGTGTCCATCTGTAGTCTGTGCATCTTTGAAAATGGCGCCGCTGCTTTCGGCCATTCTCGGCGGCTCTCGGATGCACTCGGCTTTCGGCGGCTCCCGCGGGACTGCGAGAGGCGCCGAGAAGGGTCGAAAGCGGCCGAAAGCCGTTGAGAATGGCCGAGAATTGCCGAAAGCGGCGGCGCCATTTTCAAAGCCGCCAAGAAAAGCTAAAAGCCGCTGAGAGCGACCGAAAAGCTTACAATTGGCGGGGGATCGGCGTATGACCCGCATCCACGATTTCCCCCTGATTTTCAGGGGAAAAAAGTGTGTGTTATACGCCGATAAATACGGTATATATATATATTGCCATATCTGTTTCAAACTAGCTACGACTAAGGCTATTGCCGAAACACGTCTGTTTATTGTTTTATTGTCACTCTGATGTACCAATAAATGACACTTCAAGGATTACAGTTCTGCCGGCTCTTCTTACAACTTTACAATGAAATCCCAGCTCTGATATGGTGTAGGTAAGTGGCTTTTACAAGAGACTTTGTGTCTTTTTGGGAATTGACTTGATGCTGGTGTGTACTACTTTAGTACTAATTATTATTATTAACATACATAATTTATATAGTGCCAACAGTTTACACAGCTCTTTACAATACAAGGGTGACAGTACAATCACAATACAGTTCAATATAAAAGTAATAGGAGGATCCGGCTCATGGAGCTTACAATCTAAAGAAATGTTTTTATAATGAAAGATTAGAGACTCCTTCTCAGTGTAAGAATTAGAAACATTGAGATTGGATTATGTTTGCCCATATTTCAGTAAATTAGATGACAAACAAAAAAAAAGAAGGAAGGGGGATAAGAGGGGACAATGCTCCCTGTAATCTTCACTTTTCAATCTGTGTATTGTAATCTGAGGCACCTGAAATATACCAGGTATTCTTTTTTTTTATTAGAGAAAATACACACAGCTATATAGAGAGAGAGATGCAGACCAGGAAAGCCAATGTTTGCCCAGCTGATGATCTAATCCGTCTCTTCCCCCCGATCTAAGGTGAGTCAATGATTATGTATATATGTATTATCCTTGGACTCCCATAAAGATAATAATTACTGTATGACAAAATTTAATCAAACACAATGTGATGTACAAGTAATGATTCTAAGCAGATGATCCCTAAACTATTCCAAGAATGTAAGCATCCCCCTGTAGATGTGTCTCCAGACATTAGCATGCTATGTGCAGTCTTACATAAAACAGAAAGTAAACGTGTAGGTGAAAATGATGTATACAATAGAAGATTATATATGTGTCACTTATATACATAAATATCCGCTTTTAATTTATGGGAAAAAAAAGGTCCCATGTATTCTCTAAGGAAGAGCAACACTGACACCTAGTGGTTATAAAAATCCATGCTTCTATACGGAGATCGGGGAAGATATACAATGCGATTGGATGGTTTGTTCCCACTAGCCGACAATATTGTTGTACAAATCGGATCCTCCAATATTCATTGTACAGACTGGGTCTAGGAGGTAATAAAATGTCAGGAATTCCTGAATAAAGGGAATCTGCAACACCAGCCTGTATTGGGATGGATCTCTTACAACTTCATCAGATTGTAGAAAAATTGTCATAATCGGTTTATTCTTCATTTAATGTATTTAGAATTAATAATTGCGGTAAAATGTGATGAGAGCTCATTGATGGAAATGGTGGGTGGCTCTTAGAAGAGCCTTTGTGTCTTGTGTTGGGGTGATGATGATGGGGGGATGGGGGATTACTTGGCGCTGGTGTACTTGGTGACGGCCTTGGTGCCCTCGGAGACGGCGTGCTTGGCCAGCTCTCCGGGCAGGAGGAGGCGGACGGCGGTCTGGATCTCCCGGGAGGTGATGGTGCGGCGCTTGTTGTAATGAGCCAGGCGGGAAGCTTCGCCGGAGATGCGCTCGAAGATGTCATTGACGAAGGAGTTCATGATGCCCATGTTGATTTTTTTTGGCAATTATGCAGGAAGGGGGCCTGATGCCAGACAATAATAAAGGGCCGCAGAATGGGAGTAAATGGGACCCGGGCTCTGAGGGAAGGGCTCCGAAACTGATGGAAAGGGCCCTGGGATGGGGGTCAAGGTGGCTCTTCATGGTTTCTTGCACCAGGGCCCTGGAAGTTCTAGTTATGCCTCTGCCATCACCAACTTCCGGGAGACTGCGCCATGGGGACCCGGCCCCCCTCCTCCTCCCTCGCCGCCGGGCCAGTTAGAAAGTGCAGCGCGCTTTGTGCATGCGCAGTAGGGAACCGTCTGTGAAGCCGAAAAGGCTTCACTGACAGTTTCCCTTATGACAAATGGCGGCAGCACCTGAGAGCCGATTGGAAAATCGTCTGGGGTGCCGACATTGTGGGATCGATGGACAGGTAAGTGTCCTAATATTAAAAGTCAGCAGCTATAGTATTTGCAGCTGCTGACTTTTAATTTTTTGGTGGGGGGGGGCGGGGGGGGCGGAACTCCTCTTTAAAATCAAGGCCTTCGTTATGCACGGAAAATGTTTGCAGTTTTAAATATTCTGCTGATTACAGATGTATTTATTAATAACACCTAATAATAAGTGAATAAAAAAAAATTGACACAGATGGTTTACCGGGCATACAGTATATATGAAAATGTACAAGAAAAATATTAACTTAGTAGAGAATGTATGGTAAAATAGTAAAAAATATTACTCACAGTTGGCCTTTGCATTGGTTAGAAGCCACGTTCACACCGCTGTGACTTCTCATGCGATTTGACAGTTCCAAATCGCATACCAAGTCACACCCCATTGCCGGCAATGGAAACGTTCATATCAGTATATCCTGTACTACTTTTTACCGATTTAGTTGCGACTTGCATAGACTTGTGTTAAATTAAGTCACAACCCACAATGAAATGGGCAGTGCAAATCGCACTGATGTGCAGCTATGAAATCACGTTGAAGTAGTGCGATTTTAAAGCCACACCGGTGTGAACCAGGGCTTAGCCGGATATTGTCTACTCTTGTATTTACAAGTTATTATGTAGCATTTTTTACAACCCGCAGTTCAATGTACCTGATGATATAGGATCTCCAGATGTTCTTGTGTGAAGTCCCAGGAATATACAGGATGGGTACATCTCCTTGGTGGACATTCACTATTGGTTCCACCTTTGCAAAAAAAAAAAAACACATATAATCCCAAAAGAGTTCCAGAAGACTACATTTTGAACTATAAGGAAATACATGTTTGTACAAAATTACTTAGAACCCAAAAACATTATATACACTATATTGTCAAAAGTATTGGGACATCTGCCTTTACACGCACATGAACTTTAATGGCATCCCAGTCTTAGTCCATAGGGTTCAATATTGAGTTGGCCATCCCTTTGCAACTATAACAGCTTCAACTCTTCTGGGAAGGCCGTCCACAAGGTTTAGGAGTGTGTCTATGGGAATGTTTGACCATTCTTCCAGAAGCGCATTTGTGAGGTCAGGCACTGATGCTGGGCGAGAAGGCCTGGCTCGCATTCTCTGCTCTAATTCATCCCAAAGGTGTTGAGGTCAGGACTCTGTGCAGGTCAGTCAAGTCCCTTCACCCCGAAAGCTGACGCCTTAAGAGTTTTCCCTTCACTGGAACTAAGGGGTCAACCCCTAAAAAACAACCCCACACCATAATCCCCCGTCCACCAAATGATTTGGTCCAGTGCACAAAGCAAAGTCCATAAAGAAATGGATGAGCGAGTTTGGGGTGGAGAAAACTGACTGGCCTGCACAGTCCATGTCTTTATAGACCTTGCTTTGTGCACTGGTCCAAATCATTTGGTGGAGGGTTGTTTTCCAGGGGTTGGCCCTGGCCCCTTACTTCCAGTTAAGGAAACTCTTAAGGCGTCAATGTACCAAGACATTTTGGACAATTTCATGCTCCCAACTTTGTGGGAACAGTTTGGGGATGGCCACTCCCTGTTCCAACATGACTGCACACCAGTGCACAAAGCAAGGTCTATAAAGACATGGATGAGCGAGCTTAGGGTGGAGGAACTTGACCGGCCTGCACAGAGTCCTTACCTCAACCCAATAGAACACCTTTGGGATGAATTAGAATGGAGACTGCGAACCAGGCCTTCTCGTCCAACATCAGTGCCTCACCTCACAAATGCACTTCTGGAAGAATGGTCAAACATTCCCATAGACACACTCCTAAACCTTGTGGACAACCTTCCCAGAAGAGTTGAAGCTGTTATAGCTGCAAAGGATGGGCCAACTCAATATTGAACCTTACGGACTAAGACTGGGATGCCATTAAAGTTCATGTGCGTGTAAAGACAGGCGTTTCAATACTTTTGGTAATAAAAGTGTATATAACATTTTGGTGTTTTATGTAATCTTCAGGCCTAAAATATTTTTTTTTAGGAATGCGTGCAAAATACTGCTCTAGCGGCAAAAGGGCTAAAGCTTTGTGAAGCGAGTATGTGCATATTAATATGAAGTTCAGTCTTCAACTTCCAAAAACACATATACAGTGGGGACGCAAAGTATTCAGACCCCCTTACATTTTTCACTCTTTGTTATATTGCAGCCATTTGCTAAAATCATTTAAGTTCATTTTTTTTCCTCATTAATGTACACACAGCACCCCATATTGACAGAAAAACACAGAATTGTTGACATTTTTGCAGATTTATTAAAAAAAGAAAAACTGAAATATCACATGGTCCTAAGTATTCAGACCCTTTGCTGTGACACTCATATGTTTAACTCATGTGCTGTCCATTTCTTCTGATCATCCTTGAGATGGTTCTTCACCTTCATTTGAGTCCAGCTGTGTTTGATTATACTGATTGGACTTGATTAGGAAAGCCACACACCTGTCTATATAAGGCCTCATTCCACGGAGCCCGCCTCGGTCCGCCGGCTCAGCGGGAGATCTCTCCGTTGATCTCCGCTGAGCCGGTGGATGACAGGTCCCTCTCTGCTCACTGAGCGGCTTGTCAGACGCCACTGCTGCCTATGGAAAGATCAGATGAAAACGGACAGCATGTCCGTTTTCATCAGACCTCACCCGATCTGCCAGTGACGGATCTGGACGTAGAGCCATCCGTTTGCTTTCAGCGGATTGGACCGGGTCGGATGTCAGGGGACATGTCTCCACTGACATCCGTCGCTCTATAGGCTAACATGGAGTGACCGTTCAGGTCCGCCGTCAAAACTGACAGGCGGGCCTGAACGATCCGATCGTGTGAAAGGGGCCTAAGACCTTACAGCTCACAGTGCATGTCAGAGCAAATGAGAATCATGAGGTCAAAAGGAACTGCCTGAAGAGCTCAGAGACAGAATTGTGGCAAGGCACAGATCTGGCCAAGGTTACAAAAAAATTTCTGCTGCACTTAAGGTTCCTAAGAGCACAGTGGCCTCCATAATCCTTAAATGTAAGACGTTTTGGATGACCAGAACCCTTCCTAGAGCTGGCCGTCTGGCCAAACTGAGCTATCGGGGAGAAGAGCCTTGGTGAGAGAGGTAAAGAAGAACCTAAAGATCACTGTGGCTGAGCTCCAGAGATGCAGTCGGGAGATGGGAGAAAGTTGTAGAAAGTCAACCATCACTGCAGCCCTCCACCAGTCGGGGCTTTATGACAGAGTGGTCCAAAGGAAGCCTCTCCTCAGAGCAAGACACATGAAAGCCCGCATGGAGTTTGCTAAAAAACACCTGAAGGACTCCAAGATGGTGAGAAATAAGATTCTTTGGTCTGATGAGACCAAGATAGAACTTTTTGGCCTTAATTCTAAGCGGTATGCGTGGAGAAAACCAGGCACTGCTCATCACCTGTCCAATACAGTCCCAACAGTGAAGCATGGTGGCGGCAGCATCATGCTGTGGGGGTGTTTTTCAGCTGCAGGGACAGGACGACTACTTGCAATCGAGGGAAAGATGAATGCGGCCAAGTACAGGGATATCCTGGACGAAAACCTTCTCCAGAGTTCTCAGGACCTCAGACTGGGCCGAAGGTTTACCTTCCAACAAGACAATGACCCTAAGCACACAGCTAAAATAATGAAGGAGTGGCTTCACAACAGCTCCGTGACTGTTCTTGAATGGCCCAGCCAGAGCCCTGACTTAAACCCAATTGAGAATCTCTGGAGAGACCTTAAAATGGCTGTCCACCAACATTTACCATCCAACCTGACAGAACTGGAGAGGATCTGCAAGGAGGAATGGTAGAGGATCCCCAAATCCAGGTGTGAAAAACTTGTTACATCTTTCCCAGAAAGACTCATGGCTGTATTAGATCAAAAGGGTGCTTCTACTAAATACTGAGCAAAGGGTCTGAATACTTAGGACCATGTGATATTTCAGTTTTTCTTTTTTAATAAATCTGCAAAAATGTCAACAGTTCTGTGTTTTTCTGTCAATATAGGGTCCTGTGTGAGGAAAAAATGATCTTAAATGATTTTAGCAAATGGCTGCAATATAACAAAGAGTGAAAAATGTAAGGGGGTCTGAATACTTTCCATCCCCACTGTATTTCTGGACCCTGTCCTTATTATGTTATTTCTTGGCGGTCACTCTAAAGCCTGCCAAGCAGAAGCTAATGGAAAAGACTGGAAAAAGAGATCAGTCTACCTAAATTGCTTAGCACACTCTATCTTCATATAACTACCTAACAAACCCCTGCGATGTGGATCTTCTACAGCCGTTCTATCTTCTATGGATAAGTGCTAGTCCACATTGTCTTGTTAGCAGATAAATACGAGAAATATAAAGGATTACCCAAAAAACTGGACTGTGGAATATTCATTTTTTAACTTATTAAACACATCACTTACATTTCCAGAATCTGCATCTCAAAATATCCTAAAATGGAATGGAGTATTTATTGCTCACCTGTGCTGAACTCTATAAGAATGTTCTCCTCCTCTTTAATCCCCAGATGTCCTTCTTCCTCATCCTCAGCTTTGACATCTCTCTGAGTCTCTCTGGTGGTTCCGGGGTCTGTGAATAAAGATGAGAGTGAAGCCCCCTGTACTGAGATGTATAAGAGACCCCAGAGAGTGTGTGTGGGGGGAGACTGGTCACGTCTCTTGGCTGGTAACACACAATGACATGATGTGAGGAGGAGAGCCGGAGTCTAATAGAGGCTGATGGCTCCTGACTCCCCCACTGGGCACATACTGTCTCCCCATTACTGTCTACTGACAGAGGAGGGGGGAGAAGAAGAGATTGTTGTAGTGACTGAACAAGGAGAATCTGGGACTCTTCTCTGGATTTAATGTTTATTACTCACCTGGGCTGATCTCTGGAAAGGTTACCTCCTCCTTAAGGATCTCATCATCCATCACATCTGACCCTTCTGGATCCTCTTTAACTTCCACTTTAATCATATTTTCATCCTGAAAAATGTTTAAATAGGACATACTCTTAGATCTAGTACCCCCCTGCAACATATATAAACATTATACTTAAAGTACAACTAAAAGCATTTTTTTTCTCAGTTTTGGACAGAATAGAGATGGATTAGAACCCCTGTCAGTTTTTATTTCTGTCTGTGCACTCATAAGGAGATCCACTCTATGCTATACCACTGCTGATGTTATTTGTGCATAGCACATAGCCCGTATATGAACCTTTGATTGCCCCGAAGTGCAGCAAGTGGAATAGGATCATCCGTCAGTGCATATACTTTCAGATTTACCCCACTTGTATGGGACTTACTCTTCATCGACTGTCATTTTTCCTAGCCTGGGAAGGTTACAGAGGGCATATTGCTTCCCATAGTGGCAATTAGTGGAGAGGAGGAGTGGGCTAGTGGAAGGGGGTGACTCTCCTAGATTCCTTTGAAGTGCAGAAGTTGGGGTGGCCCCTTTTGGGTTGGGATGGTGAGTTAGGATTGTGGTGTGAGGGCAGATTTGGATGGGGTTTTGGGGTGGTGGGGTGCGTGCCCCACTGGGGTTCTGGTATGCTTGGTCTGCGTTCTATGATGTTGATGTCCAAATAAATTATGATTTTTGTCCTGGTGAAGGTTTTTTCTAGCATTAAGGAGATTCACCCTCTCAAATTGTCCCATTTACCATTTTCATTGAAAGGGAACATAAAAAATGTGGCTTGTCCCTAGAAAATAGAGGGGAAGTCTTCCAATGGGGACACTAGCTCTGATGACCTTAAGGGCCCCATAAGATTCCCTTAATTTGCAGGGATTTCTTCTCACTTCCTGTTTGGCTATGGGACAGGAAGTGAAGAAAAATCTCCCCAATGGGGCACCAATGGCAAAAAATAAACTGACAGGAGATATAACCCTCCCTTACTCTATCCAAAGAGAAAAAAAGGTTGCCTATAGTTCTACTTTAATCTCATCTACCTGATCTTCCTGAGGGATCTCTTGATCCTCCTGATGTTCCTGTGTGGAGCCCTGGGAAAACAGAGGACGGGGACATCTCTCTGGGGTATTTCTGTTACTGGATCCATCTGTAGGAAACACACACACTGACTGAATACATTGTTTCTATGTCTTTATATCACAGGTAAGGATGAGCTCAGGATCCCTGTCCGAACCCATTTTTATTGAGCCCACTGGGAAGCTGTCATGTGTACTGCGCCAATGATAAATGGCTGAGCCATTCCCTGACCCACAGTTGCTCAGCACAGGTGACAGCTTCTTAGTGGCTTTGGTCATGTAGGTTCGGACTAGGATCTGAACTCATCTGAGCTCATCCGTAAACAGAGGATGTGTGTATCTAGGTGAATCCTCAATACTCTTCTCTCCTTTACAAGAAATGAAAGTCTCCTCTTACCCGGTGATGTGAGGGGCGGCCGGTTCTCCATCATGATGTCCTTGAGTCCTATTTAGTTCTCTATATGACCAATGTGCCTAAAATACAAGCTAGAACATGAAATCAATATTATTAGAAATGCAAATGCCATTGCCTGTACATGTACTGCTGTGAAATTTATGTTCAAAATGGTGATATTTTTCTGTGGCCTCTCAGTTAGGCTTTTCAACTCTGGCATTTTAACAGATATCCATGGGAGATGAAGATGTAGGATTGGGAATTGAGGATTGAGGATTGATTTGGGAAGTAGGACAAGATCATAAGATTGTTACTTTATGACTTTAGTCATAAATCAGTGCCAATTGAAAAAGAGTCCTGTCAGTTGTCTGAGTAGTGCGGTCCACTGCGAATTCAGGCCCAGTGACTTCTATGGGAACGTTTCTTAATCGCACGTCATTCAGTTGTGAACAGGATAAAATCCTGACCTGATCCAATCCTGACCTGATCCAATCCTGACCTGATCCAATCCTGACCTGATCCAGATCAAAAACTGACCTGAAACGCTGAACAACTACTTTGTCAATTAGCTGTGAAAAAGGAGCTTCAATTTGCAACGCACATGTATGAACCCAGCCTACCTGTACAAAAAAAGTGTAAATGTAAAAAAACACACACAAAAAATGTACTCAATGATGTGTCTTGTCCATATCCCCAAAGGACTAGGACCTTACCCCAACCCCCCCCCCCCCCTCCTCAACATGGTTCACCTAGCCCAGTGGTCTCCAAATTGAGGCCCAAGGGCTGGATATTTTGCTTGCTTTTATCCGGCCCTTGGAGCACTATTTCCTTAACTGACACCAAGGATGACACCAACAATGGGGCCCAATGACAGCAACGATGGGGCAAAATTCCTGCCAATGACACCAACGATGAGGCACAATTCCTCCCAATGTCAGCAACGATGGGGCACAATTCTATTTCAATTACAGCAACAATGGGGCACAATTCCTCCCAGTGACATAAACAATGGGGCACAATTCCTCCCAATGACAGCAACGATAGGGCACGATTCCTCCCAGTGACACCAACGATGGGGCACGATTCCTCCCAGTGACACCAACGATGGGGCACGATTCCTCCCAGTGACACCAACGATGGGGCACGATTCCTCCCAGTGACACCAACGATGGGGCACGATTCCTCCCAGTGACACCAACGATGGGGAACAATTCCTCCCAGTGACACCAACGATGGGGAACAATTCCACCCAGTGACACCAACGATGTGGAACAATTCCTCCCCGTGACACAAACGATGGGGCACAATTGCTCCCCGTGACACCAACGATGGGGCACGATTGCTCCCAGTGACACCAACGATGGGGCACGATTGCTCCCAGTGACACCAACGATGGGGCACGATTGCTCCCAGTGACACCAACGATGGGGCACGATTCCTCCCAGTGACACCAACGATGGGGAACAATTCCACCCAGTGACACCAACGATGGGGAACAATTCCACCCAGTGACACCAACGATGTGGAACAATTCCTCCCCGTGACACAAACGATGGGGCACAATTGCTCCCCGTGACACCAACGATGGGGCACGATTGCTCCCAGTGACACCAACGATGGGGCACGATTGCTCCCAGTGACACCAACGATGGGGCACGATTGCTCCCAGTGACACCAACGATGGGGCACGATTGCTCCCAGTGACACCAACGATAGGGCACGATTGCTCCCAGTGACACCAACGATGGGGCACGATTGCTCCCAGTGATACCAACGATGGGGCACGATTGCTCCCAGTGACACCAACGATGGGGCACAATTCCTCCAAGTGACACCAACGATGGGGCACAATTCCTCCATGTGACACCAACGATGGGGCACAATATTTCCCAGTGACACCAATGATGGGGCATTTTTTAATTCAACTGATGCTGGGATATGTTCTACTCCTGAAGGCCACAGTCCCCCCCCCCCCCCCCCAGCTGAATTCGACCAAGGAGTACTAGGTGGGGGGCTGCCCCGAAGAGAACTCTCTCAGAGGAGAAAGGAACCTAATGTCCACAGAGTGACAAAGCGTGAGAGAAAGATAAATTAACCACTTGCCGACTGCAATATGTATATATACGTTGCAGTGGTTTACAGAGGCTATGGATGAAGCTATTAGCCATAACCCCGGCATCGTTTTTTTGGAGCTGGCTTCCTTATGCGTCGCTGGAACGGATTCCGAAGC
Organism: Lithobates clamitans; assembly: GCA_037952925.1. Lineage (NCBI taxonomy): Eukaryota > Metazoa > Chordata > Amphibia > Anura > Ranidae > Lithobates > Lithobates clamitans. Next base: position 213,777 of record JBBGZY010001859.1, read on the forward strand.
AGCAGGAGGGGGTGTTCCCACCTCCAGCTGCTCAACAGTGTCTCTCAGGCTTACCATTTCTGCCGGTTCGCCCGATAAACAATCCAACGGTGTGGCCGAACGCTCCCATAGATACTCTTTGATCGCCTCTATGGTCTTGGAGGACCAGAGATGACGTCATTTCCAGTCCAGGCTGGAAGTACCATAAATACAAAAAAATAATAATAATAATCTTTTGCTTTTAAAAAGGAGAGATTTTAGTTTTGCTTTTTTTACCCCGATCTCTCCGTAAAGAGGACCTGTCATCCTTATTTCTATTAAAAGGGATGTTTACATTCCTTGTAATAGGAATAAAAGTGATTAAAAAAAAAATTAAATAAAGAGACAGTGTAAAAATAAAAAGTAAAATAAATAATAATAAAAAAAAAAAGTTTTTACAGCATTCCACCCCTCTGTGCTCATGCGCAGAGGCGAGCACATATGTAAACGGTATTCGCACCACACATGTGAAGTTAGAGCGAGAGCAATAATTCTAGCACTAGACCTCCTCTGTAACTTTAAACAGGCAACCGGTAAAGGCGTTTAAACCGTCGCCTATGGAGATATACCCCTCAGCTCACTCCATCAGTCTCTCCACTAAGGATGAGCTCAGGCGTGTTCGCAAACATCACATGCCGAGCCCGCCAGGAAGTCGGCACTGCACAGCGCTAATCACAGGCAGTGAGACATTTCCCGATCTCTGCAGCCGCACATCAGGAAATGCCTCACTGCTTACGATTAGCGCTCCGCAGAGCCGACTTCCTGGCGGGCTCGGCACGTGACGTTTGCAAACACGCCTGAGCTCATCCTTACTCCTCATGTATCACTAATTTACTAACAGATATTGGAGCGGCACCATTCTGGCAAAAATGAGAATCACAATTTTTTTGCTTAGAAGATAGATCACAATTCTTGCGGCGTAACATCATCTTTCACATTAAAACAAAAAAAATTGGGCTAACTTTACTGTTTCGTTTTTTTTATTCATTGAAGTGTATTTTTTCCCAAAAAATTGCATTTGAAAAAACGCTGGGCAAATACAGTGTGACATTAAATATTGCAGCAATTGCCATTTTATTCCCTAGGGTCTCTGCTAAAATATAAATAATGTTTGGGGGTTCCAAGTAATTTTCTAGCAAAAAAATATTGATTTTAACTTAAGAAAGCAGTGTCAGAAAAAGATTTAGACTTTAAGTGGTTAAACTTCCTGCATTTACACCTTGTTGAAAACTTGACAGACTGCCCGGATTATTGATTTACACAGAAGTTCTATCTAGGGATGCACCGAAATTTCGGCCACCGAAACATATCGGCCGAAAATGGCCCTTTCGGCAAAAAGCCGAAAGAGAATGTTTGCTGATACTGGCGCCGAAAATGGGGAAGGCCTGAGCGGGGCGGGCTCCGCCCCCGCCCCTGGTGCCGCCTATCAGGGGGACTTCCTATATCGTTGAAAGGGGGGAGAGCCGCCGCCGCCTGTTTGATTACAGCGTCGGGAACATCACAGCTTTCATTTCAATAGCTGTGTGTTCCCCGCTGCACGCCGTCACATACAGCCCCTCCCCCTTGTCCGGGCACTTTGATAGACAGATTACCTGTCCAATCCTGGGACGGGTGATCTGTCTATCAAAGTTCTCCGGACAAGGAGGAGGGGCTGTATGTGACGGCGTGCAGCGGGGAACACACAGCTATTGAAATGAAAGCTGTGATGTTCCCGACGCTCTAATCAAACAGGCGGCAGCTCTCCTCTTCCTTCACTGGCTGCAATGGGGACACTGGCTACACTACTGGGGACACTGGCTGCCTTACTGGGGTAAATGGCTGCACTACTGGGGTAAATGGCTGCACTACTGGGGTAAATGGCTGCACTACTGGGGTAAATGGCTGCACTACTGGGGTAAATGGCTGCACTACTGGGGTAAATGGCTGCACTACTGGGGTAAATGGCTGCCCAACTGGGGACACTGGCTGCCCAACTGGGGACACTGGCTGCCCAACTGGGGACACTGGCTGCCCAACTGGGGACACTGGCTGCCCAACTGGGGACACTGGCTGCCCAACTGGGGACACTGGCTGCCCAACTGGGGACACTGGCTACGCTGCAATGGGGACACTGGCTGCCCTACTGGGGACACTGGCTGCACTACTGGGGACACTGGCTGCACTACTGGGGACACTGGCTGCACTACTGGGGACACGGGCTGCATTGATCTCTTGTATCATGTTCGCAGTCTCTGACCATCTCCTGTACCATGTCCCCAGTCCCTGACCATCTCCTGTACCATGTCCCCAGTCCCTGACCATCTCCTGTACCATGTCCCCAGTCCCTGACCATCTCCTGTACCATGTCCCCAGTCCCTGACCATCTCCTGTACCATGTCCCCAGTCCCTGACCATCTCCTGTACCATGTCCCCAGTCCCTGACCATCTCCTGTACCATGTCCCCAGTCCCTGACCATCTCCTGTACCATGTCCCCAGTCCCTGACCATCTCCTGTACCATGTCCCCAGTCCCTGACCATCTCCTGTACCATGTCCCCAGTCCCTGACCATCTCCTGTACCATGTCCCCAGTCCCTGACCATCTCCTGTACCATGTCCCCAGTCCCTGACCATCTCCTGTACCATGTCCCCAGTCCCTGACCATCTCCTGTACCATGTCCCCAGTCTCTGACCATCTCCTGTACCATGTCCCCAGTCTCTGACCATCTCCTGTACCATGTCCCCAATCTCTGACCATCTCCTGTATCAACTCTGCAGTCTCTGACCATCTCCTGTACCATGTCCCCAGTCCCTGACCATCTCCTGTACCATGTCCCCAGTCCCTGACCATCTCCTGTACCATGTCCCCAGTCCCTGACCATCTCCTGTACCATGTCACCAGTCCCTGACCATCTCCTGTACCATGTCCCCAGTCTCTGACCATCTCCTGTACCATGTCCCCAGTCTCTGACCATCTCCTGTACCATGTCCCCAGTCTCTGACCATCTCCTGTATCAACTCTGCAGTCTCTGACCATCTCCTGTACCATGTCCCCAGTCCCTGACCATCTCCTGTACCATGTCCCCAGTCCCTGACCATCTCCTGTACCATGTCCCCAGTCCCTGACCATCTCCTGTACCATGTCCCCAGTCCCTGACCATCTCCTGTACCATGTCCCCAGTCCCTGACCATCTCCTGTACCATGTCCCCAGTCTCTGACCATCTCCTGTACCATGTCCCCAGTCTCTGACCATCTCCTGTACCATGTCCCCAGTCTCTGACCATCTCCTGTATCAACTCTGCAGTCTCTGACCATCTCCTGTACCATGTCCCCAGTCCCTGACCATCTCCTGTACCATGTCCCCAGTCCCTGACCATCTCCTGTACCATGTCCCCAGTCTCTGACCATCTCCTGTACCATGTCCCCAGTCTCTGACCATCTCCTGTACCATGTCCCCAGTCTCTGACCATCTCCTGTATCATCTCTGCAGTCTCTGACCATCTCCTATACCATGTTCCCAGTCACTGACCATCTCCTGTATAAAAATAGTTTTAAAAACAGTCACTTTCAGTATCGGTTTTCGGGATCAAGGAAGATTTATTTTCGGTATCGGTTTCGGCACCAAAAAACCTATTCGGTGCATCCCTAGTTCTATCCCTTTGATCTAAGAAGGAAGCTTAGTTACAATGTTTCAAGTTATTGGCAGAATGGGATGCTTTCTTTTGACAGCTGAGTGAGCAGATAAAGTCTTTCCACTTGTTTATATGAAAGAATCGGCAACCTCTGCAGGAGAGATCGTCAGGGAGGTGAATCGAGATAACAGATATATCAGTCTGGATGTCACACCACTTCCTCAAACTCAATCTATCCAAAACCGAGCTCATAATTGTTCCTCCCCCACATGCCCCTTCTCCTGATCTCTCTGTCAAGTTTGTTGGCACAATCAGCCCGCCCCTCATGCCAAGATTCTAGGACTCAGCCCCACATCCAATCACTGTCCAAATCTTGCCGCCTCAACCCCTGCAACATCTCCAAAATACACCCCTTTCTAACCAATGACACCACAAAGCTCTTAATTCACTCCCTGGTTATCTCTTTCATCAACTACTGCAACCTGCTCCTCATTGGCTTACCTTTACATAGACTATCCCCCATTCAGTCCATAATGAATGTTGCTGCAAGACTCATCCACCTTACAAACCGCTCAGTGTCTGCTACCCCTCTCTGCCAATCCCTCCATTGGCTTCCGCTCACCCAACTACTTCAATTAAAAAACTAACAACTTACAAAGCCATCCACAACTCGCCCCCAGCTACATCACTAACCTAGTCTCAAAATACTAACCTAATCGTTCTCTTTGTACCTTCCAAGACCTCCTGCTCTCTAGCTACCTTGTCACCTCATCCCATAATTGCCTCCAGGACTTCTCTCGAGCTTCTCCCTTCCTATGGAACTCTCTACCCCAATCTGTCTGATTATCTCCTACTCGGTTTGCTTTTAGATGATCCCTGAAAACCCTCCTTCATCTAATGACTGTACTTTAATTTTCTCCATCAGCTTCTCCCCTACAGCGGAAACCTTTGTATCAATTGACCCTCCCTTAGATTGTAAGCTCTAACGGGCCCTCTAGTTCCTCCTGTATTGAATTGTATTGTAACTGTACTGTCTGCCCTCATGTTGTAAAGCACTACGCAAACTGTTGGCACTATATAAATCCTGTATAATAATAATATTCCCCAGTTCAAGTCCACTACAAGTTACTGGTGGTCAGTCGAAAAAGTTCCCCCTCCTCCGATCATTGGTGGTCAGCTACTACATAAAAATTCCCATCTCTTTTTATTTCTGTAAATTTGCATTTTTTTTGGTGCAAAGTCTGCTTTACATTCCGGGACGTTGTGCCGGTCCTACAGCCGATGCACAGAGACAACCCAGCGACCCTTCCTACGTTATACACCAAATTTTCAGAAATTCTGAAGCATGTATACCAAGAACCAAAAGGGACCCCTCCACCAACCAGTCCACACAGAGCGCCGGGACCCCCCAGTCCACACAGAGCGATGTGACCCCCAGACCACACAGAGCGCCGCGACCCCCCCAGTCCACACAGAGCGCCGCGACCCCCCCAGACCACACAGAGCACCGCGCCCCCCCCCCCCCGTCCACACAGAGCGCCGGGACCCCCCCAGTCCACACAGAGTGCTGCGACCCCCCAGACCACACAGAGCGCCCAGGACCCCCCAGTCCACACAGAGCGCCCGGGACCCCCCAGTCCACACAGAGCGCCCGGGACCCCCCAGTCCACACAGAGCGCCCGGGACCCCCCAGTCCACACAGAGCGCCCAGGACCCCCCAGTCCACACAGAGCGCCCAGGACCCCCCAGTCCACACAGAGCGCCCAGGACCCCCCAGTCCACACACAGCGCCCAGGACCCCCCAGTCCACACACAGCGCCGGGATCCCTTGGCTCTCGGGTCCCAGCACCGCCATCCCAGGTAAGGGAAACAGGCAGTGGAGCCTTGCAGCTTTACTGCCAATTTCCTACTGCGCACACACGAGCGGCGCGGCGATCTGTGAATGGCCCCGTGGATTTCTGGGAACACACACAGTTCCCAGAAAAGTTCTCAGCTAGGAGCAGAACATGCCGCGGAATAGGAAGAGGCAGATTAGCAAGACTGCCTAGCAACAAGGGTTCAGGTAAGTTTAAAAATTTTTTTTTGCGCAAATGTTTTTTTTTTTAATTTTTTTAGGATTTTTGGTGCAATTTTTTTTTCAGGGTGGCCCTCCACTTTAATGACCAGGCCATTTTTTGCGATACGGCACTGCCTCATTTGTGCGGTCGTGCGACGTTGTACCCAAAGAAAATTGACGTCCTTCTTTTCCCTCAAATAGAGCTTTCTTTTGGTGGTATTTGATCACCTCTGCGTTTTTTTTGCGTTATAAACAAAAAATAAGCATTAATTTTGAAAAAAATAAAACATTTTTTTTTTACTTTTTGCTAATAAATACCCCCCCAAAAATTTTTTAAAAAAACCCCTAAATTTCTTCATCAGTTTGGGTGGATATATATTCTTTTACATATTTTTGGTAAAAAAAAAAACGCAATAAACGTATATTGATTGGTTTGCACAAAAGTTATAGCATCTGCAAAATAAGGTGTAGATTTATGGCATTTTTATTTTTTTACTAGTAATGGTGGCGATTGGTGATCAGTGATTTTTAGCGGGACTGCGACATTGCGGCAGACAGATCGGACACTTTTTTTGGGACCACTGACATTTATACAGCGATCAGTGCCACAAAAACAGCCACTAATTACTGTATAAATGTCACTGGCAGGGAAGAGGTTAACACTAGGGGGGGCGACCGAAGGGGTTAAATGTATTCCCTCATGTGTGTTCTAACTGTGGGGGGATGGGTCTGCCTGGAGGAAGAGACCGATCGTTGTCCCTAATCTTTAGGAGCAGCAGATCTGTCTCTCCTCCCCTGACAGAACAGAGATCTCTCTGTTAACATTGACAGATCTCCGTTCTGTCTCTGTCAGGATCGATCGCGGGTGGCCGACAGGCACTCTGGTTCAGCCACATCTGGTGTGTGCCGTCCAGAGAAGGGCAACAAAATTAGGGACTGGCGGACCTCAGCTATGAGGAACAACTACAAGCACTAAACGTATTCTCTCAAGAGAAGAGACGCTTGACAGGAGATATGATAGCGATATACAAATATCTCAATGGTGATCCCAACGTAGGTAGAAAACCATTCAGTCTCAGGAGAGTAATGCCACGTACACACGACCGGTTTTGCCGTCGGAATAAACTCTGAAGGTTTTTCCGAGTTCCGCTCAAGCTGTCCTGCGTACACACGATCACACCAATCTCCGACCGTCCAGAACGCGACGACGTACAACACGTACGACGGGACTAGAAAACGGAAGTTCAATAGCCAGTAGCCAATAGCTTCCGTCTCGTACTTGCTTCAGAGCATGCGTCGTTTTTTTTGGTGCGTCGGAACGGCATACAGACAAGCGTTTTTTTCGATAGTAATTAGTTCCATCGGAAAAATATAGAACATGTTCTCTATCTAAGTCCGTCTGAATTTTCGACGGAAAAAGTCCGATGGGGCATACACACGGTCGGTATATATGATGAAAAGCTCCCATCGGACTCTTTCTGTCGGAAATTCCGCTCGTGTGTATGCAGCATAAGAAGACACGGAGCCACACAATAAGATTGGAGGAGAAGCAGTTTAACCTTAAAGCGGATTTCCACCCAAAAGTGGAACTTCCGCTCATCCGATTCCTCCCCCCCTCCGGTGCCACAATTGGCACCTTTCAGGGGGGGTGCAGATACCTGTATTAGACAGGTATCTGCACCCACTTCCAGGAATAGACTCCCGCGGGAGTCACGCCCCCCCCCCCCGCTGTCTCCTGGGAAACACACAGGTCCCAGGAAATAGCGAGGACCACTTAGGACACGCAGCGCGACTCGCGCATGCGCAGTAGGGAAGTGAAGCCGCAACGCTTCACTTCCTTATTCCCTCACAGAGAATGGCGGCGGCAGCAGCCGAGAGCCGAGCTATTGCCCGGCTTCGACTGCCGACGTTGCTGGATTCCTGGACTGGTAAGTGTCCGTTTATTAAAAGTCAGCAGCTGCAGTGTTTGTAGCTGCTGGCTTTTAATAATTTTTTTTCAGGTGGACCCTCTCTTTAAGCTGCGTAAGGGATTTTTCACTGTCAGGGAGGTTAAGGATGTGGAGCTCTCTTCCACAATCAGTGGTATCAGCAGGAAGTATTTATAGTTTTAAAAGACTCTTGGATGTGCATCTTAGTGAACACAATATACAGGGATATGGGAAATTATTATTGACATGAACACACATACGTCATGTACGCAGGTTGAACTGGTGTCTTTATTCAATCTTACCAACTACTTTATGTAGCTATGTAAAACATTAAAAATAAGTGTCTATTTACTAAAGGCAAATCCACTTTGGAAGTACACTTGGAAGTGCAGTCGATGTAGATCTGAGGGGAAGATCAAAATGAGGGGAATCTCTCTTGATTTTATCATCCAATCATGTGCAAGCAAAAATGCCGTTTTTTTTTTTCCTTGCCTGTCCCCCTCAGATCTACAGCAACTGCACTTCCAAGTGCACTTGTAGTGCAAAGTGGATTTGCCTTTAGTAAACAAACCCCCCCTGTCTCACCTTACTCTGCCCATGCTCAGTTGCTCTCAGTTTTTAGGCACTGACAAATTTGTAGAGGGCGGTCTGCTGACAGCCTTAAAGCGGGGTTCCACCCAAATTTTGAACAATATCTGTATGTATTCTCTTCCTTGCCTAGATGCTGACATGCCGTTTAACCACTTTAAGACCAGCCTCGTTTTGGATTTTAGGTGTTTACAAGTTTAAAACAGGTTTTTTTGCTAGAAAATGACTTAGAACCCCCAAACATTATATATTGTTTTTTTTTCTAACATCCTAGAGAATACAATAGCGGTCATTGCAATACTTTTTTTTGCACCGTATTTGCGCAGCGGTCTTTTAAGCGCACTTTTTTTGGAAAAAATTCACTTTTTTGAAAAAAATAAATAAGACAACAGTAAAGTTAGCCCAATTTTTTTTTATATTGTGAAATATAATGTTACGCCAAGTAAATTGATACTCATCATGTCACGCTTCAAAATTGCGCCCGTTCGTGGAATAGCGTCAAACTTTTGCCCTTAAAAATCTCCATAGGCGACGTTTAAAAAATTCTACAGATTGCATGTTTTGCGTTACAGAGGAGGTCTAGGGCTAGAATTATTGCTCTCACTCTACCGGTCGCGGCGATACCTCACATGTGTGGTTTGACCACCGTTTTCATATGCGGGCACTACTCATGTATGCGTTCGCTTCTGCGCGCGAGCTCGTCGGGACAGGGCGCTTTAAAAATTTTTTTTTTTTTTTTTTATTATTTATTTTACTTTATTTTATTTATTTTTTCACTGTTTAAAAAAAAAAAAAAAAAATGGATCACTTTTATTCCTATTACAAGGAATGTAAACATCCCTTGTAATAGAAAAAAGCATGACAGGTCCTCTTAAATATGAGAACTGGGGTCAAAAAGTCCCCAGATCTCATATTTAGACTAAAATACAAAAAAAAAAGTCGTTTAAAAAAATGACACAAAAAAAATTGTGCCTTTAAGAGAAGTGGGCGGAGCCGTCATAATGACATCGCTCCGGCCGTCACATGGTATGGAGACGGGTGGGGGCCATCTTGGCCTCACTCGTCTCCATACCTAAGCAGGGAAAGGACCCGATCGCCTCCGCCGCTACCGACGGCTCCGGTAAGCGGCGGAGGGTGCGGGAGAGCGGCGGGTGGCACCTCTCCCGCTGCCGATAACGGTGATCTCGCGGCGAACTCGCTGCAGAGACCACCATTATCGTGTACGGAACCGCCCGCTGAAAAGATGGATACCTCGGTTGTGGCAGCAGCTGCTGCCGTTACTGAGATATCCATCTTCAAAAAAATGACGTATATATACAGTGGGCGGTCCGGAAGTGGTTAAAAAAATTTAAATCGCCGTAATTACCTTTTATTTTTCTATTCTTCTTTGCACTTCCTGGTTCTCCTCCCGTGGGAGTAGGCGTGTTTCTAGCCTCTACCAGACTCCTGGGAGCTAGTCTCAGGCTTTCCAGGATGCCACTGAGCATGTGCGGGAATGAGCAGTGAATGCTGGGAGCACAGCATTCACCACATCCAGGAAATAAATGCTTGTGGGCTTCAAATGCCCACAATGAAGATGGAAACCGCCTGCAGTGAATAATATAAGTTATTCTTTCTGACGAAATCTGACACAGGCGGACATATTACACACAATATGTGAGTATGTAATGCTGAGAAGAAAAGTTTGTGAATGAACTAAAAAAAAAAAAAAAAAAACGATAGATAGGTGGACCCCCGCTTTAACCACTTCAACTCCAGAAAGTTGTTTTCCCCCCTTCATGTCCATTTTTTGGCGATACAGCACTGCATTACATTAAATGACAATTGGAGGGCGTGCAATGCTTTACGCAAATAAAATTGATGTCCACAAATAGAGCTTTCTTTTGGTGGTATTTGATCACATTTATTTTTTGTGCTATATACAAAAAAAGACTGACAATTTTGAAAAAACACACTATTTTTTATTTTCTGCTATAAAACATACCCAATAAATAAATGTAAAAAATCAAATTTCTTCATCAATTTAAGCCAATATATATTCTGATACATATTTTTGGTGAAAAAAACAAAAACAATACGTGTATATTGATTGGTTTGTGCAAACGTTATAGCGGCTACAAACTATGGCATATTTTTATTTATTATTTTTTTTATTTACTAGTAATGGCGGTGATCAGGGACTTGTGCCCCGTACACACGGTTGGATTTTCCGATGGAAAATGTCCGATCGGAGCGTGTTGTCGGAAATTCCGACCGTGTGTAGGCTCCATCGGACATTTTCCATCGGATTTTCCGACACACAAAGTTGGAGAGCAGGAGATAAAATTTTCCAACAACAAAATCCGTTGTCGGAAATTCCGATCGTGTGTACACAAATCCGACGGACAAAGTGCCACGCATGCTCAGAATAAATAAAGAGATGAAAGCTATTGGCCACTGCCCCATTTATAGTCCCGACGTACGTGTTTTACGTCACCGCGTTTAAAACGATCGGATTTTCCGACAACTTTGTGTGACCGTGTGTATGCAAGACAAGTTTGAGCCAACATCCGTCGGAAAAAATCCTAGGATTTTGTTGTCGGAATGTCCGAACAAAGTCCGACCGTGTGTATGGGGCATTATAGCGGGACTGCGATATTGCAGCGGAAAAACCGGACACCTGACATATTTTTGGGACCAGTGACACTAATACAGTGATCAGTGCAAAAAAAATGCACTGTCACTGTACTAATAAAACTGGCAGGGAATGGGTTTAACACCAGGGGCGATCAAAGGGTTAACTGTTGTGTTGTGTTTGTTACAATATGATTTTTTTTATATTATTCAGACATAAGATACATTGGACATAACATTACACAATAGTGAGTTGGTCAGATTACTGTCAGTTGTTTGGCTTGAGTAAATTTCTCAAACAAATGCTGTTTCATACAATGGGTACGTAGATACCATTGTTGTATTCAACTGACAGTTTTCAACAGGCTATTGTCTCTATAGCTACAGTAAACAAGTAAGACATTACTTGTTTGAGATTCTTTCAGCTCTCAAACTGAAAGAATGACTGTTATATTACTGTCAGGTTTTGGCTTGAGTAGACAATGGGTACGTAGATACCATTGTTGTATTCAATTGACAGTTTTCAACAGTCCATTGTTTCTACAGCTACAGTAAACAGGCATGTTTTCTGTTGTTTGGTAACTATGGTAAACAGCCTGACACATAAAAGGGGAAATTCAGGCATAAGCTAGGGACACACATCATCATGCTTTGAAGATCAGAAGCCACTCATGATACAAGAACAGTACCTGATTTCCAGAAGAATTGTTGCCAATGGAGATCACGAACATACAGTAACAGAAGATAAGTAACCTTTAAGTGTATTTGTACTGATTTAGACCATAGGCTGTTCATTTGCTAGGCATTTTGCTTGTTATAGATATCTGTCAGTCTTGTATTGTATTCCTAAGATTGTAATAGTTTTGTATGTACAGCATCTTTGTATAGTAAAAGCACATTTACACACTGCAGAAGTCTTAGCTTCCTTGCTTATACCACAGAGTAACCTTGCTAGATAGACGCAAGCAAAACATCTGTGTTCCCTAGGAGTGCTTGCTAACTGTGTGGGGGAGGTGCTTTGTTTGGTGGATTGTGGATTGTTTAGATCTGTGTTTTTTCCTAGCAGGACAACAGGATCAACACATTCCCCTCTCACAGAACGGCGGTCTGCCTTGTTTACATAGGCAGACTGCTGTTCTGCCTTTCTCCTGAAGGATCGGTGGGTCTCGGCGGACAACGCATCCGCCGGACCTGCTGATTGGCTCCCACTGTGTCCAATCACAGTAGGAGCAGGTCGCCGGCGGCGCTTGTGCCCCAGACCCAGAAGTGACAAACTACGTACCAGGTACATGATCTGGCACAGAGCGACCGGCCTGCCGCAGTAAATCTACGGTGGGCGGTCCGCAACAGGTTAAAGTAACCAGGTTAAAATTAAACCCTCCTATCCTTTATAGACAAGAAAGCTGCTTCTGTTTGATTTGCAATTGCCATGGCGCTGCACATGTGATCAGTTAGCAATCCTGGAACTCCAGGAATGTAACTGCTTTTTTTTAACCGCTAAAACTATTTTTTTTTATTTATAGCGCAAAAAAAAAAAAAAAAATGATTATCAAATACCACCAAAAGAAAGGTCTATTTGTGGGAAAAAATGACATAAACTTAATTTACATTACGTACATCGTTGCATGACTGTGCAATTGTCAGTTAAAGTAACGCAGTGCCGTATCGCAAAAAATGGCCTGGTCATATGGGGGGGGGGGGTAAATCTTCTGCAGGTCAAGTGGTTAATAGGGGAGGTTTATGCTATTTGTAAATCTGTTCTTTCTAGCCCACATTACAATTCATAGACCTATAGGTCCAAAAAAATGTCCTGACCAGTTTCCTTCACATTTACAGTACACATTTACAAACCTATAAGTCTAAGTAAGTCTCTTAAAACAATACTGGAAACCCAGCATGGGTCATGACTAGTAGAGAATAGGGATGGGCGACGAGTTTGGCCGGAGCAGTGTAAGCTGGTTGTCAAGGAATAGGGTCGGAAAGCTGGCCGCCGCGTCCTTAACAACCGATGTGTCATTAGCCATCAATGGGTTTCCCTGCTGAAAGCTGAATAAAAAAAAATAAAGAAAGAAAGAAAGAAACGGCATTATTTGCAAGTAATTGGCCATAAAAGGGGTATGGGAGTCGGGTACTACCCTGGGGGACATATATCATTAATGAAAAAAAAAATTATTGTTTTTTTCAGGAGTAGTTATTATAATGAGGCTTAACCACTTCCCGCCTGGCCTATAGCAGAATGACGGCCGGGCGGTGGTTCAGTTATCCTGACCGGGCATCATATGACATCCTTCAGGATAACAGGCGCTGCGCGCCCGTGGGGGCGCTTATCACGGTGATCGGTGGTGCGGTGTGATAGTCTGACACACCGCTAAACCGATCTCGGTAAAGAGCCTCCGGCGGAGGCTCTTTATTACGTGATCAGCCTTGTCCAATCACGGCTGATCACGATGTAAACAGGAAGAGCCATTGATGGGCTTTTCCTCACTCGCGTCTGACAGACACGAGTAGAGGAGAGCAGATCGGTGGCTCTCCTGACAGGGGGGGTTTGCACTGATTGTTTATCAGCGTAGCCACCCCTCAGATGCCCACACTAGACCACAAGGGAAGCCCCCAAGACCACCAGGGAAGCCCCCAGCATGTGGATGGCCAGGTACATCCCCCATGGCCATCCACATGTAAAAAAAAAATGCCCAAAATATGCCAGTGCCCACAAATGGGCACTGACTGGCAGCTCATATTTACATTACAAAAAAGGGGGATGCCCCAGCAATGCCACCCATCAGTGTCATCAGTGCCACCCATCAGTGTCCATCAGTGCCACCTATCAGTGCCCATCCATGCCACCTATCAGTGCCACCCATAAGTGCCCATCAGTGCCGCCTACGAGTGCCCATCAGTGTCGCCTATAAGTGCCCATCAGTGCCACCTAAGAGTGCCCATCAGTGCCGCATACCAGTGCCACCTATCAGTGCCCATCAGTGCCACCTATCAGTGGACATCATCAGTGCCACCTCATTGGTGCCACCTCATCGGTGCCCATCAGTGCCGCCTTATCAGTGCCCGTCAGTGCAGCCATATCAGTGTCCATCATTGAAGAAGAAAACGTACTTATGTACAAAAGAAATTAACAGAAACAAAGAAAAACGTTTTTTTTTCAAAATTTTTGGTCTTTTTTTATTTGTTGCGCAAAAAATAAAAATCGCAGAGGTGATCAAATACCACCAAAATAAAGTTCTATTTGTGGGAACAAAGTGATAAAAAATTTGTTTGGGTACAGTGATGGATGACCGCGCAATTGTCATTCAAATTGCGACAGCGCTGAAAGCTGAAAATTGGCTGGGCAAGAAGGCGTCTAAGTGCCCGGTATCGAAGTGGTTAAAGTGCAACAATGAAAATGAAAAATTCCTTTAAATATCGTGCCGGGGGCCCCTCTTAATGTGCCTGTAAAGTGGCGCATTTGTAGCATATACAGAACATGCTACAGAAAAACGGACATTTCTAAAGAAAGAAATCCCATTTAAAATGACACGCAGTTACAATTGCCTTCACCTGGCTATTAAAAAAAATAAAGAAAAAAGAAGCATGGAGCCCCCCAGTCCATATCAGGCCCCTTGGGTCTGGTATGCATTTTAAGGGGAACCCCATGTCAAAAAAATACAAAAAAACAGCGTGGGGTCCCCCTCAACATCCATACCAGACCCTTATCCGAGCATACAGCCTGGCAGGTCAGGGAAAGGATGGGGGGCGATGAGTGAGTGCCCCCCCCTTCCAAACCATACCAGGCCACTTGCCCTCAACACCCTAAAGCACCTTTTCCCCATGTTGGGCTGTGGTTGTTGGGGGCTGCGGGTGGGGGGCTTATCGGGATCTGCAAACACCCTTTAACAAGGTGGCCCCTAGATCCTGCCCCCCCCATGTTAATGGGTATCAGGTACATCGTACCTGTACCCATTCACCATAAAAGTGTCAAAAAGTAAAAACCACAGGAAACAGTTTTTGACAAGTCCATTATTAAAAAAATAAAAAAGTATCCCTCGATGTAAATCCACCGTCAATCACGACGCCCGCTGGACCCAAAAAATAGAAAAAAATGAAAACACTTCTGCCTCCTGGGAGGCCTCCCGCGGTGCCACCGAGTGAGGTAACTGGGTGGCCCCGTCCTTTGCCTATATAAGAGCTGTCAAAGTGAGGAGAGAGCAGTCGGCAGGAGGCCTCCCAAGAGGCGGAAGTGTTTTCATTTTTTTCGGGTCTGGCGGTCGTCATGATTGATGGTGGATTTACATCGAGAGATACTAAGCACCCACCCCCCCCATGTTGAGGGCATGTGGCCTGGTATGGTTCAGAAAGGGGGGGGGGCGCTTGCTCACCCATCCCCCCCTTTTTTGTGACCTGCCGGGCTGCACGCTCGGATAAGGATCTAGTACGAAGTTTGGGGGGGGTGGGGACCCCACGTTAGTTTTTTTTTTTTTAATGTTGGCGTTTTTCTCTTTATTTTTTAATAGCTGGGTGCAGGCAATTGTAACTGTGTGTCATTTTAAATGGGGATTTCTTTCTTTAGAAATGTCAGTTTTGCTACAGCATGTTCTGTATATGCTACAAATGCGCCACTTTACAGGCATGTTAAGGGGGGCCCCTGGCACAATATTTAAAGGAATTTTTTATTTTCATTGTTGCACTTTAAGCATCATTAAAATCACTGCTCCTGAAAAACTGATTGTTTATTTTTTTTTATTGATACATGTCCCCCAGGGCAGTACCCAGACCCCCATACCCATTGTATGGCCAATTACTTGCATATAAACCTTCAATGCCTTTTTTTTTTCCTTTATTTTTTTTTTTACCGGCACTTAAAATAATAAAAAAAAAAATATTCAGCTGTCAGCTTTGCCCAATCAGGGCACAGAATACACCGTGCAGCTCTCAGCGTTCGTCGAGGCGAACACCCTGCGAATTCGGGGTGTTGGCCGAACGGCAGAACAGGCAAATGTTCAGCTCTAACTCATGCTCGGGCCGAACCCTTCGCCTATCCCTATTAATGAGATTTAGACAGCCCTGGATTTTCTTGAATGATGGAGAATTGTTATCGGACAGCCTGGGGTGGGCACTTCCTGACTAATCAAAGCTTGTCTAGATGCCTAGCTGTTAATTAGCTTACTGGTTAATTAGTTAGCTGCTAATTAGCTTACTGTTTAATTAGATCACTGTTAGCTGTTAATTGTATTGCTGTTTGAAGTTTGCAGTGTTGATGTGGGGACTGCCCCTATTTTTGAAGTGTATAAAAACCTGTATTCCTGTTCAATAAAGTTGTTCCTATTTGCACCTAAGCTAGTGCCGTCCAGTTCTCGGTTGCAAATCCCAGATATAACACCTTGTTCCTGAGTTCCAGCAGAAAGGAAGCAGCTCTCTGGCAGAGATACCCAGTCGGGGGTATCAGCAGTCCGTCACAACATCCTAAATTGTAAGTTATTTTTTTGGGGGGTGGAGGAGAAAAACAGATTGCTATACAGGCATACCCCACTTTTAAGTACACAGTGGGGTTTATTTACTAAAGCTGGAAAGTGCAAAATCAGGCTCACTTCTGCATAGAAACCAATGAGCTTCTAACTGAAGCTTGTTCAATTAAAGAGGAGTTCCACCCAGGGGGTCCATTAAAAAAAAAAAAAAATTAAAAGTCAGCAGCTACAAATACTGCAGCTGCTGACTTTTAATTGGACACTTACCTTTCCCTGGGTCCAGCGATGCGGGGGATCGAAGCCCCGCTCGTCTCCCCCTCCGCTCGTCGGCGCCGGCATTTCAACTGTGGGCGCCGGGCTGTGGCTTCACAGCCTGGCACCCACTGCGCATGCGCGAGCGGCGCCGCGCGCCGTGATTGGCCACTCAATCACCTGGGACCTGTAATGGGTCCCAGATGATTGACAGGAGGGAGGGAGCAGAGCCGAGCCCTTCCTGTGCCGAGGGGGAAGTGATGTCACCAGCCCAGGCAAAGGAAGAGGCAGACTACGAGGGACCACCTAGCAACAGGCATTTAGAGGTAAGTAAAAAAAAAAAAATATCCAAATGTTTTTTTGTTTTTTAGAATTTTTCAGGTATTTTTGTTTTTTTGGGTGGAACCCCACGTACAGAACAAGAAGAATCTAGATTTAGTGTATATGACGCACCTGTGCGGATCTCTGGAGGAACGTCCTCATCACTCTCTGCATACGTCTCTTCTGCTTCTTCTTTCACTTCCACTTTAATATAAATCAGATTTTCATCCTGAAATTAACAAAACATTCCAAGTTTCAAACAGAATGTTATATAGATCTTTGCCGGGTGCTTGTGACGCAGCCTCATTCACTTAAATGCCGAATGTGACGGAGGAGATAATCTTTGCTGTACCATGTGTAAACCCTTTGCAGCTTAGGGGTGCGGATGGGGAAATATCTCTTAGCCAAAAATAAATCAATACCAAAAAGGTGACGGGGGCTCTAACCCTTCCATAGGTCATCTAAACCTGAGAAAAAATGTTTGGGCTGCAGATGGGCTCTACTTTGAGGTCTCTTTGAAGCATAACTGCCAGATACGTGAATTAATAAAACATAATTCGCAAGTTGAAGTCGGGCTTGGTGATTGTTAGGAATTTAAATCACATAACCCTTTCTTTTTCTAATTCCCAACTAAATAATTGAAAGGACCCCCCCATCCCCATCTACCTGATCATCATGTTGGGTCTCATGTCCTTTCTTTGTAGAATCCCAGGAATTAGGAGAACCGGAACATCTCTCTGGTGTATTTTTATTACCGGGTCCACCTGTCAAAAATACACATAACCAATGAACAATGTAATTTCCGCAACTAGATCCATGATACTTTTCTTTATGTTATTTCTTATTCACCTGTGCTGATCTCTATAGGAGACTCCTCCTCTTTAATCCTCACATGTTCTTCTTTCTCCTCGTTAGCTTTGACGTCTCTCCGAGTGGTTCTGGTGTCTCCGGGGTCTGTGAATAAAGATGAGAGTGAAGCCCCCTGTACTGAGATGTATGAGAGACCCCAGAGAGTGTGTGTGGGGGGAGACTGGTCACATCTCTTGGCTGGTAACACATAATAACATTAGGTAAGGAGGAGAGCCGGAGGCAGTTTTCAGGCATTTTAGCGCTAGAAATCGCCTCTAAAAAGCACCTGAAAACTGCCTCCCATTCTGTGCAATGAGTGCTTTCACACTCAAGCCGTGCACTTGTGGTACGTTAGGAAAAGTCCTGCAAGCAGCATCTTTGGGGCTACTTGGGAGCGCTATAAATAGCGCTCCCAAAACCCCCCTGCCCATTGAAATGAATAGGCAGCGCTTTGAAAGCGCCGCAAAACTGGACTTTCTTCCTTTTTTTTTTTAAAGGTCACGTTACCTTAAAAAATCCACCCCGCTAGCGCCCAGAAAGCACCGTTAAAATGCTGCAAAAACAACCGGCGCTTTAGCGCTATTTTTAGCGGCGCTGCAGTGTGAATGGGGCCTAAGGGCTCGTTCACATTTACTTTAAAATGTGGCATGAACCAAATGCACATATTCGGAGCCGTGCAGTACCCCTTCATCAGTCATGTGATCATCACATGACTGACGAAGGGGTCCTGCACGGCCCCCGAAATGTTGCACTATGTCTTCTGTGATGTGATCGTTTTCCAATAAAGATTTGGACGTAATTGACAATCTGAGGTGTGCTGGCGAATATGTGCATTTATCTGAGATGTTTCCAGTTCCAGCTGGTTATTGCTGAGCACCCGTTACTCCTAAAGCCCTATCTAGGAAAGTGTGCGATGGGAATATCGATACTAAAATGTGGCATTGGACACACATTTTTAAAGCACTCTGAATGCCAATCAAAGCGCCTGTCACTAAATAAAATGATTACCTTACAGTCCTGTTCACACGTTGTGTTTGCTTTCCTTCAAAAATGATACCCCATGTCACTTTCTTGGCGCTTCAAAAGTGTCGCCA
This sequence comes from Lithobates clamitans, assembly GCA_037952925.1. Taxonomy (NCBI): domain Eukaryota; kingdom Metazoa; phylum Chordata; class Amphibia; order Anura; family Ranidae; genus Lithobates; species Lithobates clamitans. Next base: position 232,559 of record JBBGZY010001859.1, read on the forward strand.
AAGCCTCCATAGAAGTCTATGAAAAATGCACGCTAACAGCACCTGCAGCATTTGAGAGGCTTTTATTAAGCGTTAGCTTCGTTTTGTTTTGGAGGTATTGTAAGTGTGAGATATCCCAGGATGCACTGAGAAATCAACAAGTGAACCAGAAAGAAGTCATCAGCAGTCACTTCTGGTTCAGGTGTATATATTCTGGGAGTGTCCGGTGCAGACATCACATCTGTTGTGCAGCATGGAGCAGCAGGAAGGTGAGCCGGGTCCAGGTTGGAGTGCAGCAACCAGCAGATGGAACATAGGAACACTATATCATCTCATTTTTGTCCTTCAATAGTTCTGCATCGTTCAAATAAAACAAAGCAGATAAGAACTAAAACGTCTTATTCTGAAAATTCATTCCAATGAGACTTATATAATAAACTTTATAAGACTTACTTTATAGAGACTAATAAGCAGAGTACAGAAGGGCTGCCATAGAGATACTTTATTGGAGGAGTGTAGCAAGAATTAGGTGGTTTATAGATGGGAGGATCCCTTTCACAAAATCTGTAATGTCAGAAAGAAAGTGTATATATATATATATAGATATAGATATCTATATATATAAACTATATTACCCAAAGTATTGGGATGCCTGCCTTTACACACACATGAACTTTAATGGCATCCCAGTCTTAGTCCATAGGATTCAATATTGAGTTTGCCCACCCTTTGCAGGTATAACAGCTTCTGGGAAGGCTGTCCACAAGGTTTAGGAGTGTGTCTATGGGAAGGTTTGACCATTCTTCCAGAAGTGCATTTTTGAGATCAGGCACTGATGTTGGATGAGAAGGCCTGGCCACTCCACTCTAAATTATCCCAAAGGTGTTCTATCAGGTTGAGGTCAGGACTCAGTGCAGGCCAGTCAAGTTCCTCCACCCCAAACTCGCTCATCCATGTCTTTATGGACCTTGCTTTCTGCACTGGTGCGCAGTCATGTTGAAACAGGAAGGGGCCATCCCCAAACTGTTCCCACAAAGTTGGGAGTATGAAATTGTCCAAAATGTCTTGGTATGCTGACGCCTTAAGAGTTCCCTTCACTGGAATTAAGGAGCCAAGCCCAACCCCTGAAAAACAACCCCACACCATAATCCCCCCTCCACCAAATGATTTGGACCAGTGCAGAAAGCAAGGTCCATAAAGACATGGATGAGCGAGTTTGGGGTGGAGGAACCTGACTGGCCTGCACAGAGTCTGTTGGGTAATTTATGTAGGATATTTTATATACATATACACAGTTTTGTATAATATGTACATAGGTGTGTACTGTAGGCTATGAATTATGGCCTAACACAGCTGACAGGCAAGTTGCATTTTACATATCAAAAGGGCTAAAGCAGTTACCTACAGGGGATTCTAAAATGTAAATTACTCTGATCGGACTTGAAAAGAATAGTAGAAGATTCATTGGGGTTGTTAATTCAATTTGGTAATAAGGCATTCATTCTTCCTCTCATTCTTTCTCCATCAAGATGAGAGCACAGGTCTAAATTATAAAACACATTATTGCATTCATGGTAAGATATAAAGGTGCAAATTATAGATGGGACATATGCTGGATTTTAGTGTCTCTATGGTTGCCAATATATGCTAGGATGAATGGGACTCTGAAGGCTGCTGTTCATTGTTATATTTACTCTGTTGGATTTTGTCATCTGTTGCAAATATCTTGTGAACTTTTTGCTGCACTGGGACTCAATAAATGCATCTCTCTGGAGGAACCGATTGCTGTGGGAATGACTAGAATTATAATAAAATAATTAATCATCATTCATACCACTACTATATCACTACAAAATCCTGACCTCAACCTTATAGAACACCTTTGGGATGAATTAGAGCGGAGACTTAGGGGTGTACTCACTTTTGTTGCCAGCGGTTTAGACATGAATGGCTGTGTGTTGAGTTATTTTGAGGGGACAGCAAATTTACACTGTTATACAAGCTGTACACTCACTACTTTACATTGTAGCAAAGTGTCATTTCTTCAGTGTTGTCACATGAAAAGATAGAAGAAAATATTTACAAAAATTTCAGGGGTGTACTCACTTTTGTGAGATACTGTGTGTATATATATATATATATATATATATATATATATATATATATATATATATATATATATATAGTGAGGTGAGGTAATGGATAATCTGTATCTTTCACCTCACATGCGTTCTATTGTAATATTGTATGAGACTGAACTGGAATCCGGCCCGGGTTTTTCCAGCCTCTGTGGCAGGCTAGGTTCCGGTCCGGATGTTGTGGTCCACTTGAGTCCGCGCTCAGGTGGACTTTAAATGAGCAGGAAAGGAGCACAGGAGGGCTCTGGCCTGAGACCCAAAAGAGAATCTGAGACAGAGAGCTCTGTTTGGATTTAAAAAGGTTTGCTTTAACACATGTTTTGTGGGTGACGGGGACCAGCCCCACACCATATAGAGAGCAGTCTACTGTATAGTTTAGCGCCGGACGGCAAAGATTTACTTTAATGTTTTTTTTTTGTTTTCATGACTTTGCAAACCTCTGCTAAATTAACCTGGCAACCCGCCAGATTTTAAAGAAACTGCCTGCACGCTGACCTTATTTTCCAGAAAAAGGGACCCCCACAAGCTAATCTCCCACCAATATATATATATATATACACACACACACACGCAAATATACATAGTCTTATATTTGAACCAAGCAGGATTAGTGTGAAGAGTTTCAGCTCCAGGGTGGAAAATCATTTTCTCTATAATAAGATAGCGTACTATCATATACATTGGGAAGGTATAAGCCAGAGATATGCAATTAGCGGACCTCCAGCTGTTGCAGAACTACAATTCCCATGAGGCATAGCAAGACTCTGACAGCCACAAGCATGACACCCAGAGGCAGAGGCATGATGGGTCTTATAGTTTTGCAACAGCTGGAGGTCCACTAATTGCATATCCCTGGTATAAGCTATACTATAACATATGGTATCCTTGTCTGCATCGTATAATTTTACAAGGGGGGGGGGGGGGGGTGATGTAGGGTTTTCATGGGGGTGCTTGTACTTGGGGTCCCCCAATTGTAGCTCTCTTGTGGATTTAACTCCTTCCTTTTCTTGGCACACCTTGGGACACTCTGGGTTCATCTCTATCATACTTGGCGGGATGTTTTATTTTTATTTAATAAAGTTGTAAATAATTATGGATGTTCTTCTACCTAGATGGTTGAATATATCACTACACCAATAGCTCCTGAAGAAGTGGATTAAGTCCAGGAAACACGTTGAGCCTTGAAATCATCAATTTTGGATAAGATACGCTGTATTGCTATAATATAATTTTTATAGGTTTGTATTGTAATGTTACAACATATTTTAATGCAGAATGAGAATGATGTTATAGGATTTTATTAATTTGAGCAAATACATTTGTATTTTTAGACAAAAATGTTGTGCCTTAAAAGTTCAATTAAATCTTTGTAGCTCTTCTAGATGATATATTGCTCAGGGTTGTGGCACAAAAACTTTTCTTGATCCCCTCTGGTATCATGGGAATGCTATAGTGGAATGTGAGCAGGACTGGAGAGAAGACAAAGTGGCGGAGGATGAGCAGAGCTGGGGGACTGGAGCAGGAGAAACTAGCAGATGTCACATGTTGTGAGCAGTATGGTAGAAATATAGCGGGAGGTGAGCGGGACTGGAGAGAGAGGATGGAGTAGCAGAGGATCAGCAGAGCTGGGGGACTGGAGCAGGAGAAACTAGCAGATGTCACATGTTGTGAGCAGTATGGGAGAAATATAGCGGGAGGTGAGCGGGACTGGAGAGAGAGGATGGAGTGGCATAGGATCAGCAGAGCTGGGGGACTGGAGCAGGAGAAACTAGCAGGTGTCATATGTGGTGAGCAGTATGGGAGAAATATAGCGGGAGGTGAGCGAGACTGGAGAGAGAGGATGGAGTAGCAGAGGATCAGCAGAGCTGGGGGATTGGAGCAGGAGAAACTAGCAGGTGTCATATGTGGTGAGCAGTATGGGAGAAATATAGCGGGAGGTGAGCGGGACTGGAGAGAGAGGATGGAGTAGCAGAGGATCAGCAGAGCTGGGGGATTGGAGCAGGAGAAACTAGCAGGTGTCATATGTGGTGAGCAGTATGGGAGAAATATAGCGGGAGGTGAGCGGGACTGGAGAGAGAGGATGGAGTAGCAGAGGATCAGCAGAGCTGGGGGACTGGAGCAGGAGAAACTAGCAGGTGTTATATGTGGTGAGCAGCGTGGGAGCAATATAGTGGGAGGTGAGCGAGACTGGAGAGAGAGGATGGAGTAGCCGAGGATCAGCAGAGCTGGGGGATTGGAGCAGGAGAAACTAGCAGGTGTTATATGTGGTGAGCAGCGTGGGAGCAATATAGTGGGAGGTGAGTGAGACTGGAGAGAGAGGATGGAGTAGCCGAGGATCAGAAGAGCTGGGGGATTGGAGCAGGAGAAACTAGCAGATGTCATATGTGGTGAGCAGTATGAGAGAAATATAGCGGGAGGTGAGCGGGACTGGAGAGAGAGGATGGAGTAGCCGAGGATCAACAGAGCTGGGGGATTGGAGCAGGAGAAACTAGCAGATGTCATATGTGGTGAGCAGTATGGGAGAAATATAGCGGGAGGTGAGCGAGACTGGAGAGAGAGGATGGAGTAGCAGAGGATCAGCAGAGCTGGGGGATTGGAGCAGGAGAAACTAGCAGATGTCATATGTGGTGAGCAGTATGGGAGAAATATAGCGGGAGGTGAGCGAGACTGGAGAGAGAGGATGGAGTAGCAGAGGATCAGCAGAGCTGGGGGATTGGAGCAGGAGAAACTAGCAGATGTCATATGTGGTGAGCAGAATGGGAGAAATATAGCGGGAGGTGAGCGGGACTGGAGAGAGAGGATGGAGTAGCAAAGGATCAGCAGAGCTGGGGGACTGGAGCAGGAGAAAGTAGCTAATGTCATATGTGGGGAGCAATATAGTGGGAGGTGAGCGGGGACAGGATATAGAGGAGGATCAGCAGAGCTGGAGGTTACTACTGAGTGGGGGATCAGCAAAGCTGGGGGTACTACGGACCAGGGGATCTGCTGAACAAGGATACTAATAAGCTGAGAATGTGCTGAACATCATAACATCATAAACACATCAAAAAAGCATGCTGAAACGGTTTAGTGTTTATGACTGACCTGTACTGATCTCTGGAAGAACTTCCTCATCCATATATGAATCATCACTGATCGTAGACATCTCTCCTTCTTCAATTTTAACCACGATCAGGTCGTCTCTCTAATAAAGACACAACATATTTTCAAAATTTTGTATCAGAAAGCAAATGAATGCCAAGTTTAATTAGGACCTTCATTCTCACCTACCTGATCCTCCTGAGGGATCTCCTGATGTTCCTGTGTGGAGTCCCTGGAATACAGAGGACTAGGACATCTCTCTGGGGGATTTCTCTTACTGGATCCATCTGTAGGAAGCACACACACTGACTGAATACATTGTTTCTATGTCTTTATATCAGAGGATGTGTGTATCTAGGGGGATCCTCAATACTCTTCTCTCCTTTACAAGAAATTAAAGTCTCCTCTTACCCGGTGATGTGAGGGGCGGCCGGTTCTTCATCATGATGTCCTTGCAGAGATCCTTGTGTCCTTCTATATACTCCCACTCCTCTGGGTGGTTTGTAAAATTCTCTCTGAAATATATTAAGATTGAAAACACAGTAATGCCCCGTACACACGGTCGGATTTTCCGGCGGAAAATATGTGATAGGACCTTGTTGTCGGAAATTCCGACCGTGTGTGGGCTCCATCACACATTTTCCATCAGAATTTCCGACACACAAAGTTTGAGAGCAGGCTATAAAATTTTCCGACAACAAAATCCGTTGTCGGAAATTCCGATCGTGTGTACACAAATCCGACGGACAAAGTGCCACGCATGCTCAGAATAAATTAAGAGACAAAAGCTATTGGCCACTGCCCCGTTTATAGTCCCGACGTACGTGTTTTACGTCACCGCGTTTAAAACGATCGGATTTTCCGACAACTTTGTGTGACCGTGTGTATGCAAGACAAGTTTGAGCCAACATCCGTCTGAAAAAAATCCATGGATTTTGTTGTCGGAATGTCCGATCAATGTCTGACCGTGTGTACGGGGCATTAGGCTTATTTTATACTTGTAGTGGGATTGGCGGTAAAAATAGGGGGCTGACTCACGTTTTTACTGCCCCCATTATGCTGCAAGGGCAGCTGGAGGGGATTGCACACATGCCATGGCTGTGTAGCAAGAATGACCCCCTGTCATGCTTGGCGGGCGGCATCGCCATTGAATGTAACCCATTCAAGTGAACCAACAAACCAAATTCGAGTCCCACATTTATGGCACATTAGCTGTCAAAAAAACCCCAGAAAACCCACAGGCATTCAGGAGGCAGCGGTATCACCTCCGCGATGCTTGTCAGCCACGCCTGCACCGCTCTATGAAAAACAATCCACTACTGATCTCTCTTCGGGGACCAATGCAGGTGTAAACAAGCATCTTAAAAACATATATTTTCCATGGCATTATAGTACCAGATGCCAGCTTCTGTTCTATGCAGATGTCTGCATTAAAGAAGCCTTTTGTCTGTTACAGTTTTATTTCTACAGGCGGTGAGAGAATGCAGCCTGCTGCCTGATAATATATTAATGTGTAACACATAATTATTACCTTCTCCTCACTGAACACACATTCTCCAGCCTCACACCGAACCAGGGAGTTTCTCGAACAAAAAATATTTCAGGTATCTCCTTCTTTGGTCTACAACAAAATGGCCGCCGCCCCATCTGCAGTGAGGACAACTTCTTGAAAATCAAAATATGTCATTATACTTGAATAACCGCCACACGGGATTGCAAGAGCGTTTGATGAACCACATAAATACATTAAAAAAATTTATAAGAGGAATTTTGCGATGTACTACAACTGCTGTGGGCAGGCGTCACTATGGCAACCCGGAAGCAACTCGGAGGACTTGGAACGCACACAACGGAAGTGCAGGATTCACAGGGCGGAAGTAGGAGGAGTGTTTTTAGTGCTGGGAAGAACAATGTTATAATAATAATAGTAATAATCATTATTATTATTTTATTGAATTAAATGAAAAAAAAAATTTCGTTTTATAATAAAGATATTCAATAATAAAAATAACCATTGTATTAAATTATTTTTTTTACATTTTTAAATAATAATAAAAAATATTATTATTAAGATAATACTTATTATAATAAAGTAAATCAAAATAATATTTTAATTTATTGTAATAATAAAAATATATATATATATATATATATATATATATATATATATATATATATATATATATATATATATATATATATTTTTTTTTTTAAATGACATAAGAATAATAACAACAACTACAATATTAATAACACAAATAATAATAATATAACAATTATTTTATTCATTTCAATTAAAACAATACTTTAATGTAATAATAAAAATATTTAATAATGAAAATTATTATTTTATTAAATTACTATACTAGCTAATAATAATAATAAAAATAATGATAATCTTATGATTATTGTTGTTATATTATATATTTATATCATTGCTACTTCATACTTTTACATTACCACTATTCATTGCCAGTATAATTAAAGCCAATCAGATTAAAGCTGGACTTGTTCTAGCGCTTGTTAGCAGACTTGTCTGACTTGTTGCTATAGGCAGCACCCCATACCCCCCCCCCCCCCCCAAGCTAAGGTGACTAGATTTTTTAAATTGAATGCGGGGACAGAACTTTTTATTTATTTATTTATTTATTTATTTATTTATTTTGGTGAATGGTAAACTATTTTGTAAGCATATTTTCCTCAAATGATATATGCAGTGTATGTGGTATGTTTTGGAATGATTGTATGATATATACGTTATTTCTCACATTTCGTCCATGAGATAAAAAAAAAAAAAGATACTTCTTAGAATGTTTTGGGACATAACTACTAAATGTTAAGAAGATAAGATAGAGTAAAAGCGGTTCAATGCATATTTTTTATTTTATTCGTCCAAAGAAGCGCAGGGGTGCGCCATGTACAGAGTGCAGAGTTCAGGGGTGCGCTATGTACAGAGTGCAGAGATCAGGGGTGCGCCATGTACAGAGTGCAGAGTTCAGAGGTGCACGATATACAGAGGGCAGAGTTCAGGGGTGCGCTATGTACAGAGTGCAGAGATCAGGGGTGCGCCATGTACAGAGTGCAGAGTTCAGGGGTGCACGATGTACAGAGGGCAGAGTTCAGGGGTGCGCCATGTACAGAGTGCAGAGTTCAGGGGTGCGCTATGTACAGAGTGCAGAGATCAGGGGTGCACCATGTACAGAGTGCAGAGTTCAGGGGTGCGCCATGTACAGAGTGCAGAGTTCAGGGGTGCACCATGTACAGAGTGCAGAGTTCAGGGGTGCACTATGTACAGAGTGCAGAGATCAGGGGTGCGCCATGTACAGAGTGCAGAGTTCAGGGGTGCGCTATGTACAGAGTGCAGAGATCAGGGGTGCGCCATGTACAGAGTGCAGAGTTCAGGGGTGCACGATATACAGAGGGCAGAGTTCAGGGGTGCGCTATGTACAGAGTGCAGAGTTCAGGGGTGCGCTATGTACAGAGTGCAGAGATCAGGGGTGCGCCATGTACAGAGTGCAGAGTTCAGGGGTGCAAGATGTACAGAGGGCAGAGTTCAGGGGTGCGCCATGTACAGAGTGCAGAGTTCAGGGGTGCGCTATGTACAGAGTGCAGAGATCAGGGGTGCGCCATGTACAGAGTGCAGAGTTCAGGGGTGCACGATGTACAGAGGGCAGAGTTCAGGGGTGCGCCATGTACAGAGTGCAGAAATCAGGTGTGCACGATGTACAGAGGGCAGAGTTCAGGGGTGCGCCATGTACAGAGTGCAGAAATCAGGTGTGCACGATGTACAGAGGGCAGAGTTCAGGGTAAGGTTGCCACCTGTCCGGGATTCACCCGGACAGTTCGGGTTTGGAATCATGCGTTCGGGTTTCAGACCGCTTGAAACCCAGACACATTGTGTAGACCAGATTATGGCTTCCCAACAGGGTTGCTGGCTGTAGTTGCGTAAACCTAGAGTTTCTGTTACACTCTCTTTCACACTGCCCAAAGCCAGCACTAACAATTACCCCTCCCCCCACACAGACAGGAGAGGAGAAAGGGCTTGATCTGCTCCTCTTCCTCCCACCCCTACAACTCTGTGTCTGCCTACACTCCAGCAGCCTCAGCTACATCTGGATGAGAGGTGCTGACTGCCAAGGGGTGAGTGAGCTCACCATCCATCCCTGTCTGTGACTGAAGTCTCCCCCTTCTCTCTCCTGCCTCTGAGTGAGTACATTAACATACCTCCCAACTTTTTTAGATGGAAATGAGGGACACCTCAAAAATATGCAGGCATAGGACACACCCCCTGCCACACCCCCTTAAAGGAGAATTGTACAAAGAAAAACAAGATTGGTTAAACCCACAAGTGCTTTTTTACCTCTACTATTCCTTTATATTGGCTATAGGAGAGGAAAATAAGACACGTTCCTAGAAAGATTCTCTTCATATCTCTAGACTTCCCTCATCATTACCAGGAGATCGGGAAAGAAAACCTGTTCAAGAGAAATACAAAGTCATCTCCTCCCCTCCTGTACACAGATCCCGGGATCACCTCTTTCTCAGCTCCGGTGTAGAAATCCTACAACTGACTAGTAAGAAATCTCACACTCACTATTCATTCTTCTGTATGAAGACGAGATTTCCTCTCCCCGATCTATCACAGGAATCTCTCCTCTGCTATTCTACGACTTTCTCCAATCTTCCCCTCACACACACACCGATCACATTGTTACATCTTACACGCTCCTCTCTTTCTTCTCATTATCTACAGAAGACAATTATTGGCACCCTGGAGAGAGTTGTACATTTCTCATTCCAAGCGTCAAATTTTATGTCCGCCAATCAGCAGATAGTGATCTGTACGGTGAGTGTGTGCGGAACACCTTCCACTATCTGTCGCGACAATATGGTGAAAATATGGAATTCTATGACAGTGAAGAGTCCATTCTCCTCATAACACAATGTTCTTGTTGCTGATCATTCTAACATGTCCGATCAGTACAATGATTTCCCTCATACCGATCACATGAAATATTGAAGATCCTGACCAATCATCTAGAAAGAGGAAGTGTGAATGTCCCCCTCCCCCGGGAGATCCCACAGACTGTGCAGGAATTGTCGGGGACCTCCAGGTCTCCTATCTGCACATGACAGATGTGTGTGGGGTGGAGCCCCTGAAAAGATCCTTTATAGCGGGAGGGATTTCCGATCTACAGGATCTCTAGTAATCATTTGTGGGATTTATCATAAAATGTAATCTGAGATTCCCTGCAAGGGATAAATGTACAATGTGTCATCTCATCTAGATTGTGTGTAGTCTATGCGGCCCCTGGTGGGTGTCGGTAGGTGTGGCTGTGTTAGGAGGTGGTGGGTGTAGGTAGGTAGGTGTGGCTCTGTTAGGAGGAGGTGGGTGTAGGTAGGTAGGTGTGGCTCTGTTAGGAGGAGGTGGGTGTAGGTAGGTGTAGCTCTGTTAGGAGGAGTTGGGTGTAGGTAGGAGTGGCTCTGTTGGGAGGAGGTGGGGGTAGGTAGGTAGGTGTGGCTCTGTTAGGAGGAGGTGGGTGTAGGTAGGTTGGGGTGGCTCTGTTAGGAGGAGGTGGGTGTAGGTAGGTAGCTATGCCTCTGTTAGGAAGAGGTGGGTGTAGGTAGGTAGGTAAGTGTGGCTCTGTTAGGAGGAGGTGTGTGTAGGTAGGTAGGTGTAGCTCTGTTAGGAGGAGGTGGGTGTAGGTAGGTGTGGCTCTGTTAGGAGGAGGTGGGTGTAGGTAGGTTGGGGTGGCTCTGTTAGGAGGAGGTGGGTGTAGGTAGGTAGCTATGCTTCTGTTAGGAGGAGGTGGGTGTAGGTAGGTAGGTGTGGCTCTGTTAGGAGGAGGTGGGTGTAGGTAGGTAGGTGTGGCTCTGTTAGGAGGAGGTGGGTGTAGGTAGGTAGGTGTGGCTCTGTTAGGAGGAGGTGGGTGTAGGTAGGTGTGGCTGTGTTAGGAGGTGGTGGGTGTAGGTAGGTAGGTGTGGCTCTGTTAGGAGAAGGTGGGTGTAGGTAGGTAGGTGTAGCTCTGTTAGGAGGAGGTGGGTGTAGGTAGGTGTGGCTCTGTTAGGAGGAGGTGGGTGTAGGTAGGTTGGGGTGGCTCTGTTAGGAGGAGGTGGGTGTAGGTAGGTAGCTATGCTTCTGTTAGTAGGAGGTGGGTGTAGGTAGGTAGGTGTGGCTGTTAGGAGGAGGTGGGTGTAGGTAGGTAGGTGTAGCTCTGTTAGGAGGTGGGTGTAGGTAGGTAGGTGTGGCTCTGTTAGGAGGTGGGTGTAGGTAGGTAGGTGTGGCTCTGTTAGGAGGAGGTGGCTGTAGGTAGGTAGGTGTGGCTCTGTTAGGAGGTGGTGGGGGTAGGTAGGTAGGTGTGGCTCTGTTAGGAGGAGGTGGGTGTAGCTAGGTAGGTGTGGCTCTGTTGGGAGGAGGAGGTAGATAGCTCTGAGAAGAGCCTTTGGGGGGTGGAGATGAAGGAGTTATCCGGCTACTGCCGCCTTCCTTTATTTCTTCTTCGGAGCGGCCTTCTTGGGCTTGGCTGCTGTCTTGGGTTTAGCCGCCTTCTTAGCCGGACTCTTGGCGGCTTTTTTCGGCTTGGCTGCAGCTTTGGGCTTCTTGGGGCTCTTTGTCGCCTTCTTGGCGGGAGAAGCTGCAGCCTTTGCCAGTTTCTTGGCGGCCTTCTTGGGGCTCTTGGCTGCTTTGCTGGGGACTTTCTTCTTGGGGGACTTGGCTGGCTTCTTGGCGGCCGCAGGTTTCTTGGGCTTGGCCGCAGCCGATGGCTTCTTCTTGGTGACTTTCTTGGCCTTGTCGCCCTCTTGCTGCTTCTTGTTGATCTTGAAGGCTCCATGTCCTTTGACCTGGACGAGGCTCCCCTTAGTCACCAGCGCCCTGATGGCGATCTTGAGGCGGCTGTTGTTCTTGTCCACATCGTATCCTCCGGCGGCCAGGAGCTTCTTGAGGGCGGCCAGGGAGACCCCGCTGCGCTCCTTGGAAGCGGCCATGGCTGTGACGATGAGGTCGGACACGCTGGGACCGGACGGCTTCTTGCTGCCTTTCTTGGCTCCTCCGGCTGCCGCCTTCTTAGTCGCCTTCTTCTTGGCGGCGGGCTCCGCTGGAGGAGCGGCGGCTGGGGCGCTCTCAGTCTCCGTCATAATGCTCAACGAGGTTTTGAAAATAGATAAATACAGTGTGTGGTGCTCTGGCTTATATAGAGACGTTCTGCACTACTATTGGTTGATATAGAACTTGCCTTCTGCACTGCTATTGGTTACACGTTAGACACGCCCACTGTCTCCAGTGTTGGGGAATCTTCTCTCTCTTGTTGTGTTTCCCTGATAGAGAGAAAAACGATTTGTATCTAATATATGACAATGTACGATCTTCATCGGGGACCCGATCTGCTCACTGGACTGTCACTTATAGATCTGTCACTTACCGCTCTCATGATCTGCTCAGGAGGCTGAACACAGAGGCTGCAAACACATCCATCCTCCTGAGTGTGTGTCCCATTCTTCCTTCTACCTGCTTTTCTACACACATTCTCATCATCTTCTCACATCTCCCACTACAATCATCTTCACATTAGATGAGTGAAGAGTGAAGATCAGGAAACATTTCCCTCTAATACAGAACTCTGCTCATCTATAGCTGAGTAGAAGGAGCCTGGAACAAAAACATCAGCCGGAGACATGAGATCCTTGTGTGATGTGATGGGGGAGATTGTTAGAGATACAAAGGTGTCATCTGATGAGAACATGTCATATTTCATGTACTATTTATCAATCTTTCCTCATTATGACAACTGTAAGTTTGTAGCCACTGCACACAGCAGACTAGTAAGTAGTTTATTCTGGTGGTGATGTATCATTATTTGCTCATCAATCATCATGATAAATATATTGCCATTCAAATACTCTGAGTAAGTTTATTGCTGTATAAAGAAGAAAAAAAAAAACTAAAAACGAAATCAATTATATACATATATAGATCTGTCTGTCTGTCTGTCTGTCTGTCTGTCTGTCTGTCTCCCAAAGTTCAGTTCAGTAATCATTACTTTGTGGCAAATTCCATTACAGTCTATGGTGGGTCAAATCTCGATAGTAAATCTTGGTCATCATTTGTAGTGATAGATTACCGGTACTTTCTAGGACAGGGGTCTCCCAACTTTCTACCCAAAGGTCCAGTTTACTATTCTGCAGTAGGGATGAGCTTCGTGTTCGAGTCGAACCCATGTTCGACTCGAACATCGGCTGTTCGACCGTCCGTCGAATTGCGAACGATATGGGCCGTTCGCGCCAAATTCGTGTGGCGCGTCACGGCCCATAATTCACTGCGGCATCGCAGTGCATTGCTGGCTGATGATTGGCCAAGCATGCACTATGACCCGCATGCTTGGCCAATCACAGCGCCGTCAGTAGAGAGAGCTGTAATTGGCCAAAGCCAGGGTGGCTTTGGCCAATTATGGCTCAGGGGATTTAGTACACACCCCACACTATATAAGGCCGCCTGCACGGCGGCCCTGTGTAGTGTGTGTTCCGGTGTGCTGAGCGATAGAGAGAGAGAGAGACAGTGTCATTTGATTTGAGTTAGATAGATTAGGCAGAACAGTCAGTCAGTTAGCTGCACTTACAGTGTATTGTGTATATATATGCATCCCAGGTGTTGCATATATATATATACACTGTATTCAGTTTAGCTAGATCCGTTCCTGTTATCTTCTATCTAGACTATTTACATTCAGTGCAGTGTGTCCTGCTCACAGTGTTCAGCTAGATCCGTTCCTGCTATTTACATTCAGTACAGTGCTTCCTGCTCACAGTGTTCAGCTAGATCCGTTCCTGCTATTTACATTCAGTGCAGTGCGTGCTGCTCACAGTGTTCAGCTAGATCCGTTCCTGCTATTTACATTCAGTGCAGTGCGTCCTGCTCACAGTGTTCAGCTAGATCCGTTCCTGCTATTTACATTCAGTGCAGTGCGTGCTGCTCACAGTGTTCAGCTAGATCCGTTCCTGCTATTTACATTCAGTGCAGTGCGTGCTGCTCACAGTGTTTAGCTACATCCGTTCCTGCTGTTTACATTCAGTGCAGTGCGTCCTGCTCACAGTGTTCAGCTAGATCCGTTCCTGCTATTTACATTCAGTGCAGTGCGTCCTGCTCACAGTGTTCAGCTAGATCCGTTCCTGCTATTTACATTCAGTGCAGTGCGTCCTGCTCACAGTGTTCAGCTAGATCCGTTCCTGCTATATACATTTAGTGCAGTACGTCCTGCTCACAGTGTTCAGCTAGATCCGTTCCTGTTATCTTCCTACTGACAGGCAGGCTTGTCTGGTTACAGTATATAAAGCTACCTGAAGAAAATTACAGGTGTTCTTTTTGATCCTATTAGTACCACGGTCAGGCAGCTAGACTATTTACATTTAGTACAGTGTGTCCTGCTCACAGTGTTCAGCTAGATCCGTTCCTGTTATTTACATTCAGTGCAGTGCGTCCTGCTCACAGTGTTCAGCTAGATCCGTTCCTGCTATTTACATTCAGTGCAGTGCGTCCTGCTCACAGTGTTCAGCTAGATCCGTTCCTGCTATTTACATTCAGTGCAGTGCGTCCTGCTCACAGTGTTCAGCTAGATCCGTTCCTGCTATTTACATTCAGTGCAGTGCGTGCTGCTCACAGTGTTCAGCTAGATCCGTTCCTGCTATTTACATTCAGTGCAGTGCGTCCTGCTCACAGTGTTCAGCTAGATCCGTTCCTGCTATTTACATTCAGTGCAGTGCGTCCTGCTCACAGTGTTCAGCTAGATCCGTTCCTGCTATTTACATTCAGTGCAGTGCGTGCTGCTCACAGTGTTCAGCTAGATCCGTTCCTGCTATTTACATTCAGTGCAGTGCGTCCTGCTCACAGTGTTCAGCTAGATCCGTTCCTGCTATTTACATTCAGTGCAGTGCGTCCTGCTCACAGTGTTTAGCTAGATCCGTTCCTGCTATTTACATTCAGTGCAGTGCGTCCTGCTCACAGTGTTCAGCTAGATCCGTTCCTGCTATTTACATTCAGTGCAGTGCGTCCTGCTCACAGTGTTCAGCTAGATCCGTTCCTGTTATCTTCCTACTGACAGGCAGGCTTGTCTGGTTACAGTATATAAAGCTACCTGAAGAAAATTACAGGTGTTCTTTTTGATCCTATTAGTACCACGGTCAGGCAGCTAGACTATTTACATTTAGTACAGTGTGTCCTGCTCACAGTGTTCAGCTAGATCCGTTCCTGCTATTTACATTCAGTGCAGTGCGTCCTGCTCACAGTGTTCAGCTAGATCCGTTCCTGCTATATACATTTAGTGCAGTACGTCCTGCTCACAGTGTTCAGCTAGATCCGTTCCTGTTATCTTCCTACTGACAGGCAGGCTTGTCTGGTTACAGTATATAAAGCTACCTGAAGAAAATTACAGGTGTTCTTTTTGATCCTATTAGTACCACGGTCAGGCAGCTAGACTATTTACATTTAGTACAGTGTGTCCTGCTCACAGTGTTCAGCTAGATCCGTTCCTGTTATTTACATTCAGTGCAGTGCGTCCTGCTCACAGTGTTCAGCTAGATCCGTTCCTGTTATTTACATTCAGTGCAGTGCGTCCTGCTCACAGTGTTCAGCTAGATCCGTTCCTGCTATTTACATTCAGTGCAGTGCGTGCTGCTCACAGTGTTCAGCTAGATCCGTTCCTGCTATTTACATTCAGTGCAGTGCGTCCTGCTCACAGTGTTCAGCTAGATCCGTTCCTGCTATTTACATTCAGTGCAGTGCGTCCTGCTCACAGTGTTTAGCTAGATCCGTTCCTGCTATTTACATTCAGTGCAGTGCGTCCTGCTCACAGTGTTCAGCTAGATCCGTTCCTGCTATTTACATTCAGTGCAGTGCGTCCTGCTCACAGTGTTCAGCTAGATCCGTTCCTGTTATCTTCCTACTGACAGGCAGGCTTGTCTGGTTACAGTATATAAAGCTACCTGAAGAAAATTACAGGTGTTCTTTTTGATCCTATTAGTACCACGGTCAGGCAGCTAGACTATTTACATTTAGTACAGTGTGTCCTGCTCACAGTGTTCAGCTAGATCCGTTCCTGCTATTTACATTCAGTGCAGTGCGTCCTGCTCACAGTGTTCAGCTAGATCCGTTCCTGCTATATACATTTAGTGCAGTACGTCCTGCTCACAGTGTTCAGCTAGATCCGTTCCTGTTATCTTCCTACTGACAGGCAGGCTTGTCTGGTTACAGTATATAAAGCTACCTGAAGAAAATTACAGGTGTTCTTTTTGATCCTATTAGTACCACGGTCAGGCAGCTAGACTATTTACATTTAGTACAGTGTGTCCTGCTCACAGTGTTCAGCTAGATCAGTTCCTGTTATTTACATTCAGTGCAGTGCGTCCTGCTCACAGTGTTCAGCTAGATCCGTTCCTGCTATTTACATTCAGTGCAGTGCGTCCTGCTCACAGTGTTCAGCTAGATCCGTTCCTGCTATTTACATTCAGTGCAGTGCGTCCTGCTCACAGTGTTTAGCTAGATCCGTTCCTGCTATTTACATTCAGTGCAGTGCGTCCTGCTCACAGTGTTCAGCTAGATCCGTTCCTGTTATCTTCCTACTGACAGGCAGGCTTGTCTGGTTACAGTATATAAAGCTACCTGAAGAAAATTACAGGTGTTCTATCCCAGCTTAGTGCAGCTACAGGCCATTAGTATGTCTGGAAGGCCAAGAAGGAGAGGCAGACAGTCACAAGCCAATAAGAGAGGGCAAGCAGGCTCTGTGTCTAGTGCTGGTCGTGGAGACGGTGCATCCTCATCAGCACGTGGCCATGGGACACGCTTGGCCTTTTTTTCGGCAGCTGGCCGTGTTGAGCCGCAACATGCGGAAGACTTGGTCGAGTGGATGACCAAGCCGTCCTCATCCTCCTCATCCTCTCTCACCCATGCCCAGGGTGCTTTGTCTGGCAAAGCAGCGGCCTCTTCCCTCAGCTCAATGTCATCAGTGACTCCTTCCCTAGCCCCACCATGTCCTCCTGAGGATTCCCTCGAACTGTTTGACCACAGTGTTGGGTACATGCTCCAGGAGGATGCCCAGCGTTTGGAAGGCTCTGATGATGATACTGAGCTCAATGAAGGCAGTAACATGAGCACGGACAGAGGGGGTGCCCAAGAAGGACAGCAATCTGGCAGTCATGCTCCCCCTGCTGCAGCATACTGCCAGGTTTGCTCCAGTGATGAGGAGGGAGGGGATGATGAGGTCACTGACTCAACGTGGGTGCCTGATAGGAGAGAGGAGGAGGAGGAGGAGGAGGAGGAGGTGGCACATCACCAACTAGGCAGGATGCCCTCCAGGGGCCAGCCTAAGGGCAGCACATTGACTGCATCACACCCCAAAGCTCCACATGTGCAGGGCGCTGCAGTCTCTGCGCGTTATTCAAAAAGTTCTTTGGTGTGGGCCTTTTTTGAGACGAGTGCATCAGATCGCACCGCTGCTATTTGCAATATATGTCTCAAGCGTATCTCGCGTGGCCAAAACATCTCCCGCTTGGGTACCACATGCTTGACCAGACATATGTTGACCTGCCATGCAGTTCGTTGGCAAGCGTATCTAAAAGACCCACACCAAAGAACAAAGACGATCTCTCCTTGCTCCTCATCAGCTGAGATTTCCAACCCCACTAGACCTTCAGTCCTCTCTGCGACCTGCAGTGAGAGGAATGAAGGTGTAGAATTAGGTGTGTCACAGCCAAGTACTTATGGGCAATCTGCTTTGGGTACACCGACGTCAGATTGTACCAGGCAAATTTCCCTGCCCCAGCTGCTGCACCGCCGAAAGAAGTTTGCTCCCAGCCATCCACATGCCCAGCGGTTGAATGCTAGCTTGGCAAAATTGCTAGCACTTCAACTGCTGCCTTTTCAGTTGGTAGACTCTGCCCCCTTCCGTGAGTTTGTGGAATGTGCGGTTCCTCAGTGGCAGGTACCCAAACGCCACTTTTTCTCACGGAAGGCGATTCCGGCTCTCTACCGGCATGTGGAAGGCAATGTCCATGCCTCGCTGGACAGGGCGGTCAGCGGTAAGGTGCATATTACCGCTGACTCATGGTCCAGCAGGCATGGACAGGGACGTTACTTAAGTTTCACGGCGCATTGGGTGACTCTGCTGGCAGCTGGGAAGGATGCAGGACAAGGTGCAGTAGTGTTGGAGGTTGTTCCGCCACCACGCCTCCAAAATGCTGATTGTGACACACCTCTCTCCTCCACCCCCTCCTCTTCTTCTTCCTCCATGGCCTCTTCCTCGGAACCAGCGGTGCTCCGTAGGCGTTCAAGGGGCTACGCAAGTACGCAGGCCAAAAGATGCCATGCGGTGCTTGAGCTGGTGTGCTTGGGGGACAGGAGCCACACTGGGGCAGAGGTTCTGTCAGCTCTGCAGGGGCAGGTTCAGAGGTGGTTGACGCCACGCCAACTTAAGGCAGGAATGGTGGTTTGCGACAATGGCACCAACCTCCTCTCTGCCCTCCGACAGGGACAACTGACCCATGTGCCCTGTTTGGCTCACGTCCTTAACTTGGTGGTGCAGCGGTTCTTGGGCAGGTACCCGGGCTTACAGGATGTCCTGAGGCAGGCCAGGAAAGTCTCTGTGCATTTCCGCCGGTCATATAATGCCAGTGCTCGGCTGACGGACCTCCAAAAGGAGTTTAACCTGCCCAAGAACCGCCTAATCTGTGACATGCCCACCAGGTGGAACTCGACGTTGGCCATGCTGCAGCGGCTGCACACGCAGCAGAGGGCCATCAATGAGTACCTGTGCGACTATGGCACCAGGACAGGGTCAGGGGACCTTGGTTTTTTTTCCCCACGCCAGTGGGCCATGATCAGGGATGCATGCACTGTCCTGTCACCATTCGAGGAGGCCACGAGGATGGTGAGCACTGACAGTGCATGCATCAGTGACACTGTCCCCCTTGTCCACCTGTTGGAGCACACGCTGCGTGGGATAATGGACAGGGCACTTGAGGCAGAACAGAGGCAGGAAGAGGAGGACTTCCTTAGCTCTCAAGGCCCCCTTTATCCAGACAGTGTTCCTGCGTGCCCGCCGATCACACAGGAAGAGGACGAGGAGGAGGAGGAGGAGGAGGAGGAGGAAGATTGTGTCAGTATGGAGGTGGAGCCTGGCACTCAGCATCAGCAGTCTTTAAGGGATCAGTCCCAAGGAACACATGGACTTGTACGTGGCTGGGAGGAGGTGGCTGCGGACGTTGTTGTCCTTAGTGACCCAGAGGACTCCGGACCGAATGCCTCAGCAAACCTACGCTGCATGGCCTCCCTGATCCTGCAAAGCCTGCGTAAGGATCCTCGTATTCGTGGTATCAAGGAGAAGGACCAATACTGGCTGGCAACCCTCCTTGATCCACGTTACAAGGGTAAGGTTGCGGACCTTATCTTGCCATCGCAGAGGGAGCAGAGGATGAAACATCTTCGGGAGGCCTTGCAGAAAGGTCTGTGCAACGCGTTCCCAGAGACTGGGAGGTTACAAACTCCTGTTTCTGGACAACGTGTTGCTGAGGCTTCGGTCAGTCAAAGAAGGAGCGGTGGAGAAGGTGGCCGTCTGACCGATGCGTTCAGACAATTTTTTGGTCCGCAGCCCCAAGGTATGATCGGTTCCAGCAACCATCGCCAGCGTCTGTTTTACATGGTGCAGGAATACCTAGGGGCAAGATCAGACTTGGACACCTTTCCCACCGAAAATCCTCTGGGTTACTGGGTCTTGAGGATGGATCACTGGCCAGAGCTTGCACAGTATGCAATTGAGCTACTGGCCTGTCCTGCATCCAGCGTTCTTTCGGAACGCACATTCAGTGCTGCTGGAGGCGTGGTAACCGATCACAGGGTGCGTCTGTCCACCGACTCGGTCGATCGGCTGACCTTCATAAAAATGAATCAGTCTTGGATCACCACCAGCTACCAAGCACCTGATGCAGATGTAACCGAATAATTTTTTTTGAAATCTCAGATCCCTTCAAAGACTGCCTATGCTGATGCTGAGTGACTATCCCTGAGTAATTATCCTCTTCCTCCTCAATCATCACGCTGATAGCTTGTAAGAACATTTTTGGTTCTGGGCGCCACCACCAGTGCCTAAGGCACAATTTTTCAGCCCCTGTTTAACAGGGGCGTGTAATTACAATTTTTGATGTAATACTTTGCAGCAGGGCTCGTTCCTGCATTCCAACTAGAGTGTCTGTGAGGGGTTGCAGTGTTGTGGCACCAGCACCAGTGCCTAAGACCCAATTTTTCAGCCCCTGTCTAACAGGGGCGTGTAATTACAATTTTTGATGCAATACTTTGCAGCAGGGCTCGTTCCTGCATTCCAACTAGAGTGTCTGTGAGGGGTTGCAGTGTTGTGGCACCAGCACCAGTGCCTAAGACCCAATTTTTCAGCCCCTGTCTAACAGGGGCGTGTAATTACAATTTTTGATGCAATACTTTGCAGCAGGGCTTGTTCCTGCATTCCAACTAGAGTGTCTGTGAGGGGTTGCAGTGTTGTGGCACCAGCACCAGTGCCTAAGACCCAATTTTTCTGCCCCTGTCTAACAGGGGCGTGTAATTACAATTTTTGATGCAATACTTTGCAGCAGGGCTTGTTCCTGCATTCCAACTAGAGTGTCTGTGAGGGGTTGCAGTGTTGTGGCACCAGCACCAGTGCCTAAGACCCAATTTTTCTGCCCCTGTCTAACAGGGGCGTGTAATTACAATTTTTGATGCAATACTTTGCAGCAGGGCTTGTTCCTGCGTTTCAACTAGAGTGTCTGTGAGGGGTTGCAGTGTTGTGGCACCAGCACCAGTGCCTAAGACCCAATTTTTCAGCCCCTGTCTAACAGGGGCGTGTAATTACAATTTTTGATGCAATACTTTGCAGCAGGGCTTGTTCCTGCGTTTCAACTAGAGTGTCTGTGAGGGGTTGCAGTGTTGTGGCACCAGCACCAGTGCCTAAGACCCAATTTTTCTGCCCCTGTCTAACAGGGGCGTGTAATTACAATTTTTGATGCAATACTTTGCAGCAGGGCTCGTTCCTGCGTTCCAACTAGAGTGTCTGTGAGGGGTTGCAGTGTTGTGGCACCAGCACCAGTGCCTAAGGCCTAATTTTTCAGCTCCTGTTCAACAGGGGCATGTAATTACAATTCTTGATCTAATATTTCACAGCAGGGCCCTGTGAGGGCTTACAGTGTTTTGGCCACAGCAACACCTAAGGCCCAAATTTCTGCTGAGTATATAGGGTAGGACCCTACTTTCAAACATCTAACTTACAAACGACTCCTACTTGCAAACGGAAGGAGACAACAGGAAGTGAGATGAAATCTACCCCTAAGGAAGGGAAATTCTCTCCTGTAAGAGTTAATATGGGAAAACAATTTTTCCTTTCCACTGATGCTTTCCAATCCTTGTTCCACAAAAAAACCCAAATTTTCAAAAAACATTTTTCATTGGGACAAAAAAGTGAGGTGAAATCTTCTGAAGAGGAGGAAAGACGCAAAACAAATGTCACAGGGGTGATAACCCTTCCCTATGTTTTCCAAAAAGCTTACAAAAGATTTTTTGGCTGGAGCTAAACACATTAAAAATGTTCAAAATTACAAACAGATTCTACTTAACAACAAACCTACAGTCCCTGTCTTGTTTGCACCGCCTGTATACTGCTGTTCAGAGTATATAGGGACCTTTCCTTATTTTAATTTGGGTGCGGGGTTCCCCTTAATATCCATACAAGACCCAAAGGGCCTGGTAATGGACTGGGGGGTACCCATGCCGTTTGTCTCACTGATTTTCATCCATATTGCCATGACCCGACATGACATTAAACCCGCAAGCAGTTTTAAATGAGATTTTTTCCTTTAAAAATGACATTTGGTGCAGGGACTGTTCTAAACATGGGAAACACGCGTCACTTTACAGGCATACTATAGACACCCCCCAGGTACGATATTTAAAGGAATATTTCACTTTTTTTTTTTTACTTTAAGCATCATTAAAATCACTGCTCCCGAAAAAACGGCCGTTTTTAAAAGTTTTTTTTGCATTGATACATGTCCCCTGGGGTAGGACCCGGGTCCCCAAACCCTTTTTAGGACAATACCATGCAAATTAGCCTTTAAAATGAGCACTTTTGATTTCGAACGTTCGAGTCCCATAGACGTCAATGGGGTTCTAACGTTCGTGCGAACTTGCGGTCCGTTCGCGGGTTCTGGTGCGAACCGAACCGGGGGGTGTTCGGCTCATCCCTATTCTGCAGACTTTTTGAAGGGGGGGGGGGGGCACATTTTTGGTGTTAGTGGAAGAATAGTGTCCCATCATTGGTTTCCATGGAAGGAATTATGCCCCTGCATTATATGTATGGTGTCAGTGGGAGGAATGGTGACTCAACATTGGTGTCAGTAGAAGGAATAGAAACCTATCATTGGTGTCAATGGCAGGAATTATGCCCCTATTGGTATTGTCAGTGGGAATAGCTCTCCATCATTGGTGTCAGTTAGAGAAATAGTGCCCCATCATTTGTGTCAGTGGGATGAATAGTGCCCCATCATTGGTTTCATTGGGAGCAATAGTACCCCATTATTGGTATCAGTGGGAGATACCAATCCTCTCAATCCTCCAGCAATCCTCTCCAGCCGTCCTCTCCAGCCGTCCTCGGCTCCCTCTTCAGCCACATCCAGCACTCCCCGGCTAGGAGGGAGGAGGAGGGGAGATCAGAGTGTCATCCTTGGACTCGGGATCTGTCTCCTAAGGTAAGGAGGCCTCTGATCGCCGCATCCCTGTCCCTCCGTCTCCTGCGGGCGGGGGGTGGTGTTTACCATCTTTTTGTCCGTCTCCCATGGGGGTGGTAATCAACGTATTTCCATCTGTCTCCCACGGGGGTGTGCGGTGTTGGTTTGCCACCCACCAGCTGCCAAGTAAACCAAATCAATTATTTTCCATTACCAGACCCAACTTATCTTCTCAGAGCCACCCACATCTATCTAAGAAGGAGCCAGACATACATGTTTGGGAGATCTGATTGTATATTTAAACATTGTAGGCTGGCCATACATTATACAATCTTCCTTTAGATTTACCAAAACCATATAATATGATGTCAAACCTAAACATTTTCAAATTGTATGCAATGAGGCAGACCCTAACACTAAAAAGGATAAGTTTTTTTTTTTTTTTTTTAAACAAACATGTCATACTCTCCTCCTCTGTGCAGTTGGTTTTGCACAGAGTGGCCCCCGATCTTCCTCTTCTGGGGTCCCTCAGCGGCGCTCCTGGCTCTTCCTCTTCTCAAGTGCCCCGTTGGAGAGACATTCTCCCTCGGGGCACCAGTGCGGGCGCGCTCTCATGTCCTGCTGCTGCGTCTATTGACACAGACAGTCAAAACAGAAGGAATTAGCCCATGGGACTTTAAATGAGTTGGTCGTAGAGGTCATGATAAATAGTGTAAAGATTTATTGAAGTTCCAAAAACATGATTTTCGATGAGCATAAAAACATCATAGGGCATGGTTAGACCATTGACATGTTGGTTACAGTAATAAGATACATAGTATACATATACAACTTTTGTACTTGACGCGTTTCGCAAGCTCTGCTCGCTTCCTCAGGAGT
Source organism: Lithobates clamitans (assembly GCA_037952925.1). NCBI lineage: Eukaryota > Metazoa > Chordata > Amphibia > Anura > Ranidae > Lithobates > Lithobates clamitans. The sequence goes on from JBBGZY010001859.1 coordinate 256,387, forward strand.
TGATGTATATGCAGGATATCTAAAAAATAATAGGTATCGATAAGATATAACATTCAATGATGATTATGGTCAGAAAAGAAGCACGTGGTCTAGAAGAGGCACCCCATACTTACATTATGGTTAATGGGTCCATAGGACTGGTCTACAAAGGCAGTAGCGGAGAGTGCTCCAACCGGGAGCTAAAGGGGCGTAGCCCGCAGCAATCAAACAGGGGTCTTGCAGAAGGCGGACATGGCGATGAAAAAGAAAGGGAATGTTGTGTATCCTGGGATGCCCCAATGGCCACACATGCCATGATAACTGTAATAAAAATTATAGTAAAACTAAATAGTAGTTGAAGAGTATAAGTAATGTAATATCACTCTTATATAGGGAAATCCATGACATGGTGGGCGTGGATGCAAACAGGAAAGAAAAGAAAATAATAGGAAGGGTGTAAAGGATGCATGATGTGAAAAGGAAAAGAAAAGGACTATGTTCCTTGGTGTGTCTCATTAGCCATGTATAGTATAATAACAATGTTGGCAGTAAAATATATATAGATCTGATGGTAAACACCATAATGGTGAGATAAATATGTAAAAATATAGGTATCTTTATATGTCCATGTAGTATACTAGAATGAGAGGAGAGCACAGACAAACAAGGGTGGATATGAACACAATACGAAGAGTAAGATAAAACAAACCAAGATAAAGGAAGGAAAAATAGAGAGATGTTTTTTGCTGGTTGGTAATAAATATAACAATTCACACATAATATGTGCAAGTGAGGTTGAGTAAAATAGAATGACATAGTAGATGACTGTGGTGTGCTTACCCATGTGTAGGACCTCTCAGATGTGAGGGAGCAATCCAAGTGGAGAGAGAAAAGAGAGTTCGCCATGTCACAGCCTCCAAACTTAAATACCCGAGCGGGAGCATTGGGCTACGCCCCTAACGCCATGTGAGCGTGGCTACGGTGGATGCCCGCTGTAGTGAATTTTCAGTCAGAATAAGTTGTGCCTTTTTAAGGACAGGTTTCCCGCACAATAATTATCCTTGAGTAATTTTTAACGAAGATATTTTTAAGATACAAAATCAATCAATATGCCACAGTCTATGCTTGTGAAACTTATTCACGGAGACGTGAGCATACGAAAAAGTTATTTATTGGTAAACAAACACAAATAATCACATGAAATTAAGACACCGATTGCGTTACATGAACGTCTTGAAAATCAATAAAAACACTTACAAAAATGGGCGTACCGTCCCTTTGACATAATACCACCATGATAACTTCTCGGTAGAATCAATAACCTTGTGAACTTGACAATTAAACAGAACATCTGTATTTCACACGTACAACCGTTACTTTGCTGCAGGTAAGTAAGTGGTTAAAATTGTGAAATAAATTAGACGTTTGCTTTGTCAATAAATGTGGCAACTATGCAAAAAGAAAAATATAATGAAAAATTTGAATATTTAGAGAAAAATCTACAAGACGGTTATTGATTCGGGAGAATGATTATCAACTGTATAATATTCAATACATCAATACCTGTGAGAACATATCAATATTTGAGAGAACATACAAGATAAAATCAACATGACATAATTACCCATTCCAGGATGGCTGCAGTTCCTATGGGCTGGTTACCAGAGTTAAAATGGCTGCCGTAGTTTCAAAAGTGGATACTCCTAAAGAGGATCTACTTCTTGTGACCTCCGAGTTCTAAGTATTAGGTGTTGAGGAATTTTCATGAATGTAAAGATATGTATTCATGCATAGTGCATGAGTGTCAGTCTGGGAGTGTGTGTGTCCCCCAGTGTCCCCCCTCAGGGTGGATCCCTGAGCTCTCCCCCTGAGCTCTCTCCTTCCGTTCGTTCGTTGGTCCTCTCTCCCATCTTCCTTGCCTCTAAATACCATTTCAGATAATAAGACCATAAAAATTATAATGGCTCTGCCCAAAAGGAGGTGGTTCACTTCCCATTGGGTTAGGAGACGTAATGATTAACTTCCTCTGGAAACTTAGTGAGCTCAAATAATACCACCTTCAACCACCAGGTGTCTCACACATGTTTTGAGTCCCTCCTTTTAAATTAATACGTCCTACTTTCATAAGGTGTATAATGGTAAGGATAAGTATATGCCTTTACATATTCTGGTACTCGGTCTAATGTTAAATACACTCAGTATAAGTTTGATTAATCATCATTACATAACTTGGTTATATAACTGTATCTCTATAAATGTATATCGGTAAACTGGTCTATCTAGGAAATACACACATTGTTATATATTTCATCAATACCACATAAAAATGATTATTTATATGGATACCTGTATAACTTCTGGTATCTCCACTGAACATTTGTTTATCTTAAGTGTAGGCTACAATCTTATATGATTATAATCATGATTATATGTTTTCCTAATACTAATTCGTTACTTAAAACACTTCTACTTATAAAATCACACTTTCATAGACATTTTCTTCATAGCAAAGTTGTTGGGTCCGCAGACACCAACATTATAATGTCTCTGTGACCTACAATGTCAGAGATAGTTTAAAATGACTTATGATAACCTTATTGATACCTTATATTATTTTTGACTAGCATAATATTCAACATTCACTAATGTGTTGAGAGGGACCTTGAACATTCTCACTGGGTGTTTAGAACTGACTTGTTTGTCTGAACCATCTTAAAAGTTCATACAATGGTTCTGTTAACCAAGGTGTTAGCTATTTAAACAGTTCTCCACTCGAACACAATGAGTGATGCTATCTCTATGCTATAAAAGTCTATGTCACCTTGTGTCCTGTGGCAGCTTTTGTTTCTTCACAATACCATGTAAATATCTCCTTGTTTTGTGACAGGAATAGTCTTTGTTCCAACAGCTTCCTTTACAATACATGCTTGTAAAAGTCTTCAATATTTGAGGTAGTAGAGAAAGGCTTGGTCAAACATGAGAATGTCCATTTTATCCTAAAAGTCCCCAAGAGGGCAACAGTTCAACTATTTAACATCACAGTTCATCTACTTGGTGAGGCCTAAGCATCTCTCATGTTTCTGCCAGTAAATATAAAATATATTTCTTCATGAATTCACAACACCGCGCTGCGCATGCGCAAGCTCCTTTCAACCAACGGGATGATGCGCTGCATGCCAAAACGTGGAGCCGCAGGGATGCGGAAGTCACACGATGGGTGTAGATATATGGCACCGATGTAAAGGTGGTCCCACCCATACAAATATTGGAGGGGAGGGGACAGCAGGGGGGAGGATAGCTCCCCATTTATACATCGCAGCTCCCGGAGAGGAGAAACAAAACCACGGCCACCGATGGACACAGCACATAGGATAGGAGACAATACCATAAACCAACCAGAGTGGCATAAAGAAATTGACACAGACAGTGGGACTCCGCCTCGTGCGTCATTGGATTTGATTGACAGCAGTGGGAGCCAATGGCTGCACTGCTATCAATCTATCCAATCAGAACTAGAGACACGAGCTGGTGTGCTAGTCCCCGACGCTGGAAAGATTGGGTTCAGGTAAGTAAAAGGGGGGCTTTGGGGGGCTGCTGCATCAAATGAGGTTTTTCACAGTAGAAGAGGAACTTCAGTCTGCTCACATAATTTGTAATAAAAATATTTGCCATTCTGAAACTTCCCTCCAACCACTTTGCTTTTTTTTTTTTACCTATACTGTGATTATGTATTTGCCAGAAATCTCCCTCCAGTGAGTCTGGCTGCAATCATTTAACTTTAGGCAGTTCAGCTTCTGCCTGTTCACTTCCTGGATTTACATAGAGGCACATCTTCAGCTCTGCAGTTCTCATTGGCTCTCTTATGACTCCCCCTTGCAAACTCAGAGTTAGAGAGCTGTGCATGATAGCACAAACCTAGGCTTTTTACTAGACAGGAAACAGGAAGTGGGCTGTATAAGGCTGTATATTTTATTTTCTTTTTTTTTACTATCCAAAGTTAAAACAAGAAGGGCAGAAGATTTAATAGATGAAAAAAATAACTGTTAATAGATGAAAAAAATAAGTTCTGCTGTAAATCATCTAGAAACAATGAGATCAGATCCATTTGGAGGAAATTCAACTAAACTGCTCCAATGTGTTCTCTATGGAGGAGCAACACTGACACCTGGTGGTGATAGGAGACATGACTTGTGTGCGGGGATCAGGGAAGAGATACAATGTGATCTCATAGTTCTCTTTCTGAATCCCCGAGGAATAAACAATAAAACTGGAATCAGAGTGAGGACTTTGATAACAGAATTACAATTCATACTGGGAGTTTGAGGAAATGGAAACAGAAGGACATCTAAGCTACAAAATTAACCTTATTAAACGTGTTTTTTTTTTATCTGTGTCAGAAAAACACACCAAAAACATTTGAGGTCTTTTAAGGTTACTTTGCTGTATAAGGATTTAGGGAGAGAAAATACAGGCGGACATCTAGATCTATTATTAATGCACTTTTCTGGTATAAAGGAATTCTGTAAATCTAAACATATTTGGATTTATAGCTTGTATTTATCACATAATGAAAAAACATTGTATAGATCAGAAATCGTGTAGATAAAAAACTTCCATGTATTCTGAGGAGCAACACTGACACCTAGTGGTTATAAAAAGACATGTCTTCTGTACGGGATGTGGGAAGATATACAATGTGATTGGATGGTTTGTTCCCACTAACCGACAATATTGATGTACAAATCAGATCTTCCAGATAGTCTGTACAATGGAAACAAGTTAGGAATTCCCAAATAAAGGGAATGTAGAAATCTAGCTGATATTTGGATATATTTATTCCACTTATAATACATCCTCAAATGTATAACTTCCCATCAGATTGTACAAACATAGTATTGATAATCTGTTAATTCTTCGCGTGTTGAGAATTGTAATAAAATGTGATGAGAGCTCATTGATGGAAATGGTGGGTGGCTCTTAGAAGAGCCTTTGTGTCTTGTGTTGGGGTGATGATGATGGGGGGATGGGGGATTACTTGGCGCTGGTGTACTTGGTGACGGCCTTGGTGCCCTCGGAGACGGCGTGCTTGGCCAGCTCTCCGGGCAGGAGGAGGCGGACGGCGGTCTGGATCTCCCGGGAGGTGATGGTGCGGCGCTTGTTGTAATGAGCCAGGCGGGAAGCTTCGCCGGAGATGCGCTCGAAGATGTCATTGACGAAGGAGTTCATGATGCCCATGGCCTTGGACGAGATGCCGGTGTCGGGGTGGACCTGCTTGAGCACCTTGTACACGTAGATGGCATAACTCTCCTTCCTGCTCTTCCTCCGCTTCTTGCCGTCCTTCTTCTGGCTCTTGGTCACGGCTTTCTTGGAGCCCTTCTTGGGCGCCGGGGCGGACTTGGCTGGTTCAGGCATGATTAGGATTAATGTGATCTCCTCCGCTGTGTGTAGAGAATGTGTGCTGGAGCCGCCCTCATGTGCTGATTTTATAGGCGTCCTATGCAGATGAGTCTCCTCCCTCCTCACTCTTCTATTGGAGGATTCAGTCATGTGATGGGGAGGAGTGGAATGCTTTCTTTCCTCCTTTACTGATTGGTGTAGAAAGAAGTCAGAACACTATTGGTGGGCTTGAAAAGTAGCCAATCACAGTGTGTGACGTCAGAGCATTGACGGTATAAATATAAGGAGACGCCAGACGTTGGTTATCTTTGTCAGAGTAACGACACAGAAATCTCACAATGTCTGGCCGTGGAAAACAAGGAGGCAAGGTTCGGGCTAAGGCCAAGACCCGATCATCCCGGGCTGGTCTGCAGTTCCCAGTCGGTCGTGTTCACCGTCTGCTCAGGAAGGGGAACTATGCCGAGCGGGTCGGGGCCGGAGCTCCCGTCTATCTGGCCGCCGTCCTCGAGTATCTGACGGCTGAGATCCTCGAGCTGGCCGGCAACGCCGCCCGCGACAACAAGAAGACCCGCATCATCCCCCGACACCTCCAGCTGGCCGTCCGCAACGACGAGGAGCTCAACAAGCTGCTGGGCGGCGTCACCATCGCCCAGGGAGGAGTCCTGCCCAACATCCAGGCCGTGCTGCTGCCCAAGAAGACCGAGAGCCACAAGGCCGCCGCCAAATCCAAGTAATCCCAACAACTCCTTTCTAGTCCCAAATCCATTCATTTACAACACAAAGGCTCTTCTCAGAGCCACCCACATCTCTCTACAAAGAGCCCACACACATACCTCATTGTGTCTACCACATCGCATGGAATGAGCCCTCAATTGTCTTCATAGCTTTACACAGGAAATACATTCTTATTTATTCACACTTCTAATACAGGAGACTTGTACAGGGAGAACAATTACTACATAGAAAGAGCCTGAAATGTATTATTGGGGGATCTGCTCATCTTACATGGACTGATAGTCATTGTCCTTCAAACGTTAGTTCTGCTGAATTTATTACAGGTCAAATCTAACACAGAAATTGAATGATACAAAATGTCAATTCTTCCGGGGAACATTCCAGGCACTTAATAAACGCACTGAAATATTATGTTGTTTCAAGGGGTTTGTGCTATAGAATCATAGAGAATGTTTTCTATAGAGATCAATGAAAAGTCTACAGAACAAGTATTTTCTGGGCTGAAAACGGAGAAAGATCTCAGAACACATTTCTTTGGATTCCTCACCATAAACATTATTGGCTCATGAAGGAAACGCCCACAGCTCTGATTGGCTCAGATTTCAAATTGCTACTTTCAAATGTGCCCGCCTGAATTCTTTACAACGTTACAGAAATAATCAGCCCTATTATGTACCGCCAAATCCGATGAGACATTGATCCGAGAAATATCATTGGCGTTTTATCGATTAGTCTGGAATAGAAACGGATTCAGAAGATTGTTGAATAATGTAAAATATGTTCTCTGTTACTAGATGTATAAAAAGTGAAAGGACTGGTAGAAATCATGACACTCCCAGATACATATGTACAATGAATCAATAAAACAAACAGATCGGTATCCACTTTGTACCTAGAAAACAGCAAATTGTTAACAATGTTTCTAAGTAATTATCTGCAGAGTATTGAATGGCTTTATCTTAGAAACATAAATGCGACTTTTTCTCATTTTCTTTAGAAATCCCATATAGGTATGAAAATGTTAATAGTAACTGGTGATTTGTGTTCTCTGTGTAATCTCCGAAAAAGAATTCGAAAACCATAATAAAAGAATAGGTTTGTCATCAGATCTGTATAGGATCATGGGACTGGCCTCTATCAGATGTAGCAATAACGGATTTCATCCATATTACAACCAGAATAATATAAAAACATATGTGAAAGGACTGGTAGAAATCATGACGCTGCCAGATACATAAATGTACAATAAATTACATTATCAGATCTGCATAGGATTATGTAACTGAAAATAAAGATACAAATATATAATCATCATGACATGCCAGAAAAATATGTACTATGAATCAAAGAAAATATTGCGCTTCTGATGAATTACATCCGTTTTCATTCAGCAAAATATTTAAAAGCTTCTAAATGAATAGACCCCGCCCCTCCTCCTCATGTCTCCAATCGGGTCCGCTCAGCTTTACACCCAGGAAGGAGATATAGGGGGAAAATGCATTTCTTTGTTTCCTTTTCAAAATAATCTTTATAAATATGAAAGATTGAAAACGGGTGTTTGTTATGAAGTGTTAAATATTCGTGTTCTCCGTGTAATCTCCAAGTACACGTGCGATGTCTGACCATACACTGTGCGATCTGCTTTACTAAAGATACGTAAGAACACAACTAAATTATTTATCTAATTGGGTAGAAAATTGATCTATAAATAGATTGTACAATCAGCACTCAGGATGATGTAGTGATTTTTGGAGATGGATGCGGTATATAGATCTTTGTATGAGAAGGTAGGTGGCCCTGAGAAGGACCTTTGTGTAGATGAAGTGGGTAGGTGTCTATGAGGGTTTATCCTCCGAATCCGTAGAGAGTGCGCCCCTGGCGTTTGAGAGCATAGACGACATCCATGGCGGTGACGGTCTTCCTCTTGGCGTGCTCGGTGTAGGTGACGGCATCGCGGATGACATTCTCCAGGAAAACCTTCAGCACTCCGCGGGTCTCCTCATAGATGAGTCCGGAGATGCGCTTGACACCCCCTCTGCGGGCCAAACGTCGGATGGCGGGTTTGGTGATGCCCTGGATGTTGTCCCGGAGCACCTTCCTGTGCCGCTTGGCGCCTCCTTTCCCCAGACCCTTCCCTCCTTTACCGCGACCAGACATGTCAAAGATCCTCGTTATTCAGACGAACAGTAAAGAAACTGCTCACAGCCTCCTCCTTATAAACAGCCTGAGCGGACCTGATGGAAACCTTCCTGGGAAAGAGGCGGAGTCACACCCATTCATTACACTAAAATAGAGAATTCCATTCCTTTAGAAGGCTCCTAAATATTCTGTTATATTCAGATACATTAATGCAACAGCAATACATGTCCAGGAGATGAATTTATTCCTTCTTCTCAATTATTTTTTATTTATACCTGCATATTATACAGAGAACATGAATCTTTAACACTTCATAACAGAAACACAAACAGCAGTTTCAATTATTCATATTAATTTCATATTTATAAAACGTTATTTTGAAAAGGAAACACAGAAACACATTGCTTCTGACATCTCTCCTTCCTGGGTGTAAGGCTAAGCGGACCTGATGGGAGACATGAGAAGGGGCGGGGTCTAGTCATTTATTACACTGACTGCAGAGAATTTCATTTAGTTAGACGCTTTTCAATATTTTTGCTGAATGGAAACGGATGTAATTCATCAGAAGCGCAACATTATCTTTATTGATTAATTGTACACATTTGTCTGGCATGTCATCATTATTACCTATTTCTAACAATAATGTCATATTTCTCGATCTTTATATAATAGAGCAAACTATGTACAATTTGCTATATGTAAAAAGATAAAAAAATAAAATATATTCTAGTTTTAATATGGGGGGGAGTCCATAATTACTACATTCCTAAAGAGGGAACATTAATTATCGGCCAGTTCTACGATCATATACAGATCTGATGATGAAACGTGTAATACTTTATTTGCCATCATATAGAAAGGTAGAGAATGTAGAGAAGTAGAGAATCTATGGAAATGTTTTACATTATTCAATTCAGAATCCATTTCTATTCATTCCGGACTAATCGATGAAAATAAAGTATTGATGATATTTCTCGGATAAATGTCTCATCTGATGATCTCAGTGTCGGAGTTGGCGGTATAATAGGGCTGATTATTTCTCTGTAACGTTCTTTACTATTCAGGCGGCAAATTTAAAAGTAGCAATTTGAAATCTGAGCCAATTAGAGCTGTGGGCGTTTCCTTCATCAGCCAGTAATGTCTTTCTTATAAGAATTTCAAAGAAATGTATTTTGAGATCTTACTCCATTTTCAGCCCAGAAAATACTTGTTCTGTAGACTTTTCATTGATTTCTATAGCAAACATTCTCTAGCAGGGCGGATTCTGTATTGTGAAGTAAAAGAAAAGACTAGAAGAAATGTGACATTCATATTTCTAATGGATTTATTATTCTTGGTTAGATAAACTGCCCGACAATTCGCGTTGATCGATGTTCCCGGAGGAAGAGATATCAGATTTTAGTGTCGGATTATTCTATCTGAGATCATTGGAATGTTCCATAGAATTCCGGCGGGGAATTTGAATGTATCAATTTCATATTTACAACAATCACAGTTCTGGGTGATTTCTTCGGATACAATGTATTGAGTGTGAAGGAGGATCTGAGATCTGTGTTCCTTTCAGCTGGGGGATGTTTGTTTGGTATTTAATATTGAATGATCTCTGATCTCCAGAAGATATTCAGCAGAATTAAAGGATGGAGGGCAATAAAAACCAGTCTCTGTAAGGAGATCACATCGTTCCTTCACATGAAATGCAGTAAATGATACAAATCCCAGAAACTCTGAATTGCTGTTAGGACGGACAGACATGGAGGGGTGGATGGTTTTGGTTGGAGGGTTTAGCGGTGAGGAGACGATCAGCATAGAAAGATTGGAATGAAAAGAGATGAGAGAATGATGTACTGTGATCACATTTCCTCTCATTACTCCTCACCTCTATTACAAGTCTGAGTGTGATAAGAAGACAAAGGGTTTGTCTTTACAGGGAACTTTACCTGACAGTATTAATGATATATAACTTAATTGGAGAATAGGAATAGAAAGCAGGTATGTCCGGCTCTATGTAGAGAGATGTGGGTGGCATGTTTGTGAGGCAATGCTAAAATAATAATAACATTGATCTTTAGATGAGAAGTACCGTAGATCGGTCAGACTGGGAGGGGGATGAATAAACCTTCCTTCTATTCCCATCCTGATTCCAGATTTATTGCGGAGATCATCTCCACTTTCTGGCTGTATACATTCCCTATTCACCTCCTTGTACCGCTCACACACCCAAGTGTTCTACCGGGAATGACCACAAGGTGGCAGAGCTGAATAAACACTTATGCCGCACTCACACATTGTTACAATAAAAGATCCTCCACAATCTCCCGCCTTACATTGTTACTTTATCTGAAATCACAAGTTGAGAAGATCGTGGAGTTATTAACCCACAACACAATGGGGGAAAGAAACAAGAAAAACGAAACATTGTATCTACTCAATCAGCCCAGACAAATCTTTGTCTATTTGTATCTATTTCAATCATCAACAGCAGATCAATGAACACACAGGGTGGGGGATGAGCTCATTCTTTGTACTTATAGTTCTAATTAACAATAATAATAAACATAATTAACATGTACAAAGTTTCATCTCCATACAAATCTGATCACAATATCACCTCGGACAGCACACAGTCCTTTATAGAAGGTAGAAAATGTTTCCTGACATGGACATGTTTTTCACCATAATGAACTTACATATGATCTCCAAACCTGGAAACCATTTTATTCCCATCATCATTCCCCAATGTCTAAACGTTTATTTTTTATACTGACTTCAATAGATTTGTATTGCATTTTTGAAAGGAATATATGCCAAGAGATCTGGACAGCCGCACACAGGAATAAATTATATTAGTCTATTTATTCGTGAAACAGGATCATTGGGTACATAAGGCACAACTGTGGGTGATACAGAACTATATTGCCCAAATGTTTGATGAAATAAAAAAGATGATCTTAGGCCGACTTCATGTAAGTGTGAAACGCGTCAGCTGCTGTTCTGTACCACCCACAGTGGTGCCCTATGTACCCCATGATCCTGTTTCACTAATAAATAGACAAATATAATTTATTCCAGTGTGTGGCTGTCCAGATTTCTTCATCCATCCATATTTGGTATCCATGTACTCGACCTAAGATCATCTTTTTTATTTCATCAAACATTTGGGCAATATAGTGTGTTTTAGTGCATTAAAATGTTAAAAAGTGTGTTTTTTCCCCAAAAAATGCCTTTGAAAAGTCGCTGCGCAAATACTGTGTGAAAAAAAAAAAAAATGAAACACTCACCATTTTAATCTGTAGGGCCTTTGCTTTAAAAAATATATAATGTTTGGGAGTTCAAAGTAATTTTCTTGCAAAAAAAAATAATTTTTTCATGTAATCAAAAAGTGTCAGAAAGGGCTTTGTCTTGATGTGTGACATGAGCTTCTAAATGTTGTACATAAAATGCCAGGACAGTTCAAACCCCCCCCCCCAAAATGACCCCATTTTGGAAAGTAGACACCCCAAGCTATTTGCTGAGAAGCATGTCGAGTCCATGGAATATTTTATATTTTGACACAAGTTGCGGGAAAAAGACAAATTATTATTATTTTTTTTTTTTTGCACAAAGTTGTCACTTAATGATATTGATATATTGCTCAAACATGCCATGGGCATTTTGCTTTTCTTTCTTCATTTTCAAAAACAAATGAGAGCTGCAAAATACTCACCATGCCTCTCCACAAATAGCTTGGGGTGTCTACTTTCCAAAATGGGGTCATGGGGGGGGGGGTTATGCCATCTTGGCATTTTATGGCCTTTAAAACTGTGATAGGTAGTGAGGAGTGAAATCAAAAATTTACGCCCTTAGAAATCCTGAAGGCGGTGATTGGTTTTTGGGGCCACGTATGCAGCTAGGCTCCAAAAAAGTCCCACACATTTTGTATCCCCATACTCAGGAGAAGCAGCAAAATTATTTTGAGGTGCAATTCCACATATAACAATGGCATGTGTGAGCAATATTTTGTCATTATTCAATCACTTGGGACAAAAAAAAGAAATATTCAATGGACTCAACATGCCTCTCAGCAATTTTCTTGGGGTGTCTACTTTCCAAAATGGAGTCATTTGGGGGGGTTTGTACTGCCCTGCCATTTTAGCACCTCAAGAAATGAGAGGCAGTCATAAACTAAAAGCTGTGTAAATTCCAGAAAATGTACCCTAGTTTGTAGACGCTATAACTTTTGTGCAAACCAATAAATACATGCTTATTGACATTTTTTTTTTTTTTACCAAAGACATGTGGCTGAATACATTTTGGCCTAAATGTATGACTAAAATTGAGTTTGTTGGATTTTTCTTATAACAAAAAGTGGAAAATATAATTTTTAAAAAAAATTTCCGTTTATATTGCAAAAAATAAAAATTGCAGAGGCAATTATATACCATCAAAAGAAAGCTCTATTTGTGTGAACAAAAGGACACAAATTTCGTTTGGGTACAACATTGCATGACCGCGCAATTACCAGCTAAAGCAGCGCAGTACCAAATTGTAAAAAGTGCTCTGGTCTTTAGGCAGCCAAATGGTCCGGGGCTTAAGTGGTTAAAGGGATTGTAAAGGTTTGTGTTTTTTCACCTTAATGTATCCTATACATTAAGGTGAAAAAACACCTTGCAGTGTTCCCCCCCCCCGAGCCCCCCCCCCCCATTTTACTTACCTGAGCCTCGATCCCGCGTTGCTCTCTCCACGGGTTCTCAGCTCTTCATTAGATAGATTGATAGCAGCGCAGCCATTGGCTCCCGCTGCTGTCAATCAAATCCAATTATGTGGCCGCCGGGAGGCGGGGCCGAGTCATACACTCTGCATCTATGGACACCGAGTGTATGACACGGGAGTGCGCCCGCAAAGTAACCCCCTCGGGAGAGAGCTTCCCAGAGGGGGTTATCTATTGCAGGGAGGAGCTGCGAGAGCCGTCGTGGGACCCCAGAACAGGAGGATCGGGGTCACTATGCACAAAATAAACTGCACAGTGGAGGTAAGTATGATATGTTTGGTATTTAAAAAAAAAAACTGAACCTTTACAATCACTTTAAGTTCTGGAGCACCTGCACTTTGCAAAGTGCACAGTCTAATTGTCTTTAGTAACCCCTTTGGGGTTGATTTACTAAAGGCAAATTGTGCACTTTGCAAAGTGGAGTTGCTCTCTGCAAGGGGAGTTGCTCCAGAGCTTCATAAATGAGGTAAAGGTTCACTTTGAAATGAAATACCCAATCAGGTGCAAGGAAAATAAATTTAAAAAAAAACTGCATTTTTGCTTGCACGATTGGGTGATGGAAGTCAGCAGAACTTCTGCTCATTTACTAAGCTCTGGAGCAACTGAGTGCACAGTCTATTTGCCTTTAGTGAATCAACCCCATTGTGTCCTCCCAGCAGGGACGGCTCCCCATACGAGAACACAATAGCTCCAAGGGAGGGATTCCCGGGACTGTCTGTGTTGATGGGGGGAAATCAAATGATTTTGGTTGCAGGAAAGAAAATCACTCCGTCTATGGCCGGCCTCGGGGCCCTTTCACACTAAGCAGTTTTTCAGCTATTAAAGCGGTAGTAAACCCGCACATTAAAAAAAAAAAAAAAAAAAGTAAAAACAAAAAAAAACCCTGCAAGGCAAAGGCATAGTGAGCTAGTATACAGCGCATACTAGATCGTTATGAAATACTTACCTCAGAACGAAGCCCCCGTATCGGAGCCTGGTCCACGCCTAGGGAGCTGACATCTTGCCCTCGGCATGTCTTCCGGGTTCGCGGCTCCGGCCACTCACAGCGATAACGTCACTCCCACGCATGCGCACAGGAGTTATTTTCCCGGCAAGGTCCGGCAGCGACCTTCTGCCGGGCATTCAGAGCGCATGCGTCACTGACGTCAGTGGTTGCATGCAAAGGGAATTTCTCCTAAACTGTACAGGATTAGGGGATATTAATTTTACCTACAGGTAAGCCTTATTATAGGCTTACCTGTAGGTAAAAGTGTCCAATTTGGGTATACAACCACTTTAAAAGCGTAAGAAAAATGCATTGAAGAGCTGTGCAACTCTTCACAAAAAAACTTTTCATAAAAAAGAAAAACGCACCTTCCTATTAAAATGATTGGAAAACGCATCAAAAACACACCGCAGTTGCATTTTTGGTGCATTTTTTGGAGACAGGTGTCCAAGTTTCCCTGGTATGTGGGACACACATGAAGTATCACCACAATCATCAGAGGGAGGGCAATGATTCGAGTCCAGACCTCCTGTGTAACTCAAAACTAGTAACATGTAAAGGCTTTTAACCACTTGTCCTCTGGAAGATTTACCCCCCTTCATACGGCACTGCGTTACTTTAAGTGTGCAATTGTCAGTTAACCCCTCTGTGCCGAACGGCTTTAGGGGGTTATACCAGGATGATGCCCGCAGCTGCAGGCATCATCCTGGTACCATTTTTTAGAGCCAGCGATCGGCTTTCCAGGGATGACAACTGATGCGGCTAAAAGTCGCTCAATTGTTATCCTGGAGGAGAGGGAGGGGACATCCCCCCTCCCGCCGCCTCCCGTCCCACCGGGAGACCCGATCCGCGAAGCGTCACTTCCGTTGTAGATAGACTGGCACGAAGCTGGAAACGGCTCTTTGTCTTCTCTTTGTAAACACGGAAGCAACGTCACAATGTCACTTCTGGTTTACTCGGCTGTCAATGGCGCCGGATTAAAAAAAATATACAGTATTCAAAATCACCATTTTCGGCGATCTGAATACTTTGAAGTGTAAAGGAGGGATGGGGGGTCTTTTAGATCCCTCCATAAAGAGTACCTGTCACCACCTATTACTGTCACAAGGGACGTTTACATTTCTTGTGACAGCAATAAAAGTGATCAAATTTTTTTTTAAAAAACACAATGTAATAATATAAAAAAAAATAAAATAAATAAGAAAAATTTTTTTAAAGCACCCCCGTCCCCGTGAGCTCACGGAGCAAAGAAAATGCATACAGAAGTCGCGCCCGCATATGTCAACGGTGTTCAAATCACACATGTGAGGTATTGTCGCGATTGTCAGAGTGAGAGCAATAATTCTAACACTAGACCTCCTCTGTAACTCTAACCTGGTAACCGTAAAAAAAAAAAAAAAAAAAAAAAAAATGTCGCCTATGGAGATTTTTAGGTATCGTAGTTTGTCGCCATTCCACAAGTGTGCGCAATTTTAAAGCGTGATATGTTTGGTATCTATTTACTCGGTGTAACATCATCTTGCACATTATACAAAAAAATTGGGCTAACTTTACTGTTTCGTTTTTTTAAAATTCATGAAAATGTCTTCTCCCCCCAAAAGTTGTGTTTAAAACACCGCAGCACAAATACCGTGTGACATAAAATATTGCAACAATAGCCATTTTATTCTCTAGGCTCTCTGCTAAAAAAATATATATAATGTTTGGGGGTTCTAAGTAATTTTCTAGCAAAAAATACGGAGTTTGCAGTTGAACTCATATTCGACTTGAACATCGGCTGTTCGCCAGTTCGCCGAACAGCAAACAATTTGGGGTGTTCGCGGCAAATTCGAAAGCCGCGGAAAACCCTTTAAAAGCCTATGGGAGAAATCAAAAGTGCTAATTTTAAAGGCTTATATGCATGGTATTGTGGGTGTCTATAGTATGCCTGTAAAGGGGCTCATGTTTCCCCTGTTTAGAACAGTCTGACAGCAAAATGACATTTTAAAGGAAAATAATTAATTTAAAACTACTCGCAGCTATTAATGAATTGCCGGTCTGACAATACACATAAAAGTTCATTGAAAAAACAGCATGACCCCTTCAGGTCTGGTATGGATTTTAAGGAGAACCCCGCGACAAAATAAAAAAAAAAAACGGTGTGGGGTCCCCCCAAAGATCCATACCAGACCCTTATCCGAGCACGCAACCTGGCAGGCCGCAGGAAAAGAGGGGGGGACGAGAGAGCGCCCCCCTCCTGAACCATACCAGGCTACATGCCCTCAACATCGGGATAGCCCTCAAAAACACCTTGTCCCCATGTTGATGGGGACAAGGGCCTCATCCCCACAAAAGTTCCCCTACCATTTCACAAAAAAAACTGTCAAAAATGTTAAAAATGACAAGAGACAATTTTTGACAATTCCTTTATTTAAATGCTTCTTCTTTCTTCTATCTTCTTTCTTCTATCTTCTACCTTCCTTCGGTTTTTTCCTCCATCTTCTTCTTCTTCTGGTTCTTCCTCCGATGTTCTCGTCTGGCATCTTCCTTCGCGGCGGTGTCTTCTTCCCTTCTTCTCCTCGGGCCACTCCGCATACATGATGGCATGATGGGAGGCTCCCGCTGTGTGACGCTTCTCCTCTTCTGACGGTTCTTAAATAATGGGGGCGGGGCCACCCAGTGACCCCGCCCCCTCTGACGCACGGGGTCTTGACGGGGACTTCCCTGTGGCATTCCCCGTGACGTCAGAGGAGGGCGGGGTCACCGGGTGCCTCCACCCGTTATTTAACAACCGTCAGAAGAGGAGAAGCATCACACAGCGGGAGCCTCCCATCATGCCATCATGTATGCGAGCGGCCCGAGGAGAAGGAAAGAAGATGCCGCCACGGAGGAAGATGCCGCCGTGGAGGAAGATGCCGGATGAGAACACCGGAGGAAGAACCAGCAGAACCCCTTACCATTTCACACAGGGGGGAGGGCTGGGATCTGGGGGTCCCCTTGTTAAAGGGGGCTTCCAGATTTAGATAAGCCCCTGCCCGCTGACCCCCACAACCACCGGGCAAGGGTTGTGGGGATGAGGCCCTTATCCCCATCAACATGGGGACAAGGTGTTTTGGGGGCTACCCCAAAGCACCCTCCCAATGTTGAGGGCATGTGGCCTGGTACGGTTCAGGAGGGGGGGGGCGCTCTCTCGTCCCCCCTCTTTTCCTGCGGCCTGCCAGGTTGCGTGCTCGGATAAGGGTCTGGTATGGATTTTTGGGGGGACCCCATGCCATTTTTAAAAAAAAAATTGGCCGGTGTTCCCCTTAATAACCATACCAGACCTGAAGGGCCTGGTATGGAATTTAGGGGGACCCCAACGTCATTTTTTTTTTTAATTTTGGTTCGGGGTTCCCCTGTGGGGAATTCCCATGCCGTTTTTATCAATGAACTTTTATGTGTATTGTCGGACCAGCAATTCATTAATAGCCGCGAGTAGCTTTAAATGACTTTTTTCCTTTGAAACGTCATTTTACTGACAGACTGTTCTAAACACGGGAAACATGCGCCCCTTTACAGACATACTATAGACACCCCCCAGGTATGAAATTTAACGGCCGTTTTTAAAACTTTTTTGCATTGATCCATGTCCCCTGGGGCAGGACCCTGGGTCCCCAAACACTTTTTATGACAATAACTTGCATATAAGCCTTTAAAATTAGCACTTTTGATTATTCATGTTCATGTCCCATAGACTTTAACGGGGTTTGCGTGTTCAAACAAATTCTTTGCCTGTTCGCAAGTTCTGGTGCAAACCAAACAGAGGGGTGTTCGGCTCATCCCTATTGCTCACTGTAGACTACCAGGCAGACTGGCAAACACTACACAGAGTGTAAAGGCAAAATCGGCCTTAAGCAGAAACAACTAGGAAAGAAAAGAGGAAAAGACCAGGTAACATAATGAAAAAAGATCCGAAATAACAAGAGATGAAGAATCCAAGAGCATGCCCTATAGATGACACTAACCTTGTATGTGAACAAAAAGCATGGCAGCGCCCCAGAGTCCAGCGATTAGAGCGCTGGAGATGCCGGCCTTTATACCCCCCCCCCCCACCCGGCCGACGTGGGACATCACCGATCGGGAGCGGACGACGGACTGCCATCGTGCATGCTCAAAGACCAACGTCGAACAGCCTACAGTGCCCAGAATGCTGAACGAGACAGCAATCGTGTCACGTGACCCAGTCACACAGCGCGAGGAGCGTGGGCAGGACGCCCAGCAGTGTGGAATCAATGGATGTAACCAGGGCCGTCTTTAATATTGACTGGACTCCGGGCAAACATTTTTTCTTGGGCCGCCCCCATGCTATTTCGCTCTCCACCTGCCCTAAGTATACAATAAATAGCAGCTAGACTCAAATCAGTTTACTGAATCAGATCAGGCAACAATTGTGATTGGTTGCCAGAGGTTACAGTGTATCATGAGCACTCACTGACTGTCTGCTAGAGGTTACAGAACACATTATGGCTCACTTATTATTTGCTAGAGGTTATAGCACATGACTTATGCTTGTTGATTGGTTGCTAGAGATTACTGTACATCAATACTGCTCATTGATTGGTTGCTAGAAGTTACTGGACTTCCTTACCACTCACAAATTGGTTGCTACACTGACCACCAATGTAACTGAGACATTTAGCCTGCGGTCACATGTGTGTGTGTTGTGAATGCATGCAAAATCGCTTTCCAGACACCACAGAAATGCACTGCCCTTGGTAATGACACCCTCACGCATCTGCTGACATGTGCGTATTTACATGCACCACATGGTGCTGTGGCCCCATGTTATTTTGAAAAAGGGTTCCACCTCCAATTTGCTTACCTTTGTAGAACAGGCTGATATTAGACTTAATGACCACAGTTGTAGGTAGGACTATCAGGCATGCCCCTTTACTTCCCCAGTGGGCAGCATTCAGCAGAAGTGATGGTAAATATGACCTCAGGGGGACATGATACACATATGAATGCCACCTCTATTTACATAGCAATGCTGGTCCGCTGCTATTTACATATCAATGCAGGTTATTTACATGTAAAAACAGGGTCTGCAAGTGAGTCATCTGTATATGGTAAAAGGCAGAGCTGGACAGCATTAGTAACAGAACTTCACACTGAGACATTAAGACACAGTACAGGACTAAAACTTCAAGGGACAAGGGAATTTGAAAAAAGAAAATGACTCCTGCGCACAAGTGGTCAACCAGATATATGTAAAAATGACACAGGCCTTGCTGCCCTCAAGGATGTGGAATCCTAGCAAACAAAGACATAAAAAGAGAGAGGGGCGCACCGGCCATGTGCATTATCTTTTGTAAAACATTTATTGAATAAAATAATAAAAGAAATTACTCACAAGCAGTTGTAAAATCAGGTGCCATAAAACTCGAGCAACAACAAGCAGCAAGTAGTTATAGTGATGAGTGAAGCCTTCCAAAGGTCTTAGAGGAACATACAGGCATCACTACTAGCTAACGTGTTTCGAAGGGCACGTCCCTTCTTCATCAGAGCTCATCAGTCAGCAGCTGAGCTCTGATGAAGAAGGGAAGTGCCCTTCGAAACGCGTTAGCTCTTTTGCTAGCTCTTGCCCGGCCTTCCCTGTCTCCTTCTCTTCTTCTCATGTTGACATAACGCTCTCTCCCACTGTAAAACTGTGTGCAACTTATATAGGCATGGGGCGGGGTCACCGGGTGATGTCATCCAGTGACCCCGCCCCCTTATGATGTCGCCCCTCCAGGCATGATGGGATGGTGGGCGGGGTCATCAGATGACATCACCCGGTAACCCCGCCCCATGCTTATATAAGTCGTTGCGCACCTCGCTCACTGCATTACAGAGGGTGAGAGCGTCATGTCAATATCGGAAGAAGGGAAGAAGACCGGTCAAGAGCTAGCAAAAGAGCAGGCAAAAGAGCAGAAGATAGCTCTATGAGAAATGACATAGGCAGTCATAAACTAAAAGTTGTGTAAATTCCATAAAATGTACCCTAGTTTGTAGACGCTATAACTTTTGCGCAAACCAATAAATATACGCTTATTGACATTTTTTTTACCAAAGACATGTTGCCGAATACATTTTGGCCTAAATGTATGACTAAAATTGAGTTTTTTGGATTTTTTTTATAACAAAAAGTAGAAGATATCATTTTTTTCAAAAGAAAAGGATGCAAATTTTGTTTGGGTACAGCATTGCATGACCGCGCAATTAGCAGTTAAAGCGACGCAGTGCCAAATTGTAAAAAGTGCTCTGGTCAGGAAGGGGGTAAATCCTTCCGGGGCTGAAGTGGTTATATCAAATTACTCTCTCTCTCTCTCTCTCTCGGCCGCCGTGCAGGCGGCCTTATATACTGTGGGGCGTGTACTAAACCCCCTGAGCCATAATTGGCCAAAGCCTCCTTGGCTTTGGCCAATTACGGCTCTCTGTTCAGACGGCGCTGTGATTGGCCAAGCATGTGGGTCATAGTGCATGCTTGGCCAATCATCAGCCAGCAATGCACTGCGATGCCGCAGTGAATTATGGGCCGTGACGTGCCACTCGAATTCGGCGCGAACGGCCCATATCGTTCGTAATTTGGCAAACGACCGAACACACGATGTTCGAGTCGACATGGGTTTGACTCGAACACGAAGCTCATCCCTAGTGGAGAGCATGGGGGCCAGAGAGTACTGGAGAAGGGGCAGAAGAGCACGGGGGGTGGGGGGAGTTGGAAAGCACTGTGGGGGAGCTGGATAGCGCAGTGGGGTGGAGAGCATGGGGGGAGCAAGGGAGAAAAGTAGGGGCTGGAAAACACAAGGGGGCAGAAAGCACGGGAGGAGCTGAATCACACCGTGGGGGCTGGAGAGCACTGTGGGGGGGAGCTGGAAAGCATTGTGGGGGGAGTTGGAGAGCACAAGGTGGAGTAGAAAGCACAGGGGGAGCCAGGGAGTATGGGGGGGCGGAGAGCACTGGGGGGGACTGGACAGCACAGGGGGTAGAGAGCACTGGGGGGCAGGTAGAACTGGGAGGGGCTAAGGAGCACAGGGGTATCAGAGAGCTCTGGGGGGGGTGAAGAGCACTGTTGGGGGAAGCCAGGGAGCATGGGGGGGGGTTGGAGAGCACTGGGGGGAGAGTATAGGGGGAGCCAGGGAAGACCAGAGAGCACTGGGAGGAGGGGAGAGCACTGTGGGGAAGCCAGGGAGCACAGAGCACTGGGGGGGGAGCTGGGAAGCAGTGGGAGGGGGGGCATGGGGGGAGTCAGGGATCACAGAGGGGACAAGAGAGCATTGGGGGAAGCCAGGGACCAGGGTGGTAGGGTGGGCAGGGAGAACTGGGATGAACCATGGAGCACAGGGGCAGTAAAAGAGGTTGGATAGGAGGAGCGGCGGGGACAGCTGCATATGGAGGAATTGATCTTTCCATATTCTTTATGCAGCCAATGAACGCCCGCAGGAGAAGTGGGCATTCAGTGGCTGCAGAAGGAATATGGAAAGATCAATTCCTCCATATGCAGCTGTCCCCGCCGCTCCTCCTATCCAGGCAGGCACACAGGAGGGCTGCACGGCCGGGCACTCACTCACTCACTATCTGTGCAGTCGGTCATGCTGCAGCAAGCGCTGGGATGGGATCCATCCACCAGAGCTCCTCTTTCCCCTTCACAGACAGTCATAGGGCAGCCGGCCAGACATGGAGAGGCCAGGTGAGCGGTGCGGGCTGAAGAATCAGCTCAGCTGATTTAGGGCCCTGCATGGACTTGCGGCCCACCTGGTGTGCCCTATGGCTGCCCGCACACCTTTTACAGATGGCGGCTGTGAGGCTCCTGTGAGTGCGAGCCCTTAGGCGGGCGTCTAATTTGAGAGCCTCTGGTTGCTACCACAAAGTATTTTACTTGAAGTCTGCATTTTCAGCTTCTTCTAAGGAATACTTTTCTCCCTTGGAGTAATAAGGTCCTAATATCTGATGTAGTATTTTTTTTCTACACACTTCTTTTTGGCTCAGCAAAATAACTTTTTATATTGCCTTTCTTTCCTCTCCCCCCTTCTCATGTTGGCTAAAAACAGGTGTAGTCACTAACCACTTGAATAATTGGTGGTATCAATTAAATATGTTAATTTTCCGGGACACCAACCTGATAGGCCAATTATGTAGAGATGGAGTTTGCATATGTGTATGTGAGTATATATAAATTTATATATATATATACCGTATTTATCGGCGTAAAACACACGCCGGCGAATAACACGCACCCCAAGTTTAGGAGGAAAGTTTAAGGAAAAAAACTTACATTTAAATGCCCATCAATGCAGTGTCCATCTGCAGCCTTGTCAGTGTCCATCTGTAGTGTTGTCCCTGATTGCAGCATTGTCCCCATTGCAGCCTTGTCCCCCATTGCAGCCTTGTTAGTGTCCATCTGTAGTCTGTGCATCTTTGAAAATGGCGCCGCTGCTTTCGGCCATTCTCGGCGGCTCTCGGATGCACTCGGCTTTCGGCGGCTCCCGCGGGACTGCGAGAGGCGCCGAGAAGGGTCGAAAGCGGCCGAAAGCCGTTGAGAATGGCCGAGAATTGCCGAAAGCGGCGGCGCCATTTTCAAAGCCGCCAAGAAAAGCTAAAAGCCGCTGAGAGCGACCGAAAAGCTTACAATTGGCGGGGGATCGGCGTATGACCCGCATCCACGATTTCCCCCTGATTTTCAGGGGAAAAAAGTGTGTGTTATACGCCGATAAATACGGTATATATATATATTGCCATATCTGTTTCAAACTAGCTACGACTAAGGCTATTGCCGAAACACGTCTGTTTATTGTTTTATTGTCACTCTGATGTACCAATAAATGACACTTCAAGGATTACAGTTCTGCCGGCTCTTCTTACAACTTTACAATGAAATCCCAGCTCTGATATGGTGTAGGTAAGTGGCTTTTACAAGAGACTTTGTGTCTTTTTGGGAATTGACTTGATGCTGGTGTGTACTACTTTAGTACTAATTATTATTATTAACATACATAATTTATATAGTGCCAACAGTTTACACAGCTCTTTACAATACAAGGGTGACAGTACAATCACAATACAGTTCAATATAAAAGTAATAGGAGGATCCGGCTCATGGAGCTTACAATCTAAAGAAATGTTTTTATAATGAAAGATTAGAGACTCCTTCTCAGTGTAAGAATTAGAAACATTGAGATTGGATTATGTTTGCCCATATTTCAGTAAATTAGATGACAAACAAAAAAAAAGAAGGAAGGGGGATAAGAGGGGACAATGCTCCCTGTAATCTTCACTTTTCAATCTGTGTATTGTAATCTGAGGCACCTGAAATATACCAGGTATTCTTTTTTTTTATTAGAGAAAATACACACAGCTATATAGAGAGAGAGATGCAGACCAGGAAAGCCAATGTTTGCCCAGCTGATGATCTAATCCGTCTCTTCCCCCCGATCTAAGGTGAGTCAATGATTATGTATATATGTATTATCCTTGGACTCCCATAAAGATAATAATTACTGTATGACAAAATTTAATCAAACACAATGTGATGTACAAGTAATGATTCTAAGCAGATGATCCCTAAACTATTCCAAGAATGTAAGCATCCCCCTGTAGATGTGTCTCCAGACATTAGCATGCTATGTGCAGTCTTACATAAAACAGAAAGTAAACGTGTAGGTGAAAATGATGTATACAATAGAAGATTATATATGTGTCACTTATATACATAAATATCCGCTTTTAATTTATGGGAAAAAAAAGGTCCCATGTATTCTCTAAGGAAGAGCAACACTGACACCTAGTGGTTATAAAAATCCATGCTTCTATACGGAGATCGGGGAAGATATACAATGCGATTGGATGGTTTGTTCCCACTAGCCGACAATATTGTTGTACAAATCGGATCCTCCAATATTCATTGTACAGACTGGGTCTAGGAGGTAATAAAATGTCAGGAATTCCTGAATAAAGGGAATCTGCAACACCAGCCTGTATTGGGATGGATCTCTTACAACTTCATCAGATTGTAGAAAAATTGTCATAATCGGTTTATTCTTCATTTAATGTATTTAGAATTAATAATTGCGGTAAAATGTGATGAGAGCTCATTGATGGAAATGGTGGGTGGCTCTTAGAAGAGCCTTTGTGTCTTGTGTTGGGGTGATGATGATGGGGGGATGGGGGATTACTTGGCGCTGGTGTACTTGGTGACGGCCTTGGTGCCCTCGGAGACGGCGTGCTTGGCCAGCTCTCCGGGCAGGAGGAGGCGGACGGCGGTCTGGATCTCCCGGGAGGTGATGGTGCGGCGCTTGTTGTAATGAGCCAGGCGGGAAGCTTCGCCGGAGATGCGCTCGAAGATGTCATTGACGAAGGAGTTCATGATGCCCATGGCCTTGGACGAGATGCCGGTGTCGGGGTGGACCTGCTTAAGCACCTTGTACACGTAGATGGCATAACTCTCCTTCCTGCTCTTCCTCCGCTTCTTGCCGTCCTTCTTCTGGCTCTTGGTCACGGCTTTCTTGGAGCCCTTCTTGGGCGCCGGGGCGGACTTGGCTGGTTCAGGCATGATCAGGATTAATGTGATCTCCTCCGCTGTGTGTAGAGAATGTGTGCTGGAGCCGCCCTCATGTGCTGATTTTATAGGCGTCCTATGCAGATGAGTCTCCTCCCTCCTCACTCTTCTATTGGAGGATTCAGTCATGTGATGGGGAGGAGTGGAATGCTTTCCTTCCTTGTTTACTGATTGGTCTAGAAACAATTCAGAGCACTATTGGCGGGCTTGAAAAGTAGCCAATCACAGTGTGTGACGTCAGAGCATTGACGGTATAAATATAAGGAGACGCCAGACGTTGGTTATCTTTGTCAGAGTAACGGCACAGAAATCGCACAATGTCTGGCCGTGGAAAACAAGGAGGCAAGGTTCGGGCTAAGGCCAAGACCCGATCATCCCGGGCTGGTCTGCAGTTCCCAGTCGGTCGTGTTCACCGTCTGCTCAGGAAGGGGAACTATGCCGAACGGGTCGGGGCCGGAGCTCCCGTCTATCTGGCCGCCGTCCTCGAGTATCTGACGGCTGAGATCCTCGAGCTGGCCGGCAACGCCGCCCGGGACAACAAGAAGACCCGCATCATCCCCCGACACCTCCAGCTGGCCGTCCGCAACGACGAGGAGCTCAACAAGCTGCTGGGCGGCGTCACCATCGCCCAGGGAGGAGTCCTGCCCAACATCCAGGCCGTGCTGCTGCCCAAGAAGACCGAGAGCCACAAGGCCGCCGCCAAATCCAAGTAATCCCAACAACTCCTTTCTAGTCCCAAATCCATTCATTTACAACACAAAGGCTCTTCTCAGAGCCACCCACATCTCTCTACAAAGAGCCCACACACATACCTCATTGTGTCTACCACATCGCATGGAATGAGCCCTCAATTGTCTTCATAGCTTTACACAGGAAATACATTCTTATTTATTCACACTTCTAATACAGGAGACTTGTACAGGGAGAACAATTACTACATAGAAAGAGCCTGAAATGTATTATTGGGGGATCTGCTCATCTTACATGGACTGATAGTCATTGTCCTTCAAACTTTAGTTCGATCAGAAATCATTCATTATATACCAAAACAATCCTCCCCCCAACTGATCAGGAACACAGATCTCAGAATTGTCCTATTATGGCGGGCGGGGTATGGAACGTTACAATCATATCGGCTAAAATGAATGGATTGAATGATAGATAAAGTCAATTCTTCCGGGGAACATTCCAGGCACTTATTAAACGCACTGAAATATTATATTGTTTCAAGGGGTTTGTACTACATAATCATGGAGAATGTTTTCTATAGAGATCAATGAAAAGTCTACAGAACAAGTATTTTCTGGGCTGAAAACGGAGAAAGATCTCAGAACACATTTCTTTGGATTCCTCACCATAAACATTATTGGCTCATGAAGGAAACGCCCACAGCTCTGATTGGTACTTTCAAATTTGCCCGCCTGAATTCTTTAGAACGTTACAGAAGTAATCAGACCTATTATACCGCCAAATATCATCGGTGCTTTATTTTCAAGCAGATTCATCGATTAGTCTGGAAATGAAATTGATTCAGAAGATTGTTGAATAATGTAAAATATGTTCTCGGTTACTAGATTTATAAAAAGTGAAAGGACTGGTAGAAATCATGACACTCCCAGATACATATGTACAATGAATCAATAAAACAAACAGATCGGTATCCACTTTGTAACTAGAAATCAGCAAATTGTTAACAATGTTTCTAAGTAATTATCTGCAGAGTATTGAATGGCTTTATCTTAGAAACATAAATGCGACTTTTTCTCATTTTCTTTAGTAATCCCATATAGGTATGAAAATGTTAACAATAGTAACTGGTGATTTGTGTTCTCTGTGTAATCTCCGAAAAAGAATTAGAAAACCGTAATAAAGGAAGAATAGGTTTGTCATCAGATCTGTATAGGATGATGGGACTGGCCTCTATCGGATGAAGCAATAACGGATTTCCCCCAAATTACAACTAGAATAATAATATAAAAAGATATGTGAATGGACTGGTAGAAATCATGACGCTGCCAGATACATAAAAGTACAAAAAAATACATTATCAGATCGGCATAGGATTATGTACCTGGAAAAAAAAAGATACAAATATATAATCATCATGACATGCCAGAAAAATATGTACTATGAATCAAAGAAAATATTGCGCTTCTGATGAATTACATCCGTTTTCATTCAGCAAAATATTTAAAAGCTTCTAAATGAATAGACCCCGCCCCTCCTCCTCATGTCTCCAATCGGGTCCGCTCAGCTTTACACCCAGGAAGGAGATATAGGGGGAAAATGCATTTCTTTGTTTCCTTTTCAAAATAATCTTTATAAATATGAAAGATTGAAAACGGGTGTTTGTTATGAAGTGTTAAATATTCGTGTTCTCCGTGTAATCTCCAAGTACACGTGCGATGTCTGACCATACACTGTGCGATCTGCTTTACTAAAGATACGTAAGAACACAACTAAATTATTTATCTAATTGGGTAGAAAATTGATCTATAAATAGATTGTACAATCAGCACTCAGGATGATGTAGTGATTTTTGGAGATGGATGCGGTATATAGATCTTTGTATGAGAAGGTAGGTGGCCCTGAGAAGGACCTTTGTGTAGATGAAGTGGGTAGGTGTCTATGAGGGTTTATCCTCCGAATCCGTAGAGAGTGCGCCCCTGGCGTTTGAGAGCATAGACGACATCCATGGCGGTGACGGTCTTCCTCTTGGCGTGCTCGGTGTAGGTGACGGCATCGCGGATGACATTCTCCAGGAAAACCTTCAGCACTCCGCGGGTCTCCTCATAGATGAGTCCGGAGATGCGCTTGACACCCCCTCTGCGGGCCAAACGTCGGATGGCGGGTTTGGTGATGCCCTGGATGTTGTCCCGGAGCACCTTCCTGTGCCGCTTGGCGCCTCCTTTCCCCAGACCCTTCCCTCCTTTACCGCGACCAGACATCTCCGAGATCTTCACTATTCAGAACGAACAGTAAAGAAACCGCACACAGCCGCCTCCTTATATACAGCCTGAGCGGACCTGATGGAAACCTTCCTGTGAAAGAGGCGGAGCCACACCCATTCATTACACTAAAATAGAGAATTCCATTCCTTTAGAAGGCTCCTAAATATTCTGTTGTATTCAGATACAATAATGTAACAGCAATACATGTCCAGGAGATTAATGTATTCCTTCTTTTCAATTATTTTTTATTTATACCTGGAGATTACACAGAGAACATGAATCTTTAACACTTCATAACAGAAACACAATCAGCAGTTTCAATTATTCATATTAATTTCATATTTATTTAACGTTATTTTGAAAAGCGAACACAGAAACACATTACTTCTCACATCTCTCCTTCCTGAGTGTAAGGCTAAGCGGACCTGATGGGAGACATGAGAAGGGGCGGGGTCTAGTCATTTATTACACTGCAGAGAATTTCATTTAGTTAGACGCTTTTCAATATTTTGCTGAATGAAAACGGATGTAATTCATCAGAAGCGCAATATTATCTTTATTGATTAATTGTACACATTTGTCTGGCATGTCATCATTATTACCTATTTATAACAATAATGTCATATTTCCCAATCTTTATATAGGAAGAGCAAACTATGTGCAATTTGCTATATGTAAAAAGATAAACAAAAGATATTCTAGTTTTAATATGGGGGAGTCCATAATTACTACATGTCCTAAGGAGGGAACATTAATTATCGGCCAGTTCTACGATCATATACAGATCAGATGATGAAACGTGTAATACTTTATTTGCCATCATATAGAAGAGTAGAGAATGTAGAGAATCTATGAGAGAAGTCATCTCACTGTCATGTTCTGTATGTAGCAGGGGGGGGGGGGGGGATTCTGCATTCTGAGGACTTGGAATAAAAGAGAACATATGGAAATGTTTTACATTATTCAATTCAGAGTCCATTTCTACTCATTCCGGACTAATCGATGAAAATAAAGCATTGGTGATATTTCTCGGATAAATGTCTCATCTGATGATCTCAGTGTCGGAGTTGGCGGATTATTTCTCTGTAACGTTCTTTACTATTCAGGCGGCAAATTTAAAAGTAGCAATTTGAAATCTGAGCCAATCAGAGCTGTGGGCGTTTCCTTCATCAGCCAGTAATGTCTTTCTTATGAGAATTGCAAAGAAATATATTCTGAGATCTTTCTCTGTTTTCAGCCCAGAAAATACTTGTTCTGTAGACTTTTCATTGATCTCTATAGAAAACATTCTCTAGCAGGGCGGATTCTGTATTGTGAAGTAAAAGAAAAGACTAGAAGAAATATGACATTCATATTTCTAATGGATTTATTATTCTTCTTGGTTAGATAAACTGCCCGACAATTCAGAGGATCGTTGATCGATGTTCCCGGAGGAAGAGATATCAGATTTTAGTGTCGGATTATTCTATCTGAGATCATTGGAACGTTCCATAGAATTCCGGCGGGAAATTTGATTGTATCAATTTCATATTTGCACCAATCACAGTTCTGGGCGATTTCTTCGGATACAATGTATTGAGTGTGAAGGAGGATCTGAGATCTGTGTTCCTTTCAGCTGGGGGGTGTTTGGTATTTAATTTTGAATGATCTCTGATCTCCAGAAGATATTCAGCAGAATTAAAGGATGGAGGACAATAAAAACCAGTCCCTGTAAGGAGATCACATCGTTCCTTCACATGAAATGCAGTAAATGATACAAATCCTAGAAACTCTGAATTGCTGTTAGGACGGACAGACATGGAGGGGTGGATGGTTTTGGTTGGAGGGTTTAGCGGTGAGGAGACGATCAGCATAGAAAGATTGGAATGAAAAGAGATGAGAGAATGATGTACTGTGATCACATTTCCTCTCATTACTCCTCACCTCTATTACAAGTCTGAGTGTGATAAGAAGACAAAGGGTTTGTCTTTACAGGGAACTTTACCTGACAGTATTAATAATATATAACGTAATTGGAGAATAGGAATAGAAAGCAGGTATGTCCGGCTCTATGTAGAGAGATGTGGGTGGCATGTTTGTGAGGCAATGCTAAAATAATAATAACATTGATCTTTAGATGAGAAGTACTGTAGATCGGTCAGACTGGGAGGGGGATGAATAAACCTTCCTTCTATTCCCATCCTGAAATCTGATTCCAGATTTATTGCGGAGATCATCTCCACTTTCTGGCTGTATACATTCCCTATTCACCTCCTTGTACTGCACACACACCCAAGTGTTCTACCAGGAATGACCACAAGGTGGCAGAGCTGAATAAACACTTATGCCGCACTCACACATTGTTACAATAAAAGATCCTCCACAATCTCCCGCCTTACATTGTTACTTTATCTGAAATCACAAGTTGGGAAGATCGTGGAGTTCTTAACCCACAACACAATGGAGGAAAGAAACAAGAAAAACGAAACAATGTATCTACTCCATCAGCTCAGACAAATCTTTGTCTATTTGTATCTATTTCAATCATAAACAGCAGATCAATGTACACACAGGGTGGGGGATGAGCTCATTCTTTGTACTTATAGTTCTAATTAACAATAATAATAAACATAATTAACATGTACAAAGTATCATCTACATACAAATCTGATCACAATATCACCTCGGACAGCACACAGTCCTTTATAGAAGGTAGAAAATGTTTCCTAACATGGACATGTTTATCACCATAATGAACTTACATATGATCTCCAAACCTGGAAACCATTTTATTCCCATCATCATTCCCCAATGTCTGAACGTTTATTTTTTATACTGACTTCAATAGATTTGTATTGCATTTTTGAAAGGAATATATGCCATACAGCAACATTACATGGCAAAAACAGAGTAATGGTGTGATAAGAGTGCGATCAACACATAACATAAAACATTTAGTACCACCAACATATAATATGCAAGTATCATTGAGCATACTATGAAGTAAAACCTTAGATTTGCCTTGAAAAACATTTAGAATAACAGAATTGCAAGAAAAGGGAAATAAAAGGGATATGGTCAATCAAGGAGAACAATTGCACCAAGAGGAATTAATTTGGAAAAAGAATAATTATGAGAAAGGCATTGGTGTGTATAGCAGGTTGCCCATGGGACCCATGTTTTTTTGGGAGTGGATGTATTCTTCACTGGTTGGAGACAGCATTGACTCTCATGTGTAATGGGTTTGGATCAATTGGACCGTGTTCCCTATAGATGGGGTGATGGGCTTCCAAAGCTTGATTATTGATAGTCTAGTGGCCAGAAGAAGTGGCATTGGGAGGAGGGGCTGGAGCCCCGAATGGGCCCCCAAAAAGCCCCGGGTCTTGGCCTTTCAATGAAGCATTATTAGCCCCGAGCTCCGAACAGAGGGTGCGCGCTGCAGCCTGAGCGGGGACTGATTCAAGGGGCCGAGCGCGAGCGAGCACTCAGCTCAGACTGCTGCACAAAATCCGGTGGGTGGCAGCGCCTGCGCAAAGTCTATTCTATTATTGCCAATGCCTAGCTATACTGGTTGGCTCGACTGTGGTGGACGTCACACAGGTCACATGTCCTGAGATCCTGGCATTGATTGGACCAGTGTGATGTCCATCATAGGCGCTACCATGTCCCCCCCAAAAAAAAGCACCCTTGCCCCACCCCCTGCTCTCGCGCAAAGGCGAACGCAAGCGTCGGTCTGGGGTCATATGTAAACAGCAATTGCACCATGCATGGGAGGTATCACCGCAAAGGACAGATCGAGGGCAGTGATTTTAGCAGTAGACCTCCTCTTTAAATCTAAAGTGGTAACTAGGGATGAGCTTCGTGTTCGAGTCGAACCCATGTTCGACTCGAACATCGGCTGTTCGGTTGTTCGCCGAATTGCGAACGATATGGGCCATTCGCGCCAAATTCGTGTGGCGCGTCACGGCCCATAATTCACTGCGGCATCGCAGTGCATTGCTTGCTGATGATTGGCCAAGCATGCACTATGACCCGCATGCTTGGCCAATCACAGCGCCGCCTGAACAGAGAGCCGTAATTGGCCAAAGCCAAGGAGGCTTTGGCCAATTATGGCTCAGGGGATTTAGTACACGCCCCACACTATATAAGGCCGCCTGCACGGCGGCCCTGTGCAGTGTGTTCCGGTGTGCTTAGAGAGAGAGAGAGACAGTGTCATTTCATTTGAGTTAGCTAGATTAGGCAGGACAGTCAGTCAGTTAGCTGCACTTAAAGTGTATTGTGTATATATATGCATCCCAGGTGTTGCATATATAC
The DNA here is from genome assembly GCA_037952925.1 of Lithobates clamitans. Taxonomy (NCBI): domain Eukaryota; kingdom Metazoa; phylum Chordata; class Amphibia; order Anura; family Ranidae; genus Lithobates; species Lithobates clamitans. The sequence goes on from JBBGZY010001859.1 coordinate 288,168, forward strand.
ATATACACTGTATTCAGTTTAGCTAGATCCGTTCCTGTTATCTTCTAGACTATTTACATTTAGTGCAGTGCGTCCTGCTCACAGTGTTCAGCTAGATCCGTTCCTGTTATGTTCCTACTGACAGGCAGGCTTGTCTTTTTACAGTATATAAAGCTACCTAAAGAAAATTACTGGTGTTCTTTTGATCCTATTAGTACCACGGTCAGGCAGCTAGACTATTTACATTTAGTGCAGTGCGTCCTGCTCACAGTGTTCAGCTAGATCCGTTCCTGTTATCTTCCTACTGACAGGCAGGCTTGTCTTGTTACAGTATTTACAGCTACCTAAAGAAAATTACTGGTGTTTTTTTTTGATACTATTAGTACCACGGTCAGGCAGCTAGACTATCTACATTTAGTACAGTGCGTCCTGCTCACAGTGTTCAGCTAGATCCGTTCCTGTTATCTTCCTACTGACAGGCAGGCTTGCCTTGTTACAGTATATAAAGCTACCTGAAGAAAATTACTGGTGTTCTTTTGATCCTATTAGTACCACGGTCAGGCAGCTAGACTATTTACATTTAGTACAGTGCGTCCTGCTCACAGTGTTCAGCTAGATCCGTTCCTGTTATCTTCCTACTGACAGGCAGGCTTGTCTTGTTACAGTATATAAAGCTACCTGAAGAAAATTACCGGTGTTCTTTTGATCCTATTAGTACCACGGTCAGGCAGCTAGACTATTTACATTTAGTGCAGTGCGTCCTGCTCACAGTGTTCAGCTAGATGCATTCCTGTTATCTTCCTACTGACAGGCAGGCTTGTTTTGTTACAGTATATAAAGCTACCTGAAGAAAATTACTGGTGTTCTTTTGATCCTATTAGTACCACGGTCAGGCAGCTAGACTATTTACATTTAGTGCAGTGCGTCCTGCTCACAGTGTTCAGCTAGATCCGTTCCTGTTATCTTCCTACTGACAGGCAGGCTTGTCTTGTTACAGTATATAAAGCTACCTGAAGAAAATTACTGGTGTTCTTTTGATCCTATCAGTACCACGGTCAGGCAGCTAGACTATTTACATTTAGTGCAGTGCGTCCTGCTCACAGTGTTCAGCTAGATCCGTTCCTGTTATCTTCCTACTGACAGGCAGGCTTGTCTTGTTACAGTATATAAAGCTACCTGAAGAAAATTACTGGTGTTCTTTTGATCCTATTAGTACCACGGTCAGGCAGCTAGACTATTTACATTTAGTGCAGTGCGTCCTGCTCACAGTGTTCAGCTAGATCCGTTCCTGTTATCTTCCTACTGACAGGCAGGCTTGTCTTGTTACAGTATATAAAGCTACCTGAAGAAAATTACTGGTGTTCTTTTGATCCTATTAGTACCACGGTCAGGCAGCTAGACTATTTACATTTAGTGCAGTGCATCCTGCTCACAGTGTTCAGCTAGATCCGTTCCTGTTATCTTCCTACTGACAGGCAGGCTTGTCTTGTTACAGTGTATAAAGCTACCTGAAGAAAATTACTGGTGTTCTTTTGATCCTATTAGTACCACGGTCAGGCAGCTAGACTATTTACAGTTAGTGCAGTGCGTCCTGCTCACAGTGTTCAGCTAAACCTACAAGTTAGTGGGGTGCGTCCACCTCACAGTGTTCAGCTAAAGCTACCTGTAGAAGGTTGGTGGTGTTCTCATACTACAGGCAGGCAGTTGATTTTGCTAGCTGCAGTATCAGTATATATATATATATATATATATATATATATATATATATATATATATATATATCCCAGCTTAGTGCAGCTACAGGCCATTAGTATGTCTGGAAGGCCAAGAAGGAGAGGCAGACAGTCACAAGCCAATAAGAGAGGGCAAGCAGGCTCTGTGTCTAGTGCTGGTCATGGAGACGGTGCATCCTCATCAGCACGTGGCCATGGGACACGCTTGGCCTTTTTTTTTCGGCAGCTGGCCATGTTGAGCCGCAACATGCGGAAGACTTGGTCGAGTGGATGACCAAGCCGTCCTCATCCTCCTCATCCTCTCTCACCCATGCCCAGGGTGCTTTGTCTGGCAAAGCAGCGGCCTCTTCTCTCGGCTCAATGTCATCAGTGACTCCTTCCCTAGCTCCACCATGTCCTCCTGAGGAGTCCCTCGAACTGTTTGACCACAGTGTTGGGTACATGCTCCAGGAGGATGCCCAGCGTTTGGAAGGCTCTGATGATGATACTGAGCTCGATGAAGGCAGTAACATGAGCATGGACAGAGGGGGTGCCCAAGAAGGACAGCAATCTGGCAGTCATGCTCCCCCTGCTGCAGCATACTGCCAGGTTTGCTCCAGTGATGACGAGGGAGGGGATGATGAGGTCACTGACTCAACGTGGGTGCCTGATAGGAGAGAGGAGGAGGAGGAGGCGGCACATCACCAACGAGGCAGGATGCCCTCCAGGGGCCAGCCTAAGGGCAGCACATTGACTGCATCACACCCCAAAGCTCCACATGTGCAGGGCGCTGCAGTCTCTGCTCGTTATTCAAAAAGTTCTTTGGTGTGGGCCTTTTTTGAGACGAGTGCATCAGATCGCACCGCTGCTATTGGCAACATATGTCTCAAGTCTCAAGTATCTCACGTGGCCAAAACATCTCCCGCTTGGGTACCACATGCTTGACCAGACATATGTTGACCTGCCATGCAGTTCGTTGGCAAGCGTATCTAAAAGACCCACACCAAAGAACAAAGAGGACCTCTCCTTGCTCCTCATCAGCTGAGATTTCCAACCCCACTAGACCTCCAGTCCTCTCTGAGACCTGCACTGAGAGGAATGAAGGTGTAGAATTAGGTGTGTCACAGCCAAGTACTTGTGGGCAATCTGCTTTTGGTACACCGACGTCAGATTGTACCAGGCAAATTTCCCTGCCCAAGCTGCTGCACCGCCGGAAGAAGTTTGCTCCCAGCCATCCACATGCCCAGCGGTTGAATGCTAGCTTGGCAAAATTGCTAGCACTTCAACTGCTGCCTTTTCAGTTGGTAGACTCTGCCCCCTTCCGTGAGTTTGTGGAATGTGCGGTTCCTCAGTGGCAGGTACCCAAACGCCAGTTTTTCTCACGGAAGCCAATTCCTGCTCTCTACCGGCATGTGGAAGGCAATGTCCATGCCTCGCTGGACAGGGCGGTCAGCGGTAAGGTGCATATTACCGCTGACTCATGGTCCAGCAGGCATGGACAGGGACGTTACCTAAGTTTCACGGCGCATTGGGTGACTCTGCTGGCAGCTGGGAAGGATGCAGGACAAGGTGCAGTAGTGTTGGAGGTTGTTCCGCCACCACGCCTCCAAAATGCTAATGATTGTGACACACCTCTTTCCTCCACCCCCTCCTCTTCTTCTTCCTCCATGGCCTCTTCCTCGGAACCAGCAGTACTCCGTAGTCGTTCAAGGGGCTACGCAAGTACGCAGGCCAAAAGATGCCATGCGGTGCTTGAGCTGGTGTGCTTGGGGGACAGGAGCCACACTGGGGCAGAGGTTCTGTCAGCTCTGCAGGGGCAGGTTCAGAGGTGGTTGACGCCACGCCAACTTAAGGCAGGAATGGTGGTTTGCGACAATGGCACCAACCTCCTCTCTGCCCTCAGACAGTGACAAATGACCCATGTGCCCTGTTTGGCTCACGTCCTTAACTTGGTGGTGCAGCGGTTCTTGGGCAGGTACCCGGGCTTACAGGATGTCCTGAGGCAGGCCAGGAAAGTCTGTGTGCATTTCCGCCGGTCATATAATGCCAGTGCTCGGCTGACGGACCTCCAAAAGGAGTTTAACCTGCCCAAGAACCGCCTAATCTGTGACATGCCCACCAGGTGGAACTCAATGTTGGCCATGGTGCAGCGGCTGCACACACAGCAGAGGGCCATCAATGAGTACCTGTGCGACTATGGCACCAGGACAGGGTCAGGGGAGCTTGGTTTTTTTTCCCCATGCCAGTGGGCCATGATCAGGGATGCATGCACTGTCCTGTCACCATTCAAGGAGGCCATGAGGATGGTGAGCAGTGACAGTGCATGCATCAGTGACACTGTCCCCCTTGTCCACCTGTTGGAGCACACGCTGCGTGGAATAATGGACAGGGCACTTGAGGCAGAACAGAGGCAGGAAGAGGAGGACTTCCTTAGCTCTCAAGGCCCCCTTTATCCAGACAGTGTTCCTGCGTGCCCGCCGATCACACAGGAAGAGGAGGAGGAGGAGGAGGAGGAGGAAGATTGTGTCAGTATGGAGGTGGAGCCTGGCACTCAGCATCAGCAGCAGTCTTTAAGGGATCAATCCCAAGAAACACATGGACTTGTACGTGGCTGGGAGGAGGTGGCTGCGGACATTGTCGTCCTTAGTGACCCAGAAGACTCCGAACCGAATGCCTCAGCCAACCTACGCTGCATGGCCTCCCTGATCCTGCAAAGCCTGCGTAAGGATCCTCGTATTTGTGGTATCAAGGAGAAGGACCAATACTGGCTGGCAACCCTCCTTGATCCACGTTACAAGGGTAAGGTTGCGGACCTTATCCTGCCATCGCAGAGGGAGCAGAGGATGAAACATCTTCGGGAGGCCTTGTGGAAAGGTCTGTGCAATGCGTTCCCAGAGACTGGGAGGTTACAAACTCCTGTTTCTGGACAACGTGTTGCTGAGGCTTCGGTCAGTCAAAGAAGGAGCGGTGAAGAAGGTGGCCGTCTGACCGATGCGTTCAGACAATTTTTTAGTCCGCAGCCCCAAGGTATGATCGGTTCCAGCAACCATCGCCAGCGTCTGTTTTACATGGTGCAGGAATACCTAGGGGCAAGATCAGACTTGGACACCTTTCCCACCGAAAATCCTTTGGGTTACTGGGTCTTGAGGATGAATCACTAGCCAGAGCTTGCACAGTATGCAATTGAGCTACTGGCCTGTCCTGCATCCAGCGTTCTTTCGGAACGCACATTCAGTGCTGCTGGAGGCATGGTAACCGATCACAGGGTGCGTCTGTCCACCGACTCGGTCGATCGACTGACCTTCATAAAAATGAATCAGTCTTGGATCACCACCAGCTACCAAGCACCTGATGCTGATGTAACCGAATAATTTTTTTGAAATCTCAGATCCCTTCAAAGACTGCCTATGCTGATGCTGAGTGACTATCCCTGAGTAATTATCCTCTTCCTCCTCAATCATCACGCTGATAGCTTGTAAGAACATTTTTGGTTCTGGGCGCCACCACCAGTGCCTAAGGCACAATTTTTCAGCCCCTGTTTAACAGGGGCGTGTAATTACAATTTTTGATGTAATACTTTGCAGCAGGGCTCGTTCCTGCATTCCAACTAGAGTGTCTGTGAGGGGTTGCAGTGTTGTGGCACCAGCACCAGTGCCTAAGGCCCAATTTTTCTGCCCCTGTCTAACAGGGGCGTGTAATTACAATTTTTGATGCAATACTTTGCAGCAGGGCTCGTTCCTGCGTTCCAACTAGAGTCTCTGTGAGGGGTTGCAGTGTTGTGGCACCAGCACCAGTGCCTAAGGCCCATTTTTTCTGCCCCTGTCTAACAGGGGCGTGTAATCACCATTTTTGATGCAATACTTTGCAGCAGGGCTCGTTCCTGCGTTGCAACTAGAGTGTCTGTGAGGGGTTGCAGTGTTGTGGCACCAGCACCAGTGCCTAAGGCCCAATTTTTCAGCCCTTGTTTAACAGGGGCGTGTAATTACAATTTTTGATGCAATACTTTGCAGCAGGGCTCGTTCCTGCGTTCCAACTAGAGTGTCTGTGAGGGGTTGCAGTGTTGTGGCACCAGCACCAGTGCCTAAGGCCTAATTTTTCAGCTCCTGTTCAACAGGGGCATGTAATTAAAATTCTTGATCTAATATTTCACAGCAGGGCCCTGTGAGGGCTTACAGTGTTGTGGCCACAGCAACACCTAAGGCCCAAATTTCTGCTGAGCATATAGGGCAGGACCCTACTTTCAAACATCTAACTTACAAACGACTCCTACTTGCAAACGGAAGGAGACAACAGGAAGTGAGATGAAATCTACCCCTAGGAAGGGAAATTCTCTCCTGTAAGAGTTAATATGGGAAAAAATTTTCTCCTTTCCACTGATGCTTTCCAATCCTTGTTCCACAAAAAAACCCACATTTTCAAAAAACATTTTTCATTGGGACAAAAAAGTGAGGTGAAATCTTCTGAAGAGGAGGAAAGACAGCAAAACAAATGTCACAAGGGTGATAACCCTTCCCTTTGTTTTCCAAAAAGCTTAAAAAAGATTTTTTGGCTGGAGCTAAACACGTTAAAAATGTACCCGTTCAAAATCACAAAGAGATTCTACTTAACAACAAACCTACAGTCCCTGTCTTGTTTGCACCGCCTGTATACTGCTGTTCAGAGTATATAGGGCCTGGTGGCCCCACACCTTTCCTTATTTTAATTTGGGTGCGGAGTTCCCCTTAATATCCATACAAGACCCAAAGGGCCTGGTAATGGACTGGGGGGTACCCATGCCGTTTGTCTCACTGATTTTCATCCATATTGCCATGACCCGTCATTACATTAAACCCGCAAGCAGTTTTAAATGAGATTTTTTCCTTTGAAAATGACATTTGGTGCAGGGACTGTTCTAAACACGGGAAACACGCGTCACTTTACAGGCATACTATAGACACCCCCCAGGTACGATATTTAAAGGAATATTTCACTTTTTTTTTTTTACTTTAAGCATCATTAAAATCACTGCTCCCGAAAAAACGGCCGTTTTTAAAAGTTTTTTTTGCATTGATACATGTCCCCTGGGGTAGGACCCGGGTCCCCAAACCCTTTTTAGGACAATACCATGCAAATTAGCCTTTAACCACTTGCCGACCGCCGCACGACGATGTACGTCGACAGAGCGGCACGGGCAGGCAAAAGGGCTTACCTGTACGTCCCTGCCTGCCCGCGGGTGGGGGGTCCGATCGGACCCCCCCCCGGTGCCTGCGGCGGTCGGATCGAGGTCAGGGTCGATCAAAGGTGAGGGGGAGGCCACTCATTCGTGGCCCCCACCTCGCGATCGCTCCTGGCCAATGACAAGCTTCCTCGGCTTCTGTGAATGTAAACAGAAGCAGAGGAAGTGATGTAATCTCTCCTCGAGCCGGTCTTTTCGTCCGGCGCCGAGGAGAGAAGACATCCAAGTAAGTGCACCAACACTACACATACAGTAGAACACGCAGGCACACTTGTCACCCCCCTGTCACCCCCCGATCACCCCCTGATCACCCCCCTGTACCCCCTGTCACTCTGACACCAATAGCAGGTTTTTTTTTTTTCTGATTTATTGCATTGGTGTCAGTTTGTGACAGTAACAAGTGTTAGGGCAGTTAGGTTAGGCCCCTTTAGGTCAGGGGTACCCCCCTTTAGGTCCAGGGTACCCCCCTAACCCCCCTAATAAAGTTTTAACCCCGTGATCACCCCCCGTCGCCAGTGTCACTAAGCGATCGTTTTTCTGATCGCTGTATTAGTGACACAGGTGACGCTAGTTTAGGGAGGTAAGTATATAGGTTCACTGTCAGTGTTTTATAGCGACAGGGACCCCCATATACTACCTGCTAAAGGTTTTAACCCCTTGATTGCCCCCTAGTTAACCCTTTCACCAGCGATCACCATATAATTGTTACAGGTGACGCTGGTTAGTTGGTTTGTTTTTTGTAGTTTATTGTAGTTTATTACAGTTTTAGGGCACCCGCCGTTTATTACCCTATAAAGGTTTAACCCCCTAATTGCCCGGCGGTGATAGAAGTTAAGTTTTTAGGATCAGATAAGGTCTGCGTCGCCCCAGGCAGCGTCAGGTTAGCGCTAGTACCGCTAAAACCCATGCACGCAGCATACACCTCCCTTAGTGCTATAGTATCTGAACGGATCGATATCTGATCCGATCAGATCTATACTCCCCAGCAGTTTAGGGTTCCCTGAAACGCAGTGTTAGCGGGATCAGCCCAGATACCTGCTAGCACCTGCGTTTTGCTCCTCGGCCCAGCCCAGCCCAGCCCACCCAAGTGCAGTATCGATCGATAACTGACACTTACAAAACACTAAGCACACATAACTGCAGCGGTCGCAGAGTCAGGCCTGATCCCTGCGATCGCTAACAGTTTTTTGGTAGCGTTTTGATACAGTCGCTGACAGTCAGGAGCTTTTTTGCCTGTGAGTCTCACTAGTGTACCCCTAAATTTAGAGCCCAAAATGGCAAATAGAAGGTACACTAGTGAAGAGGCCTACAGGATTCTGAGCATGACAGATAGTGAAGAGGAAGTCACTCATCTGTCAAGTTCAAGCTCAGAATACGAACCTGTAGAGGACAGCGGCTCCATGACAGATAGCTCTGACGACGGAGTTGTGGTCCCTGCTAGGGTCAGGCGTACCAGACCCCGATCTTCTTCTTCTGTCCTTGACGTGCAAGAACCGCAGGGCTCTCGTAGGGAGCAGAGAGGTACTAGCGCCGCTACTCCTTCTGGTGAACTGGCAAGCACCAGCGGCCTAGTACACCCTGGTCGTACATCCAGCACTGCAGTATCACGTGGTGACGTGGCGAGTCCCATAAGTGCAGTTCAAGCTGGCGAGGTGGCAAGCACAACTAGTGTCCCGCTGCCACCAATAAGACAAAGACAGGCCCGTCGTGCCCATAGTGCCCTTCCTGCTGCATTCGCCAATCCGAATTGGGTACCCACCACTTCTGCAGCACCCGTACTTCCCCCTTTCACTGGCCAACCCGGAATTCAGGTGGAAACAGTTGACTTTATGCCACTGGATTTTTATTCACTGTTTTTCACCGAAGATCTCTATAGATCTATTGTGGACCAAAGCAATTTGTACGCTGGTCAACACATCGCCGCTAATCCCCAGTCCTCCCTTGCCAGAGATTGGAGACCAATTACGGTCTCCGAATTTAAGATCTTTCTGGGCCTTTCCCTCAACATGGGCATAACCAAAAAGAGTGAGTTGCGGTCATATTGGTCCACTGACCCAATTCACCATATGCCCGTGTTCTCTGCTTCAATGGCCAGGGCACGATACGAGCAGATTTTGCGGTTCATGCACTTCAACGACAATGAACTCTGTCGTCCTCGTGGAGACCCTGCATACGATCGGCTCTACAAAATTCGGCCCCTCGTAAACCACTTCAACCAGCGTTTTGCAGACTTGTTTACCCCCCATCAATTTGTCTGCGTTGATGAGTCCCTGATTAAGTTTTCTGGCCGCTTGTCCTTCAAACAGTACCTTCCCAGCAAGCGTGCCAGATACGGGGTCAAGATGTATAAGCTCTGTGACAGGGCCACAGGCTATACATGTAGATTTATGGTTTACGAGGGCAAAGATAGTCACGTAGAGCCGATAAACTGCCCTGACTACATAGGAAGCGCTGGCAAGATAGTGTGGGACTTGGTGTCACCCTTATTCGGAAAGGGGTACCACTTGTACGTGGACAATTATTATACGAGCGTGCCACTTTTTAGTCACTTGTTTGATCATCAGATTGGAGCATGTGGCACCGTGCGACCTAATCGCCGGGGCTTTCCCCAGCGGCTTGTAGAGTCCCGTCTTAGGCTCGGGGAGAGAGCCTGCTTGCAGTATAATAATTTGCTCGCTATGAAGTGGAGGGATAAGAAGAATGTTTTCGTTCTCACCTCCCTTCATGCAGACAGGATGACCCAAATTACTACGGCGACTGGTGTTGTGGAGAAACCCCTCTGTGTCCACGAATACAACCTTAATATGGGAGGGGTGGACCTCAACGACCAGTTGTTGGCGCCGTACCTAATTGCCCGTAAGGCCAGACGCTGGTACAAAAAAGTGTCTGTTTATTTATTTCAATTGGCTTTGCTGAACGCTCATGTGCTATACAGAGCTTCAGGACGGACTGGATCCTTCCTTAAATTCCAGGAAGAGATCGTCAGAGCCCTTCTGTTTCCAGACGGTGCTCCACCTCACCTTCCCAATCCAAATGCAGTAGGCCGGCTGCATGAGAGGCATTTTCCTTATGTCCTCCAGAGTACCCCTACCCAACGAGCCCCCCAAAGAAAATGTCGTGTCTGCAGAAAGCGCGGATTTAGGCGTGACACCCGGTATTATTGTCCCTCCTGTCCTGGCAATCCTGGTCTTTGCATTGGTGAATGTTTTGAACGCTACCATACACTAGTTGAGTATTAGCGTAGGGTACAGCACTGCACAGACTAGGACACACTTCCACAGGGTCTCCCAAGATGCCATCGCATTTTGAGAGACCCAAACCTGGAACCGTTACAGTTTTAAAAGTTACAGTTATAAAAAAAAAAAAGTAAAAAAAAAAAAAAAAGTAAAAAAAAAAAAAAATACACAAAAAAAAATATAAAATAAAAAAACCAAAAATAGTTGTCGTTTTATTGTTCTCTCTCTCTCTATTTTCTCTCTATTGTTCTGCTCTTTTTTACTGTATTCTATTCTGCATTGTTTTATTGTTATGTTTTATCATGTTTGCTTTTCAGGTATGTAATTTTTTTATAGTTTACTGTGTTTTAAACATTTTTTTGTTTTCAGGTACGCCATTCAGCTGCAGCGCGGATTTATTTATCTTGACAGCAACAGCGTTTGCTCCCACGATACATAAAGCCGCGACTCCAGCGCTGTCGGAGGTGATTTCACCACCACAGTTACATACTTCAGCATATATGCCGAAGCGTGGGGGCAGAAGTGGGTGGAGGAGCGATTTGCTCCTGCCTTTTGCGGGAGGATGCCCCCATGCTTCGGCATATATATATTTTAGGTAGGCACAGGTTGCGTTAAATGTTTTATTTTTTACTATGGTTTTTTTTTGTATTTGCTTTGCAGGTATGGTAAGTATTACTGTTATACTGTAATGTTACTTTGTTTTTTGTTAACCATCATTTGCTTAGCAGGTACGCCATTCATTTGCAGCGCGGATTTATTTATCTTGACAGCAACAGCGTTTGCTCCCACGATATATAAAGCCGTGACTCCAGCGCTGTCGGAGGTGATTTCACCACCACAGTTACATACTTCAGCATATATGCCGAAGCGTGGGGGCAGAAGTGGGTGGAGGAGCGATTTGCTCCTGCCTTTTGCGGGAGGATGCCCCCATGCTTCGGCATATATATATTTTAGGTAGGCACAGGTTGCGTTAAATGTTTTATTTTTTACTATGGTTTTTTTTTGTATTTGCTTTGCAGGTATGGTAAGTATTACTGTTATACTGTAATGTTACTTTGTTTTTTGTTAACCATCATTTGCTTAGCAGGTACGCCATTCAGTTGCAGCGCGGATTTATTTATCTTGACAGCAACAGCGTTTGCTCCCACGATACATAAAGCCGTGACTCCAACGCTGTCGGAGGTGATTTCACCACCACAGTTACATACTTCAGCATATATGCCGAAGCGTGGGGGCAGTGGGTGGAGGAGCAATTTGCTCCTGCCTTTTGCGGGAGGATGCCCCCATGCTTCGGCATATATAAATGGTGCATGTATGCCCATCATTAGAAGTGGGTGGATGAAGGGAGGTATTCTAATGGTGGGCATATCCACCGATCAATATCTTTTTTTCGTTCAGCCCACAGGCTGCATGAAAAAAAAGTTTACAATATATGCCCAACAAGGACCAGCAACGTACTGGTATGTTGCTGGACTTTGAGTGGTTATACCAGAATGATGCCTGCAGGTTTAGGTATCATCTTGGTATCATTCTTTTCAGCCAGCGGGCGGCTTTCATGTAAAAGCAATCCTAGTGGCTAATTAGCCTCTAGACTGCTTTTACAAGCAGTGGGAGGAAATGCCCCCCCCCCCCCACCGTCTTCCATGTTTTTCTCTGGCTCTCCTGTCCCAACAGGGAACCTGAGAATGCAGCCAGTGATTCGGCCAGCTGACCATAGAGCTGATCGGAGACCAGAATGGCTCCAAATATCTCTATGGCCTAAGAATCCGGAAGCTACGAGCATTTCAAGACTTAGATTTCGCCGGATGTAAACAGCGCCATTGGGAAATTGGGAAAGCATTTTATCACACCGATCTTGGTGTGGTCAGATGCTTTGAGGGCAGAGGAGAGATCTAGGGTCTAATAGACCCCAATTTTTTCAAAAAAGAGTACCTGTCACTACCTATTGCTATCATAGGGGATATTTACATTCCCTGAGATAACAATAAAAATGATTTAAAAAAAATAAAAATGAAAGGAACAGTTTAAAAATAAGATAAAAAATCAAAAAAATAATTAAAAAAAAAAAAAAAAAAAAAAAAAGCACCCCCGTCCCCCCCTGCTCTCGCGCAAAGGCGAACGCAAACGTTGGTCTGGCGTCAAATGTAAACAGCAATTGCACCATGCATGTGAGGTATCACCGCGAAGGTTAGATCGAGGGCAGTAATTTTAGCAGTAGACCTCCTCTGTAAATCTAAAGTGGTAACCTGTAAAGGCTTTTAAAGGCTTTTAAAAATGTATTTAGTTTGTCGCCACTGCACGTTTGTGCGCAATTTTAAAACATGTCATGTTTGGTATCCTCGTACTCGGCCTAAGATCATCTTTTTTATTTCATCAAACATTTGGGCAATATAGTGTGTTTTAGTGCATTAAAATTTTAAAAAGTGTGTTTTTTCCCCAAAAAATGCGTTTGAAAAATCGCTGCGCAAATACTGTGTGAAAAAAAAAAATCAAATACCCACCATTTTAATCTGTAGGGCATTTGCTTTAAAAAAATATATAATGTTTGGGGGTTCAAAGTAATTTTCTTGCAAAAAAAAATAATTTTTTCATGTAAACAAAAAGTGTCAGAAAGGGCTTTGTCTTCCAGTGGTTAGAAGAGTGGGTGATGTGTGACATAAGCTTCTAAATGTTGTGCATAAAATGCCAGGACAGTTCAAAACCCCCCCAAATGACCCCATTTTGGAAAGTAGACACCCCAAGCTATTTGCTGAGAGGCATGTCGAGTCCATGGAATATTTTATATTGTGACACAAGTTGCGGGAAAAAGACAAATTATTATTTTTTTTTTTTTTTTTTGCACAAAGTTGTCACTAAATGATATATTGCTCAAACATGCCATGGGAATATGTGAAATTACACCCCAAAATACATTCTGTTGCCTCTCCTGAGTACGGGGATACCACATGTGTGAGACTTTTTGGGAGCCTAACCGCATAGGGGACCCCGAAAACCAAGCACCGCCTTCAGGCTTTCTAAGGGCGTAAATTTTTGATTTCACTCTTCACTGCCTATCACAGTTTCGGAGGCCATGTAATGCCCAGATGGCACAAACCCCCCCCAAATGACCCCATTTTGGAAAATAGACACCCAAAGCTATTTGCTGAGAGGCATAGTGAGTATTTTGCAGACCTCACTTTTTGTCACAAACTTTTGAAAATTGAAAAAAGAAAAAAAAAATACGTTTTTCTTGTCTTTCTTCATTTTCAAAAACAAATGAGAGCTGCAAAATACTCACCATGCCTCTCAGCAAATAGCTTGGGGTGTCTACTTTCCAAAATGGGGTCATTTTGGGGCGGTTTTGTGCTATCTTGGCATTTTATGGCCTTCAAAACTGTGATGGGTAGTAAGGAGTGAAATCAAAAATTAACGCTCTTAGAAATCCTGAAGGCGGTGATTGAATTTCGGGGCCCCGTATGAAGCTAGGCTCCCAAAAAGTGCCACTCATGTGGTATCCCCGTACTCAGGAGAAGCAGCAGAATGTATTTTGGGGTGTAATTCCACATATGCCCATGGCATGTTTGAGCAATATATCATTTAGTGATAACTTTGTGCAAAAAAAAAAATTGTCACTTTCCCGCAACTTGTGTCAAAATATAAAATATTCCATGTACTCATCATGCCTCTCAGCAAATAGCTTGGGGTGTCTTCTTTCCAAAATGGGGTCATTTGGGGGGGTTTTGTGCCATCTGGGCATTTTATGGCCTTCAAAAATGTGATAGGTAGTGAGGAGTGAAATCACAACTTTACGCCCTTAGAAATCCTGAAGGCGGTGCTGGGTTTTCGGGGCCCCGTACGCGGCTAGGCTCCCAAAAAGTCCCACACATGTGGTATCCCCATACTCAGGAGAATCAGCAGAATGTATTTTGGGGTGCAATTCCACATAAGCCCATAGCCTGTGTGAGCAATATATCATTTAGTGACAACTTTGTGCAAAAAAAAAAAAAAATTGTCACTTTCCCGCAACTTGTGTCAAAAAATAAAATATTCCATGGACTCAACATGCCTCTCAGCAAATAGCTTGGGGAGTCTACTTTGCAAAATGGGGTCATTTGGGGGGGGTTTGTGCCATCTTGGCATTTTATGGCCTTCAAAACTGTGATAGGTAGTGAGGAGTAAAATCAAAAATTTATGCCCTTAGAAATCCTGAAGGCGGTGCTTGGTTTTTGGGGCCCCGTACGTGGCTAGGCTCCCAAAAAGTCCCACACATGTGGTATCCCTGTACTCAGGAGAAGCAGCAGAATGTATTTTGGAGTGTAATTCCACATATGCCCATGGCATGTTTGAGCAATATATCATTTAGTGACAACTTTGTGCAAAAAAAAAAAAAATTGTCACATTCCCACAACTTGTGTCCAAATATAAAATATTCCATGGACTTAACATGCCTCTCAGCAAATAGCTTGGGGTGTCTACTTTCCAAAATGGGGTAATTTGGGGGGGTTTGTGCCATCCTGGCATTTTATGGCCTTCAAAACTGTGATAGGTAGTGAGGAGTAAAATCAAAAATGTATGCCCTTTGAAATCCTGAAGGCGGTGCTTGGTTTTCGGGGCCCCGTACGCGGCTAGGCTCCCAAAAAGTCCCACACATTTGGTATCCCCGTACTCAGGAGAAGCAGCTGAATGTATTTTGGGGTGCAATTCCACATATGCCCATGGCCTGTGTGAGCAATATATCATTTAGTGACAACTTTTTGTAATTTTTTTTTTTTTTTTTTTTTGTGTCATTATTCAATCACTTGGGACAAAAAAAAAATATTCAATGGGTTCAACATGCCTCTCAGCAATTTCCTTGGGGTGTCTACTTTCCAAAATGGGGTCATTTGTGGGGGTTTTGTACTGCCCTGCCATTTTAGCACCTCATGAAATGACATGGACAGTCATAAACTAAAAGCTGTGTAAATTCCAGAAAATGTACCCTAGTTTGTAGGCCCTATAACTTTTGCGCAAACCAATAAATATACGCTTATTGACATTTTTTTTACCAAAGACATGTGGCCGAATACATTTTGGCCTAAATGTATGACTAAAATTGATTTTAATGGATTTTTTTTATAACAAAAAGTAGAAAATATCATTTTTTTTCAAAATTTTCGGTCTTTTTCCGTTTATAGCGCAAAAAATAAAAGCGGCAGAGGTGATCAAATACCATCAAAATAAAGCTCTATTTGTGGGAAGAAAAGGACGCAAATTTCGTTTGGGTACAGCATTGCATGACCGCGCAATTAGCAGTTAAAGCGACGCAGTGCCAAATTGTAAAAAGTGCTCTGGTCAGGAAGGGGGTAAATCCTTCCGGGGCTGAAGTGGTTAAAATGAGCACTTTTGATTTCGAACGTTCGAGTCCCATAGACGTCAATGGGGTTCTAACGTTCGTGCGAACTTTCGCTCCGTTCGCAGGTTCTGGTGCGAACCAAACCGGGGGGTGTTCGGCTCATCCCTAGTGGTAACCTGTAAAGGCTTTTAAAGGCTTTTAAAAATGTATGTAGTTTGTCGTCGCTGCACGTTTGTGCACAATTTTAAAGCATGTCGTGTTTGGTATCCATGTAAAGCAATATATTTACCACCGCTCAGGATGATCCAAACCAAGGTGTAGAAATCCTCGACCTCCAGAGAGAGGAGAGCTCCAGGTGCTGGCAATTGCTAGTGCAAGTATGGATGGATGAAGAGATCTGGACAGCCGCACATCGGAATAAATTATATTAGTCTATTTATTCGTGAAACAGGATCATGGGGTACATAGGGCACCACTCTGACCATCTCCTGTACTATGTCTGCAGTCTCTGACCATCTCCTGTACTATGTCTGCAGTCTCTGACCATCTCCTGTACTATGTCTGCAGTCTCTGACCATCTCCTGTACTATGTCTGCAGTCTCTAACCGTCTCCTGTACTATGTCTGCAGTCTCTAACCGTCTCCTATATCATGGCTGCAGTCTCTGACCATCTCCTGTACTATGTCTGCAGTCTCTAACCGTCTCCTGTACTATGTCTGCAGTCTCTGACCATCTCCTGTACTATGTCTGCAGTCTCTGACCATCTCCTGTACTATGTCTGCAGTCTCTAACCGTCTCCTGTACTATGTCTGCAGTCTCTGACCATCTCCTGTACTATGTCTGCAGTCTCTAACCGTCTCCTGTACTATGTCTGCAGTCTCTAACCGTCTCCTATATCATGGCTGCAGTCTCTGACCATCTCCTGTACTATGTCTGCAGTCTCTAACCATTTCCTATATCATGTCTGCAGTCTGTGACCATCTCCTGTACTATGTCTGCAGTCTCTGACCAGCTCCTGTACCATGTCTGCAGTCTCTGACCATCTCCTGTACTATGTATGCGGTCTCTGACCATCTCCTGTACTATGTCTGCAGTCTCTAACCGTCTCCTGTACTATGTCTGCAGTCTCTAACCGTCTCCTATATCATGGCTGCAGTCTCTGACCATCTCCTGTACTATGTCTGCAGTCTCTAACCGTCTCCTGTACTATGTCTGCAGTCTCTGACCATCTCCTGTACTATGTCTGCAGTCTCTGACCATCTCCTGTACTATGTCTGCAGTCTCTAACCGTCTCCTGTACTATGTCTGCAGTCTCTGACCATCTCCTGTACTATGTCTGCAGTCTCTAACCGTCTCCTGTACTATGTCTGCAGTCTCTAACCGTCTCCTATATCATGGCTGCAGTCTCTGACCATCTCCTGTACTATGTCTGCAGTCTCTAACCATTTCCTATATCATGTCTGCAGTCTGTGACCATCTCCTGTACTATGTCTGCAGTCTCTGACCAGCTCCTGTACCATGTCTGCAGTCTCTGACCATCTCCTGTACTATGTCTACAGTCTCTGACCATCTCGTGTACTATGTCTGGTAGTCTCTGACCATCTCCTATACTATATATGCAGTCTCTGATCATCTCCTGTACTATGTCTGCGGTCTCTGACCATCTCCTGTACTATGTCTGCGGTCTCTGATAATCTCCTGTACAATGTCTGTAGTCTCCGACCATCTCCTGTATTATGTCTGCAGTCTCTGACCATCTCCTGTACTATGTCTGCAGTCTCTGACCATCTCCTGTACTATGTCTGCAGTCTCTGACCATCTCCTGTACAATGTCTGCAGTCTCTGACCATCTCCTGTACTATGTCTGCGGTCCCTGATAATCTCCTGTACAATGTCTGTAGTCTCCGACCATCTCCTGTATTATGTCTGCAGTCTCTGACCATCTCCTGTACTATGTCTGCAGTCTCTGACCATCTCCTGTACTATGTCTGCAGTCTCTGACCATCTCCTGTACAATGTCTGCAGTCTCTGACCATCTCCTGTACTATGTATGCGGTCTCTGATCATCTCCTGTAATATGTCTGCAGTCTCTGATCATCTCCTGTACTATGTCTGCAGTCTCTGATCATCTCCTGTATTATGTCTGTGGTCTCTGATCATCTCTTATATTTTGTCTGCAGTCTCTGATTTTCTCCTGTACTATGTCTGCAGTCTCTGATCATCTCCTGTAATATGTCTGCAGTCTCTGACCATCTCCTGTACTATGTCTGCAGTCTCTGATCATCTCCTGTAATATGTCTGCAGTCTCTGATCATCTCCTGTAATATGTCTGCAGTCTCTGATCATCTCCTGTACTATGTCTGCAGTCTCTGATCATCTCCTGTAATATGTCTGCAGTCTCTGATCATCTCCTGTACTATGTCTGCAGTCTCTGATCATCTCCTGTATTATGTCTGTGGTCTCTGATCATCTCTTATATTTTGTCTGCAGTCTCTGATTGTCTCCTGTACTATGTCTGAA
This sequence comes from Lithobates clamitans, assembly GCA_037952925.1. Taxonomy (NCBI): domain Eukaryota; kingdom Metazoa; phylum Chordata; class Amphibia; order Anura; family Ranidae; genus Lithobates; species Lithobates clamitans. The sequence goes on from JBBGZY010001859.1 coordinate 306,141, forward strand.
GTCTCTGACCATCTCCTGTACCATGTCTGCAGTCTCTAACCGTTTCCTATTTCCTATTAAAAAAAATATACAGTATTCAAAATCACTGTTTTCGGAGATTTTAATACTTTGAAGTTCAAAGGAGGGATCGGGGGTCTTTTAGATCCCTCCATAAAGAGTATCTGTCACCACCTATTACTGTCACAAGGGACGTTTTACATTCCTTGTGACAGCAATAAAAGTGATCAAAATTTTACTTATATTTTTAAAGCACAATGTAATAATATAAAAATTAATAAAATAAATAAGAAAAAAAAATTAAAGTGCCCCCGTCCCCGCGAGCTCTCACAGCAAAGAAAATGCATAAGAAAGTCACGCCCGCATATGTAAATGGTGTTCAAATCACACATGTGAGGTATCGTCGCGATCGTCAGAGCGAGAGCAATAATTCTAGCCCTAGACCTCCTCTGTAACTCTAACCTGGTAACCGTAAAAAAAAAATAAAGTGTCGCCTATGGAGACTTTTAGGTATCTTAGTTTGTCGCCATTCCACAAGTGTGCGCAATTTTAAAGCGTGACATGTTTGGTATCTATTTACTCGGTGTAACATCATCTTTCACATTATACAAAAAAATTGGCCTAACTGTACTGTTTATTTTTTTTTTAAATTCATGAAAATGTCTTTACCCCAAAAAAGTTGTGTTCAAAACACTGCTGCACAAATACCGTGTGACATAAAATATTGCAACAATTGCTAAAAAATATATATATAATGTTTGGGGGCTTTAAGTAATTTTCTAGCAAAAAATTGGGATTTTAACTTGTAAGCAACAAATGTCAGAAATAGGCTTAGTCATGAAAGGGATAAATTATTAAAAACACGCAGTGCCGTATGAAGGGGGGTAAATCTTCCGAAGGTGAAGTGGTTAAAAGCCTTTACAGGTTACCAGTCGTGCGACGCTGTACCCAAATAAAAGGACTGTGCTGCCTGCTCAGTACCCGCCTATCAGTCTTATCAGCGCACATAAGTGGAGGAGAAAAATGAGCTGTTTGCAAAATTTTATGACAATTTTTTTTTTTTTTTTTTTTTTAAATGTTCGGTCTTTTTTCGTCTGTTTAACAAAAAAATTAAAACCCCAGCGGTGATTAAATACCACCAAAAGAAAGCTCTATGTGTGTGAAAAAAATAATAAACATTTCATAAGAGTTCAGTGTAGCATGACCACCCAATTGGCCTGGGCAGGAAGGGGGTAAAAGTGCCTGGTAGGCAAGTGGTTAAAGTAGATCTTTTTCCAAAATATTTGCGTTTGAAAAACTACTGCAAAAATACCTGGTGATATAAAAAATTGCACCACCCACTGTTTTATTCTCTAGGGCCGCTGCTTAAACCAGTATGTAATGTTTGGGGATTCTAAGTCATTTTTTAGCAAAAAAAAAACAAAAAAACTGCAACTTTTAATTGTCCATTTATGTCCAGAGGAAGAATAAAAGGAGAGTTACTTACCTGATCCTCCTCCCCGCACCATCTGCACCCCAACACTACAAAGGTTATTGGTGACCAGAGCAGGGTCCATAGTCCTGCATTGGATGTCAGGACACCAAAGGACAGTCCGGGTTCAGGTTTGACTTGAAAAAAGGTGGCAACCCTAGTCCCGGATAAGCTCCATGTGGGGGAGGGGGGAGGGGGGGTCCCAGGTGAGCTCCATGTGGGGAAGGGGGATCCCGGATGAGCTCCATGTGGGGGGAGGGGGGTCCCAGGTGAGCTCTATGTGGGGAAGGGGGGGTCCCGTATGAGCTCCATGTGGGGGGGGCGGGTCCCGGATGAGCTCCATGTGGGGGAGGGGGGTCCCGGATGAGCTCCATGTGGGGGAGGGGGGGTCCCGGGTGAGCTCCATGTGGGGGAGGGGGGTCCTGGGTGAGCTCCATGTGGGGGAGGGGTACCTAGACATATTCTATTTATTATAATGAGATCTCACCTATAAATCACTGCTTCCTCTGAGCCCGATCCATGTAAAATAGAACACAATAAATCCAGAAATCAGCGGTCTGCTTTTACTGCCCCCCCCCCCCCCCCCAGGTGTAGGATTGGGGTGTAGAGGAGACTCTAATAGTCAGCGATGTTCTATGGTAGAAATCCCCACACTGCCCCCTATAGTGCTGGAAACACACTACATCACCTTCTCTGATCACCTCTACACAGAGGCACTAGGAAAGGCCTGCTGAATGTGGATGTGTGGTGGTGAGAGGGGGGGATGGGCCCCTCAGCACACATCATAATACACATATTATCATTCCATATAATATCATAGGGAAATGGAAGGGGGGTGTGGCTGATATGTCCTAGTTAGATATGGCACCTCATCCCAATGATTATTAGAAAAAAGTAACAAAGGGAATGGGGATTATCACAGTGCCAGACGACTCAAGAAATCATTAATAATAAAGTATTTTATTACATCAATATTGTAGACATACAAAACATACAAAAAATTCATTAAAATCAAATAAGAAAAGGAGAGCACATTATAATTACTACTAGCCAGAATGGTCTTGGCCTGCTAAAGTTGTGCGTCAATTCTTCCCTACATGTTTCACCGAAACATTGGCTTCTTCAGGGAAATAAGACGTGACCAATATAATAAATGTAGCTCTAAGGGGAAATTGAAAAATGCAAAGAATTAAACATAGATAGTAAATAGCAACATGATTTAAATATGATGTGTGATAATGGAGAAGCAACATGGCATGAGGAGTCCCGTCCCCCCCCCCCCCCCCCGTGAAAAAGAACCACCCCACAACCACAAATGACAATGCTCCCCTACCTACACCGATCTCACCAGTCGGCCGGGTCAGGACAGAGACCGCCCAGAGGCAGCAGCTCAGTTCCACCACAGTGTGGCTGCAGGGGGCAAAAAGGTGCATATTAGGATAGAAGAGGATTGAAAAAAACATTTAAATAAACATAGGAACCAAACACATCCCATGTATAGGACTAACATAGCCTCAATACCTACCAATGATAGTTGAAAAACTGAAGTCCAATACTAGGGCGCTGGAGAAACCAATAAAAATCAGATTGTGCAATAGGAAACACTTAGATTGAAGCTGTGGTATCAGAAAACAAAAAGGGAATTGCTACTATGAAAGAAGTGATAATTAGATATAAATCGAATAAAATCACAAAATGATCTCCAAAAGTAGACCATCATTTACACTTACCCAGGACAAAAACAATGCATGGCTAAGCTTCCAAATCAGATAAAGTACTGGAATTGATTGCTCACTGTAGACTGCCAGGCAGACTCCCAAACACTACACAGATCGTAAAGGCAAAATCGGCCTTAAGCAGAAACAACTAGGAAAAAAAAAGGAAAAGATCGGGTAACATAATGAAAAAAGATCCGAAATAACAAGAGATGAAGAATCCAAGAGCATGCCCTATAGATGACACTAACCTTGTATGTGAACAAAAAGCGTGGCAGCGCCCCAGAGTCCAGCGATTAGAGAGCTGGAGATGCCGGCCTTTATACCCCCCCACCCGGTCGGCGTGGGACATCACCGACCGGTGTCTTGCCGAGAAAGTTCCCCCGGCGGATAAGGACCCCCATGTACTGCGCTTGCGCAGTACGAACGAATACGGAGCAGCCGAAAATTCCGAAGTACAGCTGATCGTCAGCTCTACACGGCGCCTGCGCACTACATTCTGCCCTATGTCCAGGTTAAAGCCCCACCATCCAAGTGGACACAGAGTTAGAATATTAAAATGCCGAGCGCAGCTAGGCCGTGCCCGAAGCGTGGCAAGCATAGTGAGCCCGCAAGGGGCCTGTTACACGGTGTTTTTTTTTACTATTACTATACTCTTGGCACGCAGGCGCCGTGTACAGCTGACTCAGGTGTTCAGCTTCGGCTCTTTTGGGCAGCTCCCTTGTTGTTCCTACTGCGCAAGCGCTGCACGTGCGCACGACAGGGGGGTCCTTATCCGCCGAGGGGAACTCTCTCGGCAGATCACCGGGAGCAGACGACGGGCGACCATCGCGCATGCTCAAAGACCAACGTTGAACAGCCTGCAGTGCCCAGAATGCTGAACGAGACAGCAATCGTGTCATGTGACCCAGTCACGCGGCGCGAGGAGCGTGGGCGGGACGCCCAGCAGTGTGGAAACAATAAATGTAACCAGGGCCGTCTTTAATATTGACTGGACTCTGGGCAAACATTTTTTCTTGGCCCCCATGCAATTTCGCTCTCCACCTGCTCTGAGTCTACAATAAATAGCAGCTAGACTCAAATCATTTTACTGAATCAGATCAGGCAACGATTGTGATTGGTTGCCAGAGGTTACAGTGTATCATTAGCACTCACTGGCTATCTGCTAGAGGTTACAGAACACATTATGGCTCACTTATTATTTGCTAGAGGTTAAGGCACATGACTTATGCTTGTTGATTGGTTGCTAGAGATTACTGTACATCAATACTGCTCACTGATTGGTTGCTACAAGTTACTGGATATCCTTACCACTCACCAATTGGTTGCTACACTGACCACCAATGTAACTGAGACACTTAGCCTGCGTACACATGTGTGTGTGTTGGAAATGCATGCAAATCCTGACACCACAGAAACGCGCTGCCCTTCTTAATGACATCCTCACGCATCTGCTGAGATGTGAGTATTCACATGCACCACAATTCACGGTGCTGTGGCCCCATGTTATTTTGAAAAAGGGTTCCACCTCCAATTTGCTTACCTTTGCAGAACAGGCTGATGTTAGGCTTAATGACCACAGTTGTAGGTAGGACTATCAAGCATGCCCCTTTACTTCCCAAGTGGGCAGCATTCAGCAGAAGTGATGGTAAATATGACCTCAGGTGGCATGATACACATATGAATGCCACCTCTATTTACATAGCAATGCCGGTCCGCTGCTATTTACATAGTAATGCTGCCACGATTTACTTATCAATGCAGATTATTTACATGTAAACACCGGGTCTACAAGTGAGTCATCTGTACATGGTAGGGATGAGCTTCGTGTTCGAGTCAAACCCATGCTCGACTCGAACATCGGCTGTTCGATCGTTCGTCGAATTGCGAACGATATGGGCCGTTAGCGCCAAATTCACATGGCGCGTCACGACCCATAATTCACTGCGGGCATCGCAGTGCATTGCTGGCTGATGATTGGCCAAGCATGCACTATGACCCGCATGCTTGGCCAATCACAGCGCCGTCGGTAGAGAGAGCTGTAATTGACCAAAGCCAGGGTGGCTTTGGCCAATTATGGACCAGGAGGTTTAGAACACGCCTCACACTGTATAGTGTGTTCCGGCGTGCTTAGAGAGAGAGAGAGAGACAGTGTCATTTCATTTGAGTTAGCTAGATTAGGCAGGACAGTCAGTGAGTTAGCTGCACTTACAGTGTATTGTGTATATATATGCATCCCAGGTGTTGCATATATATATATATACTGTATTCAGTTTAGCTAGGTCTGTTCCTGTTATCTTCCTACTGACAGGCAGGCTTGTCTTGTTACAGTATTTACAGCTACCATTGCTGGTGTTCTTTTGATCCTAGCAAAAAGTATATAACAAGGCCTATAATACACCACTCAGCGCCACAGACCTCAAATACTTCTCCAAAGCACAAGTATAAGAAATGACATAAATAAATTAAATATCATCCAAGACCCTTAAAGATAAACACTAAGGGTGTGGGTAAAAGCTGCTGTTTAAAAACAAAAAATACAAACAATAGTACTGATAATCCTGATAATCAAGGAATAGTCATACACTAAAACAGCGCTAATGTTGAGCAAATAGACAGAAAAATTGTGTGGCCAACTACACACAGAACAATGTCCACAGAACAATGTCCACATAAGAGTAGTGCAGTATCAGTAGTGGTTCAGAGGTTGTTCAAAGTAGATCATAGGTATGTCAAAGCGTGCACCATCCACCGATCACTCCAACTCCACCATGTGTGAACACACTCCCCTCAGGGGGTTAAACTCACCAGAGTTAACTATAATACAAGCCTCCAAATAAGAGATATCCTGGGATACATTAACATAGCACTTCTCCAGGTGATGGGCAGATGGAGGGGCTCCAAGAAAATAAAAACAAAGGAGAGCACACATAGCGTAATTCCATTTATTAATAAAACACACCCATCACATTATAACTCCAACATCACTAACTATGTACTGGACATAGGCAGTCAACAAGCAAAAAATGTGACTATCACCGTGCACTGCACAATAGGATCTCCGGTAGCCGCCTCAGCAGTCAAGGAGCGGAATACACTTCCTCGTTCCGGGTCCACCACGATGAAGCGCACGCGTCTCTTCCGGCGTCACGCCCTGACACGTTTCGTCATATCCTGACTTCAACAGAGGGCGTTTGTTCTTTTGATCCTATTAGTACCACAGTAAGGCAGCTAGACTATTTACAGTTAGTGTAGTGCATCCTCCTCACAGTGTTCAGTTAAAGCTACAAGTTAGTTTAGTGTTACCTCTGCACAGTGTTCAGCTAAAGCTACAAGTTAGTGTAGTGTGAACTCTGCACAGTGTTCAGCTAAAGCTACAAGTTAGTGTAGTGCATCCTCCTCACAGTGTTCAGCTAAAGCTACAAGTTAGTGTAGTGCGACCTCTGCACAGTGTTCAGCTAAAGCTACCTGTAGAAGATTGGTGGTGTTCTCATACTAATAATACTACAGGCAGGCAGTTGATTTTGCTAGCTGCAGTATCAATATATATATATTATATATATATATATATATATATATATATATATATATATATATATATATATATATATATATATATATATATATATACCAGCTTAGTGCAGCTACATCTCACTGCAGGCCATTAGTATGTCTGGAAGGCCAACAAGGAGAGGCAGACAGTCACAAACCAGTAAAAGAGGGCAAGCAGGTTCTTTGTCTAGAGGCAACAGTGCTGGTCGTGGACACGGTGCATCCTCATTAGCACGTGGCCGTGGGACACGCTTGGTCTTTTTTTCGGCAGCTGGCCGCGTTGAGCCGCAAAATGCGGAAGACTTGGTCGAGTGGATGACCAAGCCGTCCTCATCCCCCTCATCCTCTCTCACCCATGCTCAGGGTACTTTGGCTGGCAAAGCAGCTGCCAACACGGCCTCTTCCCTCGGCTTAATGGCATCAGTGACTCCTTCCGTAGCCCCACCATGTCTTCCTGAGCAGTCCCTCGAACTGTTTGACCACAGTGTTGGGTACATGCTCCAGGAGGATGCCCAGCTTTTAGAAGGCCCTGATGATGATACTGAGCTAGATGAAGGCAGTAACATGAGCATGGACAGAGGGGGTGCCCAAGAAGGACAGCAATCTGGCAGTCATGTTCCCCCTGCTGCAGCATACTGCCAGGTTTGCTCCAGTGATGAGGAGGGAGGGGATGATGAGGTCACTGACTCAACGTGGGTGCCTGATAGGAGTCAGGAGGAGGAGACACATTACCAACAAGGCAGGATGCCCTCCAGGGGCCAGCCTAAGGGCAGCACACTGACTGCATCACACCTCGGAGCTCGCATGTGCAGGGCACTGCTGTCTCTGCACGTTATTCCAAAAGTTCTTTGGTGTAGGCCTTTTTTGAGACGAGTGCATTAGATGGCACCGCTGCTATTTGCAACATATGTCTCAAGCGTATCTCACATGGCCAAAACATCTCCAGCATGGGCACCACATGCTTGACCAGACATATGTTGACCTGCCATACTGTTCGTTGACCCACACCAAAAAACAAAAAGAACCTCTCCTTACTCCTCATCAGCTGGGATCTCCAACCCCACTATACCTTCAGTCCTCTCTGAGACCTGCACTAAGAGGAATGAAGGTGTAGAATTAGGTGTGTCACAGCCAAGTACTTGCAGGCAATCTGCTATCGGTACACCAATGTCAGATTGTACCAGGCAAATTTCCCTGCCCCAGCTGCTGCACCGCAAAAAGAAGTTCACTCCCAGCCATCCACATGCCCAGCGGTTGAATGCTAGCTTGGCAAAATTGCTAGCACTTCAACTGCTACCTTTTCAGTTGGTAGACTCTGCCCCCTTCCGTGAGTTTGTGGAATATGCGGTTCCTCAGTGGCAGGTTCCCAAATGCCACTTTTTCTCACGGAAGGCGATTCCGGCTCTCTACCGGCATGTGGAAGGCAATGTCTTGGCCTCACTGGACAGCGCGTTCAGCGGTAAGGTGCATATTACCGCTGACTCATGGTCCAGCAGGCATGGACAGGGACGTTACCTTAGTTTCACGGCGCATTGGGTGACTCTTCTGGCAGCTGGGAAGGATGCAGGACAAGGTGCAGTAGGTTGTTCTGCCACCATGTCTCCAAAATGCTACTACTAGTGATTCTGACACACCTCTCTCCTCCACCCCCTCCTCTTCTTCTTCCTCCATGGCCTCTTCCTGTGCTTTGTCCTCGGAACCAGCGGTGCTCCGTAGGCGTTCAAGGGGCTATGCACGTACGCAGGCCACAAGATGCCATGCGGTGCTTGAGCTGGTGTGCTTGGGGGACAGGAGCCACACTGGGGCAGAGCTTCTGTCAGCTCTGCAGGGGCAGGTTCAGAGGTGGTTGATGCCACGTCAACTTAAGGCAGGAATGGTGGTTTGCGTCCTGTGTTCGGTCGTTCATCGAATTATGAACGATATGGGCCGTTCGCGCCAAATTCGAGTGGAGCGTCACGGCCCATAATTCACTGCCGCATCACAGTGCATTGCTGGCTGATGAATGGCAAAGTATGCACTATGACCCGCATGCTTTGCCAGTCACAGCGCTGTGTGTACAGAGAGCTGTAATTGGCAAAAGCCAAGGAGGCTTTAGCCAATTATGGCTCAGGGGGTTTAGTACACGCCCCACACTATCTAAGGCCCCTGTGTAGTGTGTTCTGGCATTGAGACAGAGATAGAGAGAGACAGTGTCATTTGATGTAAGTTAGATAGAGTATGCAGGTCGAATCAGTTAGTTATGACTAAGGCCTTATTGGCTGAAACGCGTCAACTGTTCTTATTTGCATTTGGTCACTGTGGCTTGTCAATAAATATTATACTTCTTAAGAGCAATCACCGAAGTGTGGATCTTTTCCTCATTTCCCTACTCAGCCAGCGACTGTGGATTGAGCACCTGGGATCTCTGCTTTCTATGTGATCTATGGGTAGTAGCACTGACTTTTTAGTTACAGTTACAGTTACAGTGTATTGTGTATATATATGCATCCCAGGTGTTGTGTATATATATATAGATAGATTATATATATATAGATAGATATCTATCTATATATCTATATCTATATATATCTATATATATATATATATATATATATATATATATATATATATATATATATATATATATATATATCTATATATATATATATATATATATATATCTATATATATATATATATATATATATATATATATATATCTATCTATATATATATATATATCTATATATACTATATATATATATATATATATATATATATATATATATATATATATATATATATATATATATATATATCTATATATATATATCTATATATATATATATATATCTATATATATATATATATATATATCTATATATATATATATATATATATATATATATATATATATATATATATATATATATATATATATATATATATATATATATTTTTTTTTTTTTTTTTAACCAAGGAGAGAATCTATCAACATTTTTTACCCCCAAAGTCAGAAATCATTACTTTGTGGCAAATTCCATTATAGTCTATGCTTGGTCAAGTCTTGATAGTAAATGTTTGCTCATTATGACAATTGTAAGTTTGTAGCCACTGCACACAGCAGACTAGTAAGGATTTTATTCTGGTGGTGATGTATCATTATTTGCTCATCAATCATCATGATAAATATATTGTCATTCAAATACTCTGAGTAAGATTATTGGCTCATTTTACTACACAGCTATCTATATAGTCTAGTGTAATAGTGTCCCTTGCGCTGGTCGAATGTGAAAGTAAATTAAGATAAGTGGCAGAGTGCCACAAATAAAACGCATAAAAGTGACCAATAATATTGCAGCAAAATTAGGGTGTTTTCACACAGCACTTAATAAAATATAAGATAAAAAGATTTTGCGCAATATTAAATAAGAATAAAGTGAATGGGAATGAATGAATAGTGAATGTGTGTCATAAATGTGCAAATCGCATAATGAAGTGAATTGTGACAATGGTAATGCTAATAATGAGCTAGTTGCTACCAGGGATGCAAATCTCAATAGCGTGGCGTCTAGCTGAAAACATTATCCATAGATAGTAGGGTGTGTCATAAATGTGCAAATCGCTTAATAAAGTGAATTGTGACAATGGTAATGCTAATAGTGAGCTAGTTACTACCAGGGATGCTAATCTCAATAACGTGGCGTCTAGCTAAAAACATTATCCATAGATAGTAGGGTGAATAATCATAAAGAACGTGTATAAAACCACACAAAAATATCATATAAAAGCCATAAATGAAGATAAAAATGACATGTGCAATTCTTAAACGCTGGTGCAGGTGTATGTATAATGACACACTTAGGACATCACTCAGTGTTCATAAAATATATAATGGGTAGCAGATCATAAGCACTCTATAAAGCATAAATAGTGCTAATGGGGGATGATGGGTTAATTGGAAAAGTCTATGAATGGATGCCATTTTCCTGTTCAATTAGGATGCATGAGGTAGATAGGGTATATGACCCTATTGCTGTTAAATCCTCTAATGGTCTCTTAGGACCCTCACCTTCATATTGTAGAAAAAACGGCATTCAGCAGTGCAGTATGGGTGGTTCTGGCAGCTGTCACCGAAGTCTCTGCTTTCTCTGTAGTGAATCTTTAATCCATCTCTCCCTGTATCTCTCAGAAATGGGGGAGATAAAACAGAGATTGGGGAGGGGGAGAGAATGGAGGCTCCACTAGTGTATTAAAGTTTATTTAAAACCAGGGATATTTATTCAAAAGTGTTGCTCTTACATTTAAAAAACATATAACAGGCAGAGTAGTTGTAATAAAAGTTGTGGCGTCCTGAGCGCCCTCTCACTTGTGCTTCAAAAATGTGTTGTACCGCTCAGCCAATCCCTACGCGTTACGACACCGTCACGTGCCTTCATCTGGGGAACCGGATTGGCTGCTGAGGGTTAGCTTAAATATAATGGGACCGGAAGTTCTCGGGCCGCCATCTTATTTATGGTTCATATATTTTAGTCTAGCGCCATTTTTCTTGAGACTAAAGGGGGTATTGCAGTCTCCATTTTGTTGAAGGTACCTGCTGCTGTTCCTCTATTGCAGGTTACAGTATGCGCGCGGCCATTTTATTGGTGGCATATTTGTTAAAATGACATGGCTTATATGCATTGCGATCGGGCAGAGAAACGTCACACCATGCAAGATAGCCCTGAGTTAAAACTCATTATTAAGTGATCAGATTTCTGTGGATATTGATTTGTTGGAATTAGTGATATAAGTAGTAAATGTTTAATCAAGTTAAACTACAGCGTCCCTGAATCTCATAGCACATAATACATAGAATATTGTTCATTATTAGGCTATATAGACAGTATGTACATGAAGCAGGTATGAGAGTGCTCTGAAGAACTACCTCATATCTACATAGATTTTTTTATATGCATAAATCATTTTACATTTAATTCAATCATTGAATCATTAAATGGCTGTTGATTTTAAAACAATCAGATCCCAAAAAGGTTCATTTAAAAAGCAGATAAAAATTATATGCATATGAACATGTAATAAAAGCAGAAAATACTGGTAATCAAATCCACATAAAAATATTATTTTTACAGATAAAATATCAATATAATAAAAATTAAAATTAAAATGAAATTAATAGTAAAAATGAAAATGAAATGGGAAGTACATTATCAATATTGGTTATTAAATAAATGGACAATAAGGCTGAAATTTTACTGTGTACACCAGAAGACTAAGTTATTAATTTATTATAATATCCCATACATTAGTGGGTATTCTGTACCATGCACCAATGTCATGGTAAAATATTAGGGCCATAGGTCCTGTAATAATGGGATGAACACATCCGAGAAATAGATATAAATGTGTGAGATAACACAAATGGTTATCTAATCCCTTATGCATAAATTATTAAAAATTGCTTAAAAAACAGTTCAGATCGAACTCTACGTTCAGGCCCCCAGGTACAAGGGTCCGTAAAGTATGAATCCATTTGGATTCTTTGCGGCTAATATCTCTTACCAAGTGGCTCCCCCTCCATGATGGTTTGTGTTTTTCTATTCCCCAAAATTGGAGGTGTATGGGGTCTTTGTTGTGTACTAGTGCAAAGTGTTTTGACACATTGTGTTTAGGGAAACCAGATTTGATGTTCTGTACGTGCTCTTGTATTCGTGTCTTCAGAGCTCTTTTTGTGCGGCCTACATATTGGAGATTACAGCTACATTGTAACATGTAGACCACCCCTTCTGTGTGGCAACCTATAAACTCTCTAATCTCGTAGGTTTGTCCTGTATTGGTTGCTGTGAATTCTTTGCGTTTTCCTTGAAATTTTTTCACATGTCGACACGCATAGCAATTGCGACAGGGGTAAAAGCCTTTCCCTGAGAAGAATGTAAAGGAGGGCGCCGGTGGTGGGTCAACTACTGATTTCACTATTAAGTCTCTGATAGTCGGTGCTCTTTTGTAGACAATATTAGGCTTCTCCGGTAATATTCCTTTTAGGTCCTTGTCATTCTTTAAAATGTGCCAGTGTTTTTGAATTACCCTTGCTATATCTTTATATTGTGTATTAAAGTCAAGGATTATGCTGGGTACCTCTTGTTGCAGTCTCTTCTTGGGATGTTCTTCAATCATTATTTTTCTATCCATTAAATTTACATGTTCAATCTGGTTGTTAATCCACTGATCGTCATATCCCTTTGCTTTAAATCTGTCTCCAATCAATCTTGCTTGTTTGAAATAGTCCTCTTCTTTGGTACAGTTTCTTTTTATTCTTGTAAGCTGGCCTTTTGGGATATTATATAACCAAGGTTTAAAATGGCAACTGTCTGTTGACAGGTAGCTGTTGGCGTCCACCTTCTTAAAGTGTGTTTTGGTAACTATTTTCTGTCCCTCTAGGCTGATATTCAGGTCCAGGAAATCTATTTCTTTTATATCCATTTTCCATACTAAATTAATATTTTTATCATTGTTGTTTAGTTTATTGAGGAACATCTCTAAAGTATTTTTGTCTCCGTTCCAGACAATTATCACATCATCAATAAATCTTTTGTATAATGTTAATTCAGCGGGGGTATCTGTGTATACCGCTTTTTCTTCCCACTGTGCCATAAATGCATTTGCCACTCCTGGTGCAAATTTGGCACCCATGGCTATTCCTACTAGTTGTTTATAGTAGGTTTGGTCATGCCAGAAGTAATTGCATTTAAGGCAAAAGTCTAGGCGTTTAATCAGGTATTTTCTCTGTATACATATTAGGGTGCTGTGTTTCCTTAGCAGCCATTTGGCTGCTGAAATTGCATCCTGATGTTGGACTATGGTATATAGTGATGTGACGTCTGCTGTTGCCAGTAGTGTTCTACCCTCTAGTACTGGCACTGTGTTTAGGAGTTGCAGTATATGCTTAGTATCTTTTAGATATGCTTCAGTCTGCTGGACCGCTGGTTGTATGAAGTAGTCAATGTATTGACCCATTCTAGACGTTAGAGAGTCAATACCATTGACTATTGGTCTTCCCGGTGGATTCTCTTTGTCTTTGTGGATTTTAGGAACTGTATAAATAATTGGGATTCTGCAGGTTTCTGGTATTAGATATTTAGTCTCTTTTGGATTGAGTATGTTTTTCTTCATCCAAAGGTTTACTAGAGTTTCTAATTCTTTTTTATACTTGGTGGTCGGATTCCTTGACAATCTAATATATGTTGTTTCATCTTGTAGCTGTCTATTTAATTCTGTGAGGTATTGTTCTTTTGACTGTAGGACTATTGCACCTCCCTTATCCGCTGGTCTGATTATAATATCCTTCCTTTCTGTCAGGCTTTTTATACCCTTTTGGATATGTATAGGGTCTGTAGCTTTCTTGGGTTTTAAGGCTTCTATATCTTGTAGCACTTGGTCTTTGAAGACTTCCACATTTTGGTTTTGGGATATTTGTGGATTAAATAGTGAAGCATTGCGTAGTGTGCTGTATACTCCACTTGAGGGAGTTTCAGTCCTCGCATTTTCTGGCTTCCACGGATTATTCATCACATATTTTTTAATGTTAATTTTTCTAATATATTTCTGTATCCCTATATATGTTTTGAACTTGTTGAGGTTTTTGGTAGGTGCATGCTTTAAACCTTTGTCTAGTACTGCTAGCTCTTCTGTTGAAATGGGTTTACCACTTATGTTTACCACGTTTTCTCCGACTACTCTCTTTTTCTTCTTTTGGAGTCTCTTTCCTGACCTCCTTCCTCTCTTTGTTCTGGGGTGTTTCTTGTTCGTTCTTCTTGGGGTCGTCTCCTGGGGGAATGATGTACTTCTTGTGGTAGTCTTCGAGGGGAGTGTTCTCTTCTCCCTCTCTCTAAAAAAGGCCTTTGTGTATTGTGGTACTGTTGGTCTTCGTAGTAGTATGGATTTTCATAGTACTGTTCTTGATAGTCTCTAATGGGGTCAAACCTGTTATTCATAGGGATCGGTGTATGTCTATATCCATCGTAGTATTCTTGTTGGTAGGGTGGTGCCCTCTCTTCCCTTGGGTTCCTTTCATTTTGTTGCCAGTTTCTTTTCCTGAAAGGTTTCTTGAAGGGTTTCTTTCCTCCTCTCTTTGGGGTGTACTGTCCATATCCATAATTATTTCTTTGTCCATGGTTGGTCCTTGGTGTGCCTCCATATGTGTCTCTGTCATCTCTTCTATAGGTGTTGCTTTGGTCGGGTTGGTCACGGTATGGTCGTGGTGTCTCTAACCGTCTCTCCCTTTCTTCCCATCTAGGTGGGTTGAGTACATATGACGCTGTGGGATCTTGAATCCTGACTTCTCTTTCCGGTGTGGAATATGTAGATGTGGGAGGGACTTGTTCAATTTTACTTTGCCATTTAAAGACTTGGTTTGTCTTGTAGTCTGTTATATCCCTTTGGTATTTTTTCATTTTCCGATTTTGTACTTCTAGATCTTTAGTGATCATGTCTTTATTTAGTTGTGTTGCCAGCTTTTTGAATTTGGTGGTGTATATATATATAGATAGATTATATATATATATATAGATAGATATCTATATATATATCTATATATATATATATATATATATATATATATATATATATATATATATATATATATATATATATATATATATATACACTACCGTTCAAAAGTTTGGGGTCACCCAAACAATTTTGTGTTTTCCATGAAAAGTCACACTTATTCACCACCATACGTTGTGAAATGAATAGAAAATAGAGTCAAGACATTGACAAGGTTAGAAATAATGATTTGTATTTGAAATAACATTGTTTTTACATCAAACTTTGCTTTCATCAAAGAATCCTCCTTTTGCAGCAATTACAGCATTGCACACCTTTGGCATCCGTCCACAACACTTTTTTCCAGTCTTCCTCTGTCCAATGTCTGTGTTCTTTTGCCCATCTTAATCTTTTTCTTTTATTGGCCAGTCTCAGATATGGCTTTTTCTTTGCCACTCTGCCCTGAAGCCCAAAATCCCGCAGCCGCCTCTTCACTGTAGATGTTGACACTGGTGTTTTGCGGGTACTATTTAATGAAGATGCCAGTTGGGGACCTGTGAGGCGTCTGTTTCTCAAACTAGAGACTCTAATGTGCTTATCTTCTTGCTTAGTTGTGCAACGCGGCCTCCCACTTCTTTTTCTACTCTGGTTAGAGCCTGTTTGTGCTGTCCTCTGAAGGGAGTAGTACACACCGTTGTAGGAAATCTTCAATTTCTTTGCAATTTCTCGCATGGAATAGCCTTCATTTCTAAGAACAAGAATAGACTGTCGAGTTTCAGATGAAAGTTCTCTTTTTCTGGCCATTTTGAGCGTTTAATTGACCCCACAAATGTGATGCTCCAGAAACTCAATCTGCTCACAGGAAGGTCAGTTTTGTAGCTTCTGGAAGGAGCTAGACTGTTTTTAGATGTGTGAACATGATTGCACAAGGGTTTGCTAATCATCAATTAGCCTTCTGAGCCAATGAGCAAACACATTGTACCATTAGAACACTGGAGTGATAGTTGCTGGAAATGGGCCTCTATACACCTATGTAGATATTGCACCAAAAACTAGACATTTGCAGTTAGAATAGTCATTTACCACATTAGCAATGTATAGAGTATATTTGTTTAAAGTTAGGACTAGTTTAAAGTTAGCTTCATTTAAAAGTACAGTGCTTTTCCTTCAAAAATAAGGACATTTCAATGTGACCCCAAACTTTTGAACGGTAGTGTGTATATATATATATATATATATATATATATATATATATATATATATATATATATATGTTGTTTTTTTTTTTAACCAAGGAGAGAATCCATCAACATTTTTTACCCCCAAAGTTCAGAAATCATTACTCTGTGGCAAATTCCATTATAGTCTATGCTTGGTCAAGTCTTGGTAGTAAATGTTTGCTCATTATGACAATTGTAAGTTTGTAGCCACTGCACACAGCAGACTAGTAAGGATTTTATTCTGGTGGTGATGTATCATTATTTGCTCATCAATCATCATGATAAATATATTGTCATTCAAATACTCTGAGTAAGATTATTGGCTCATTTTACTACACAGCTATCTATATAGTCTACTCAGAAACTACTACTACTACTTCTACTGTATAAAGAAAAATAAAATTATATATATATATATATATATATATATATATATATATATATATATATATATATATATATATATATATATATATATATATATATATATATATATATATATATATATATATATATATATATATATATATATATACACACTGTATTCAGTTTAGCTAGATCCTATTCTTCTCTTCCTAATATACTGACAGGCAGGCAGGTGTTTTTACAGTATTTCCAGTTACTGTACTATGTACCCTGCACAGTCTCACCTACAGTATATCAACCTATAGCCAGGTGCTTGTGTAGGCTCTTTGAAGTATTTCCAGTTACTGTACTGTGTAGCCCGCACAGTCTCACCTAAAGTATAGCTACCTGCAGCCAGGTGCTTGTGTAGGCTCTTGACGTATTTCCAGTTACTGTACTGTGTACCCTGCACAGTTGCACCTACAGTATAGCTACCTGAAGACAAGTGCAGGTGTTATCATACTAATAATAATACTACAGGCAGGCAGTTGATTCTGCTAGCTGCAGTATAATTGGTATATATATATATATATATACATCCCAGTTTTGTGCAGCTCACTGCAGGCCAATAGTATGTCTGGAAGTCCAACAAGGAGAGGCAGACAGTCACAAGCCAATAAAAGAGGGCTAGCAGGCTCTGTGTCTAGAGGCAACAGTGCTGATCATGGAACGGTGCATCCTCATCAGCACGTGGCCGTGGGACACACTTGGCCTTTTTTTCGGCAGCTGGCTGTGTTGAGCCTCAACATGCGGAAGACTTGGTCGAGTGGATGACCAAGCCCTCCTCATCCTCCTCATCCTCTCTCACCCAGGCTCAGGGTACTTTGTCTGGCAAAGCAGCTGCCAACGCAGACTCTTCCCTCGGCTTAATGGCATCAGTGACTCCTTCCCTAGCCCCACCATGTCCTCCTGAGGAGTCCCTCAAACTGTTTGACCACAGTGTTGGGTACATGCTCCAGGAGGATGCCCAGCGTTTTGAAGGCTCTGATGATGGTACTGAGCTAGATGAAGGCAGTAACATGAGCCTAGACAGAGGGGGTACCCAAGAAGGACAGCAATCTGACAGTAATGTTCCCCCTGCTGTAGCATACTGCCAGGTTTGCTCCAGTGATGACGAGGGAGGGAATGATGAGGTCACTGACTCAACGTGGGTGCCTGATAGGGGAGTGGAGGAGGAGGAGGCACATCCCCAACTAAGCAGGATGCCCTCCAGGGGCCAGCCTAAGGGCAGCACACTGACTGCATCACACCGCAGAGCTCCACATGTGCAGGGCACTGCTGTCTCTGCTCGTTATTCCAAAAGTTCTTTGGTGTGGGTATTTTTTTGAGACGAGTGCATCAGATCACACCACTGCTATTTGCAACATATGTCTCAAGTGTATCTCGCGTGGCCAAAACATCTCCCGCTTGGGCACCACATGCTTAACCAGATATATGTTGACCTGCCATGCAGTTCATTGGCAAGCGTATCTAAAGGACCCACACCAAAGAAGAAAGAGGACCTCTCCTTGCTCCTCATCAGCTGGGATCTCCAACCCCACTATACCTTCAGTCCTCTCTGAGACCTGCACTGAGAGGAATGAAGGTGTAGGATTAGGTGTGTCACAGCCAAGTACTTGCGGGCAATCTGCTATCAGTACACCGACGTCAGATTGTACCAGGCAAATTTCCCTGCCCCAGCTGCTGCACCGCAGAAAGAAGTTAGCTCCCAGCCATCCACATGCCCAGTGGTTGAATGAATAGCTTGGCAAAATTGCTAGCATTTCAATTGCTACCTTTTCAGTTGGTAGACTCTGCCCCCTTCCGTGAGTTTGTGGAATGTGCGGTTCCTCGGTGGCAGGTTCCCAAATGCCACTTTTTCTCACGGAAGGCGATTACGGCTCTCTACCGGCATGTGGAAGGCAATGTCTTGGCCTCGCTGAAGAGGGTGGCCAGAGGTAAGGTGAATATTACCACTGACTCATGGTCCAGCAGGCATGGACAGGGACGTTACCTAAGTTCTACGGCGCATTGGGTGACTCTGCTGGCAGCTGGGAAGGATACAGGACAAGGTGCAGTAGTGTTGGAGGTTGTTCCACCACCATGCCTCCAAAATGCCACTACTGGTGATTCTGACACACCTCTCTCCTCCACCCCCTCCTCTTCTTCTTCCTCCATGGCCTCTTCCTGTGCTTTGTCCTCGGAACCAGTGGTGCTCCGTAGGCATTCAAGGGGCTACGCAAGTATGCAGGCCAAAAGATGCCATGCGGTGCTTGAGCTGGTGTGCTTGGGGGACAGGAGCAACACTAGGGCAGAGATTCTGTCAACTCTGCACGGGCAGGTTCAGAGGTGGTTGACACCACGCCAACTTAAGCCAGGAATGGTGATTTGCAACAATGGCACCAACCTCCTCTCCGCCCTCCGACAGGGACAACTGACCCATGTGCCCTGTTTGGCTCACGTCTTTAACTTGGTGGTGCTGCAGTTCTTGGGCAGGTACCCGGGCTTACAGGATGTCCTGAGGCAGGCCAGGAAAGTCTGTGTGCATTTCCGCCAGTCATATAATTCCACTGCTCGGCTGGCAGACCTCCAAAAGGAAACTAACCTGCCCAAGAACCGCCTAATCTGTGACATGCCCACCAAGTGGAACTCAACGTTGGCCATGCTGCAGCAGCTGCACATGCATCAGAAGGCCATCAATGAGTACCTGTGTGACTATGGCACCAGGACAGGGTCAGGGGAGCTTGTTTTTTTCCCCCACGCCAGTGGGTCATGATCAGGGATGCATGCACTGTTCTGTCACCATTTGAGGAGGCCACGAGGATGGTGAGCAGTGACAGTGCATGCATCAGCGACAAGCAAAGCCTGCAAAGCCTGCGGAAGGATCCTCGTATTTGTGGTATCAAGGAGAGGGATCGTTACTGGCTGGCAACCCTCCTTGATCCAAGTTACAAGGGTAAGGTTGCGGACCTTATCTTGCCATCGCAGAGGGAGCAGCGGATGAAACATCTTCGGAAGGCCTTGCAGAAAGGTCTGTGCAATGCGTTCCCAGAGACTGGGAGGTTACAAACTCCTGTTCCTGTACAACGTGTTGCTGAGGCTTCGGTCAGTCAAAGAAGGAGCGGTGGAGAAGGTGGCCGTCTGACTGATGCGTTCAGACATCGATTCCAGCAACCATCGCCAGCGTCTGTTTTACATGGTGCAGGAATACCTAGGGGCAAGATCTGACTTGGACACCTTTCCCACCGAAAATCCTCTGGGTTACTGGGTCTTGAGGATGGATCACTGGCCAGAGCTTGCACAGTATGCAATTGAGCTACTGGCCTGTCCTGCATCCAGCGTTCTTTCGGAATGCACATTCAGTGCTGCTGGAGGATTTGTAACTGATCACAGGGTGCATCTGTCCACCGACTCGGTCGATCGACTGACCTTCATAAAAATGAATCAGTCTTGGATCTCCACCAGCTACCAAGCACCTGATGCTGATGTAACCAAATCATTTTTTTTTAAATGTCAGATCCCTTCAAGACTGCCTATGCTGATGTTGAGTGACTATCCTGTTATGCTGAGTGATTATGCTCTTCCTCCTCAATGATCATGCTGATAGCTTGTAAGAACAGTTTTGGTTCTGGGCACCGCCACCAGTGGCTAAGGCCCAATTTTTTAGCCCCTGTTTAACAGGGGCGTGTAATTAAAAATTTTGATGCAATACTTTGCAGCAGGGCTCATTCCTGCGCTCCAACTAGAGTATCTGTGAGGGGCTGCAGTGTTGTGGCACCACCACCATCACCAAAGGCCCAATTTTTCTGCCCCTGTTCAACAGGGGCATGTAATTACAATTCTTGATCTAATATTTCACAGCAGGGGCCTGTGAGGTCTTACAGTGTTGTGGCAACACCAACACCTAAGGCCACAATTTCTGCAGAGTATATAGGGCAGGCCCCTAATTTAAAACATCCAACTTACAAATGACTCCTACTTGCAAACGGAAGGAGACAACAGGAAGTGAGATGAAATCTACCCCTAGGAAAGGACATTCTCTCCTGTAAGAGTTAATATGGGAAAAACATTTCTCCTTTCCACTGTTGCTTTATCACCAATTCTTGTTTCACTAAAAACCCCAAATTTTCTAAAAACATTTGTCATTGGGACAGAAAGTGAGGTGAAATCTTCTGAAGAGGAGCACAGACAGCAAAACAAATGTCACAGGGGTGATAACCCTTCCCTATGTTTTCCAAAAAGCTTAAAATAGATTTTTTGGCTGGAGCTAAACATGATAAAAATGTACCAGTTCAAAATTACAAACAGATTGTACTTAACAACAAACCTACAGTCCCTGTCTTGTTTGCACTGCCTGTATACTGCTGTTTAGAGTATATAGGGCCTGGTGGCCCCACACCTTTCTTTTTTTTATAATTTGGGTGCGGGGTTCCCCTTAATATCCATACAAGACCCAAAGGGCCTGATAATGGACTGGGGGGTACACATGCCGTTTGTCTCACTGATTTTCATTCATATTGCCAGGACCCGACATTACATTAGAGCCGTAAGCATTTTTTAATGATTTTTATTCCTTTAAAAATGTCATTTTGTGCAGGGACTGTTCTAAGCACGGGAAACACGTGTCACTTTACAGGCATACTATAGACACCCCCCAGGTACGATATTTAAAGGAATATTTCACTTTTTCTTTTAAAATATACTATTTCATGCTACGAGTGGTCTTGCTGGAGCAGCTAATTGATGAGAGTGTTCCTGATTGCCGCCTCTGAAATTTCAACTACCAGGCGTGGAGGGAAGTCTGTCTCTACTCAAAGACCAGCTGTTCCTGACCCCGAGAGTTTGTTCAGGCTCGCATGGTCTCTGTGGTGGGGATCCATCAAATCTGGTAAGCAGCCCCCTTTTCCTATTTCTGCACTGTCATCAGTGGCGGAATTTCCAGGGTCGCAACAGTCGCACCTGCACTGGGCCCTGGAATTCTGCCAGTGTGGGGGGGCCCCAAGACGCCGCACCTCCCCTGGCTGGCATCTAACTATACAGGAGAGGGGGGCGGGAGGGGGCGATCGGCAGCTATATGATGTCTGCGCTCTGCGGGGTGTCCCTCCAGGCAGCACACAGTTCACTTCCCGAATATCAGTGAGTACAATGGAGAGGGGAGGGGCCTCTGACCAGAGCAGACACCAGATTCAGTGCACAAGTTTGTCCCTCTGCTTGTACACTCTGAGTCTTGCTGATACACGCTCGGGTCAGAGGCCCCTCCCCTCTCCATTGCATACAATGATAGTCGGGAAGTTAACTGTGCTGCCTGGAGCGACATCCTGCAGACATCACAAGGAAGCATGCTGCTTCTTCCATATGTGCATCTCATGTAAGTAAAGCACAACACTGCCCCCCCACCTGTCTCTCACACTGTCCCCTCTCACACTGCCCCCACCTGTCCCCTCTCACACTGTCCCCACCTGTCCCCTCTCACACTGCCCCCCCACCTGTCCCCTCTCACACTGTCCCCACCTGTCCCCTCTCACACTGCCCCCCCACCTGTCCCCTCTCACACTGTCCCCACCTGTCCCCTCTCACACTGTTCCCACCTGTCCCCTCTCACACTGTCCCCACCTGTCCCCTCTCACACTGTCCCCACCTGTCCCCTCTCACACTGTCCCCACCTGTCCCCTCTCACACTGTCCCCACCTGTCCCCTCTCACACTGCCCCCCCACCTGTCCCCTCTCACACTGTCCCCACCTGTCCCCTCTCACACTGTCCCCACCTGTCCCCTCTCACACTGCCCCCCCCACCTGTCCCCTCTCACACTGTCCCCACCTGTCCCCTCTCACACTGTCCCCACCTGTCCCCTCTCACACTGTCCCCACCTGTCCCCTCTCACACTGTCCCCACCTGTCCCCTCTCACACTGCCCCCCCACCTGTCTCTCACACTGTCCCCACCTGTCCCCTCTCACACTGTCCCCACCTGTCCCCTCTCACACTGCCCCCCCACCTGTCCCCTCTCACACTGCCCCCCACCTGTCCCCTCTCACACTGCCCCCACCTGTCCCCTCTCACACTGTCCCCCCACCTGTCCCCTCTCACACTGCCCCCCCACCTGTCCCCTCTCACACTGCCCCCCACCTGTCCCCTCTCACACTGCCCCCCACCTGTCCCCTCTCACACTGCCCCCCCACCTGTCCCCTCTCACACTGCCCCCACCTGTCCCCTCTCACACTGTCCCCCCACCTGTCCCCTCTCACACTGCCCCCCCACCTGTCCCCTCTCACACTGCCCCCCACCTGTCCCCTCTCACACTGCCCCCCACCTGTCCCCTCTCACACTGCCCCCCACCTATCCCCTCTCACACTGCCCCCCACCTGTCCCCTCTCACACTGCCCCCCACCTGTCCCCTCTCACACTGCCCCCCACCTGTCCCCTCTCACACTGCCCCCCCCACCTGTCCCCTCTCACACTGCCCCCCACCTGTCCCCTCTCACACTGCCCCCCCCACCTGTCCCCTCTCACACTGCCCCCCCACCTGTCCCCTTTCACACTGCCCCCCCACCTGTCCCCTCTCACACTGCCCCCCCACCTGTCCCCTCTCACACTGCCCCCCCACCTATCCCCTCTCACACTGCCCCCCCACCTATCCCCTCTCACACTGTCCCCACCTGTCCCCTCTCACACTGTTCCCACCTGTCCCCTCTCACACTGCCCCCCACCTGTCCCCTCTCACACTGCCCCCCCACCTGTCCCCTCTCACACTGTCCCCTCTCACACTGTTCCCACCTGTCCCCTCTCACACTGCCCCCCACCTGTCCCCTCTCACACTGCCCCCCCACCTGTCCCCTCTCACACTTCCCCCCCACCTGTCCCCTCTCACACTGTCCCCCCACCTGTCCCCTCTCACACTGGCCCCCACCTGTCCCCTCTCACACTGCCCCCCACCTGTCCCCTCTCACACTGCCCCCCACCTGTCCCCTCTCACACTGCCCCCCACCTATCCCCTCTCACACTGCCCCCCCCACCTGTCCCCTCTCACACTGGCCCCCACCTGTCCCCTCTCACACTGGCCCCCACCTGTCCCCTCTCACACTGGCCCCCACCTGTCCCCTCTCACACTGGCCCCCCACCTGTCCCCTCTCACACTGGCCACCCACCTGCCACATAGCCCCTCTTTTATCACACTGCCCATGTCATACTATTTCCCCAACATACTGCCCCCACCTGTCACACTGCCCCCTTGGCACAATACATTCCTGTCATACTGCCCCCTCCTGTAACACTACCCCTCCATCATTCTGCCCCCTTGTCACACTGCCCCCTTCTGTCATATTTACCCCCCTCCTGTCATACTACCCCCTCTTGTTAAACAATCCCCCTCCTTTCACAGTGCTCCCTCATTACACTGCCCCCCTCTTGTAATACTTCCCAGGTATCCTTTTCCTGTCACACTGCCCCCCTCTTGTCACAATATCCCCCTGTCACACTGCCCCCCTGTCATACTGCCCCCTCCCCTCACACTGCCCCCATCGTACTGCCCCTTCTTGTCACACTGCCCCCCTTCTTTCACAGTGCCCCCTCTTATCACACTCCCCCCTCTGGTCACACTTTCCAGATACCCTTCTTTGGTCACACTGCCCCCTCCTGTCAAAATACCCCGTCATACTGCCCCTCATTCTTTCACAATACCCCCCCTCCATCATAGTGCGGGTCAGGGGCCCTTCATGGTTTCTTGCACTGGGGCCCTGAAGGTTATAGTTACGCCTCTGACTGTCATAGAAGATCCATAGAAGATTTACTGAAGACTTAAAGAGGAATCACACCTCTGGTTTATGATACCATCATTTTCCATATGAACTATATTTTTTTCATTTTCTTTTATATTCACATTATTATTTGAATAGCGCACTGAACTTTTTTCTTTATACTGTACAAAACCTCATGTTCAAGGTTTTTTAGTTGCAGCACTCAGGATTATTTATGTTTCATATATTTGCGATTGTGTGTGTTTTTTATGCACTTTTAAAATAGATTTTCACTAATTTAAATCTCACATTGGTTTATCACAGTTGGGGGTAGCGCAGAACATTTACCATATATTATACTGATCTCTTCAAAAAAAAAAAAAAAAAGGGGATTAAAAAATTGTGTATGGCCATTTCATTTATATATAAAATAAAAAACAAAACAAGGTTAATAATAACCCCCCTCTCTATAGCAAGGGGCTACTAACAACCACCCACTCGTTAACCGTTTGAGAGAAAAAAGGGGGGTGATTGTCAAGTGATTGTTGTCAAATTGTGTAAGAGGCCATTATTGGCCATATCATTACAAAAAAAAGGGGGATTAAAAAATTGTGTATGAGGCCTTCATGGCCATTTAATTTATATATAAAAAAAAAACACCCAGTGAAAGTGAAGTGCCCTTATTAACCACACTAATGCCTTCTACAAAAACTAAATGGGGTAAGAGGTTAATAATAACCCCCCTCTCTGTAGCAAGGGGCTACTAACAACCACCCACTCGTTAACTCTATGAAAAAAAAAGGGGGGGGATTGTCAAGTGATTGTTGTCAAATTGTGTAAGAGGCCATTATTGGCCATATCATTACAAAAAAAAAGGGTTAAAAAATTGTGTATGAGGCCTTCTTGGCCATATAATATAATAAAGAAGAAACTAAAAACCCCCAGTGAAAGTGAAATGCCCTTGTCAACCACACGAATCCCTTCGAAAAACTAAATGGGATAAGGGGATAATGATAATCCCCCTCTCTATAGTAAGGGGCTACTAACAACTACCCACTCATTTACCCCTTGAAGAAAAAAAAAAAAGTGGGGGGGGGCAGCCAAGCCAGGTGAGATGACTGGGCAGAGGAGGAGTAGCAGGGGAGGAGAGAGAAGAGAGTACTCCCCTTCTCCCCTAAATAAATAGGATCAATATACAAATTATTCATAGTTCACTTCTATGTCAACCTCTTGGGTTATATAAGTCCCTAGGGACTATACCATATTCTAATCTCATCTACCCAATGGTACTTCCTTCCTACCCTAACTCTATAGTATAATGTACCCATCCCACCCATGTCTTTTCAAATTTCCCTTGTTGGTCATTCACTACATGGACCCATCTCTCAGCTTCCATTATTGAATTAACTTCATTCCTCCAGTCTATTAGAGTAGGGCAGTGAGTCTGTCTCCAATATTTAGGTATAACTAATTTTGCTGCATTTAGTAAGTGCGGGGTAATGCTCTTCCTATACGCTTTAATAGACCCAGGCATCCCGTGGAATAAATAATGTAAAGGTGTAAATTCTAGGGATCCGAGGGTCAACTTCTCAATCCATGGGGCAACTGACTCCCAAAATGGTTTAATCACGGGACATGTCCACCACAGATGGAGAAATGTACCTTTCTGCCCACAGCCTCTCCAGCAGCAATTGTCTGCTGTTGGATACATCTCTGATAATTTAACTGGGGTCCTGTACCATCTTGTTAAGAATTTATAGGCCATTTCCTGCACCCTTGAACTTATAGATGTGGAATAGGTTAATTTGATCATCTTTTTAATTTGTGAGTTTGTCAATATCTGATCTAATTCCCTTTCCCATTCTCTAACAAAATAGGGAACCGTCGCGTCTTGAAACCAGTTCCATTAAGGTTAACCGGACTCCATGCGGGGCAAACCTGCCACACGTGGTATCTCCATCCTGGCCCCATGCCCCCAGATATCCCATCTCCTCCCCCAGTGGGAACCAAGGGAATCCCTCCAGTGGAGCCAAAGGGGACATCTGAGGTGCATATTTACCCATCTTATTCAGATTATCCCATACTAACAAGGAATTCCGTGTCAATGGTGATGTCCACTGTGAAAGCCCTCTTGATGAACTTTGAATCCAAGGGGCCCCTGCCAGGTTCCTCCCTACCATTCTCTTTTCTAATCGAACCCATAATTTATTCTGAGAGTCATGGTACCAGTTCAGGATCCGAACTAAAGCCATGGCCTTATAATACAATGCAATATCTGGTAGTCCCATTCCCCTTCTGCTTTACACCTACGCAGGATGTCATATGCCAGTCTTGGTCTTCTATCATTCTATACAAAAGCCACAAACAACTTTCTTATTTGTTTAAAAAGAGTCTCTGGTAATGTAATCGGTACCGTATGTAATAAATAAATTATTCTGGGTAATATATTCATTTTTATAGCGCTTACTTGCCCAAACCATGTCAGATATTGGCCCTTTCACTTCTTCATATCTCCTATTATCCCTGTAAATAGAGAGCCATAATTAAGATCGTATAGCAATTTCTGATCTGCACTAATGTGTACCCCCAAATAAACCAAGGAGTCTTTATTCCAAATAAACGGGTATAGATGTTGTAGTGATCTTGCCAGCACTAAGGGGACATGACTAAGTAGGAGAATAGATTTTTCAAAATTGATTTTAAAATTAGATAGGATACCGAATCTATGTACTTCTGTGCTAGTAGGGATGTCTGTGGGGCAGAGAGGTAGAAGAGGAGATCGTCTGCATAGGCTGATACTTTATGTTCATCCGATCCAATACAGGTCCCTAATATCTCTCTATTTCTTCTAATCTTACAATGGAAGGGTTCCAGTATCATAGCAAATTATAATAGGGATAGTGGGCACCCCTGCGTCGTGTCGTTTTGTATATTAAAATATTCTGATAGTGTACTGTTCACCTTGACCCTTGCTCTTGGATCCATATACAAGGACTATATATATCCCATCATACGTTCGCCCAACGTATGTATCCCATCATGCCTTTTCGGCATCCATTGACAGTATAATCCTTGGAGCTCTATCAGGGCCATGTTGCATCCAATGAAGAACGTGAAGCGCTCGGATAGTATTATCCCTTGCCTCGCGTCCCTTCATGAATCCTGTCTGGTCTGGATGAACTAGTTCACCCATATGCTCTTGAAGTCTAAGGGCCAAGATCTTCGCTAAAAGTTTAGTTTTAGAGTTGAGTAAAGAGATAGGCCTGTAGTTGGCACAATGTTGGGGGTCTTTCCCCCCTTTCGGAAGTACTGTTATATAGGCCAATAGGGCTTCTGGAGGTAATGGATTGGTTGCATTAATTGAATTAAAGTAATTACATAATGGTACTGCTAAAACTGAAAGAAATTTTTTATAGTATATATTCGTCAGGCCATCCGGCCCTGGGCTCTTACCTAATGGCAAGGCTGCTATCACTCTACTCAACTCTTCTACCGTAATTGGACCTTCTATTTATTCTATGATTGTATTAGGTAATATGTGCATTGATGCGTCTTTAATCTAGGTCTGTCACAGTATTCCCGTATCTCCTCCCTATGTTGTCTCTCTATGTCCCCTGATTGTGGAGTATCCGTTGTTTGAATATTATATAGTGCCTCGTAAAATCTACAAAATTTGGTCGCTATAGCTTGAGATTCAACTATCTTTTTACCCTGCACTAGTAGGTTATGAACCTGTCTGGATTCCTGTTGATTTTTAAAGCGGTTGTATACCCGCAAATTTTAGTTTTATTTTTTTAACTCTGTAAAGCAAAAGGCATAATGAGCTAGTATGCACCACATACTAGCTCATTATGAAATACTTACCTTAGAACGAGGCGTCAGTATCTTACCTGGTCCACGCCGAGGGAGCTGTCATGTTGCCTCGGCGTGTCTTACGGGTATCGCGGTTCCAGCGCTGTGAGTGGCTGGAGCCGCAATGTCATCACTCCCGCGCATGCGCGCGGGAGATTTCTTACTCGGCAAGGTCCGGCAGCTGCCGGGCTTCAGCCGAGAATCCCCTGTGCGCATGCGTCGCTGCAGTCAGCGGCGCATAGCAAGGGGAATATCTCCTAAACCGTAAAGGTTTAGGAGATTTTTTTTAACCTACAGGTAAGCCTTATTATAGGCTTACCTATAGGTAAAAGTAAAAAAAAAGACTATACAACCGCTTTAAGTTGTTTGGCCAATAACCACCCACATTTATTCCCCTGTTCATAAGACCTATTAGCAAAATACCTGATTTTATTTTTAACTCTATGATCCAGGCATTGTGAAAGCTCGAATCGCAAGTTCTCTAATTGCTGAATATCTGCAGGGTCAAGGTTTTTTTATGTTTCATCTCCAGTACACTGATTTTCTCCAATAAATCCTTTATTTCTTTCCTATTTTCTTTTTTAATATACAAACCATATGCTATCAACTCCCCTCTGATGACTGTTTTATGTGCTTCCCACACAGTAGGGGCCTGCCCTATATACTCTGCAAAAATTGTGGCCTTAGGTGTTGGTGTTGCCACAACACTGTAAGCCCTCACAGGGCCCTGCTGTAAAATATTAGATCAAGAATTGTAATTACATGCCCCTGTTGAGCAGGGGCAAAAAATTTGGGCCTTTGGTGATGGTGGTGGTGCTGGTGCTCCAACACTGTAAGTCCTCACAGTTACTCTTGGTGGGCGCTGGAACGGACCCTGCTGTGAAATATTAGATCAAGAATTGTAATTACATGCACCCGTTGAACAGGGGCAGAAAAATTGGGCCTTTGGTGGTGATGGTGGTGCTGGTGCCACAACACTGTAAGTCCTCACAGTTACTCTTGGTGGGCACTGGAACGGGCCCTGCTGTAAAACATCAGATCAAGAATTGTAATTACATGTCCCTGTTGAACAGGGACAGAAAAATTGGGCCTTAGGCACTGGTGCTGGTGAAACAACACTGCAACCCCTCACAGATACTCTAGTTGGAGCGCAGGAACGAGCCCTGCTGCAAAGAATTGCAACAAAAATTGTAATTACACGCCCCTGTCAAACAGGGGCTGAAAAATTGGGCCTTAGGCACTGGTGCCACAGCACTGCAACCCCTAACAGATACTCTAGTTGGAGCGCAGGAATGAGCCCTGCTGAAAAGTATTGCATCAAAAATTGTAATTACACGCCCCTGTTAAACAGGGGCTGAAAAATTGGGCCTTAGCCACTGGTAGCGGCACCCAGAAACAAAAATATTCTTACAAGCTATCAGCATGATCATTGAGGAGGAAGAGGATAGTCACTCAGCATAACAGGATAGTCACTCAGTATCAGCATAGGCAGTCTTGAAGGGACCTGACATTTCAAAAAAAATATTCGGTTACATCAGCATCAGCTGCTTGGTATCTGGTGATGATCCAAGACTGATTCATTTTTATGAAGGTCAGTCTATCAACCGTGTCGGTGGACAGGCGCACCCTGTGATCGGTTAAAAAGCCTCCAGCAGCACTGAATGTGCGTTCCGAAAGAATTCTGGATGCATGACAGGCCAGTAGCTCAATTGCATACAGTGCAAGCTCTAGCCAGTGATCCATCCTCAAGACCCAGTAACCCAGAGGATTTTCGGTGGGAAAGGTGTCCAAGTCAGATCTTGCCCCTAGGTATTCCTGCACCATGTAAAACAGACGCTGGCGATGGTTGCTGGAACCGATCATACCTTGGGGCTGCGGACTAAAAAATTGTCTGAACGCATCAGTCAGGTGGCCACCTTCTCCACCGCTCCTTCTTTGACTGACCGAAGCCTCGGCAACACGTTGTCCAGGAACAAGAGTTTGTAACTTCCCAGTCTCTGGGAACGCGTTGCACAGACCTTTCTGCAAGGCCTCCCGAAGATGTTTCACCCTCTGCTCCCTCTGCGACAGCAAGATAAGGTCCGCAACCTTACTCTTGTAACGTGGATCAAGGAGGGCTGCCAGCCAGTAACGATCCCTCTCCTTGATACCACGAATACGAGGATCCTTCAGCAGGTTTTGCAGGATCAGGGAGGCCATGCAGCATAGGTTTGCTGAGGCATTAGGTCCGGAGTCCTCTGGGTCACTAAGGATGACATGATCCGCAGCCACCTCCTCCCAGCCACGTACAAGTCCATGGGTTTCTTGGGACTGTAAATGATCCCTTAAAGACTGCTGCTGATGCTGAGTGCCAGGCTCCACCTCCATGCTGACAGAATCCTCCTCCTCATCCTCTTCCTGTGTGATCGGCGGGCACGCAGGAACACTGTCTGGATAAAGGGGGCCCTGAGAGCTAAGGAAGTCCTCCTCTTCCTACCTTTGTTCTGCCTCAAGTGCCCTGTCCATTATTCCACGCAGCGTGTGCTCCAACAGGTGGACAAGGGGGACAGTATCACTGATGCATGCACTGTCACTGCTCACCATCCTTGTGACCTCCTCAAATGGTGACAGGACGGTGCATGCATCCCTGATCATGGCCCACTGGCATGGGGGAAAAAAAAAACAAGCTCCCCTGACCCTGTCCTGGTGCCATTGCACACCAGCTCAAGCGCCGCATGGCATCTTTTGGCCTGCGTACTTGCGTAGCCCCTTGAATGCCTACGGAGCACCGCTGGTTCTGAGGACAAAGCACAGGAAGAGGCCATGGAGGAAGAAGAAGAGCCTCCATGGAGGAGAGAGGTGTTGTCAGAATAACGTTCCTGTCCATGCCTGCTGTACCATGAGTCAGCGGTAATATGCACGTTACCGCTGACCGCCCTATCCAGTGAGGCCAAGACATTACCTTCCACATACCGGTAGAGAGTCGGAATCACCTTCCGTGAGAAAGAGTGGCGTTTGGGAACCTGCCACTGAGGAACTGCACATTCCACAAACTCACGGAAGGCGGCAGAGTCTACCAACTGAAAAGGTAGCAGGTGAAGTGCTAGCAATTTTGCCAAGCTAGCATTCAACCGCTGGGCACGTAGATGGCTGGGAGCAAACTTCTTTCTGTGGTGCAGCAGCTGGGGCAGGGAAATTTGCCTGGTACAATTTGATGTCGGTGTTCCGATAGCAGATTGCCCGCAAGTACTTGGCTGTAACACACCTAATTCTACACCTTCATTCCTGTCAGTGCAGGTCTCAGAGAGGAGTGAAGGTATAGTGGGGTTCGAGATCCCAGCTGATGAGGAGCAAGGAGAGGTCCTCTTTGTTCTTTGGTGTGAGTCTTTTATGTACGCTTGCCAACGAACTGCATGGCAGGTCAACACATGTCTGGTCAAGCATGTGGTGCCCAAGCGGGAGATGTTTTGGCCACACAAGATACGCTTGAGACATATGTTGCAAATAGCAGCGGTGTGATCTGATGCACTGAGGCCCACACCAAAGAACTTTTGGAATAACGTGCAGAGACAACAGCGCCCTGCACATGCGGAGCTCTGCAGTGTGATGCAGTCAGTGTGCTGCCCTTAGGCTGGCCCCTGGAGGGCATCCTGCCTCGTTGGTGATGTGCCTCCTCCTCCTCTATCCTATAAGGCACCCACGTGGAGTCAGTGACCTCATCATCCCCTCCCTCCTCATCACTGGAGCAAACCTGGCAGTATGCTGCAGCAGGGGGAACACGACTGCCAGATTGCTGTCCTTCTTAGGCGCCCCCTCTGTCTGGGCTCACATTACTGCCTTCCTCTAGCTGAGTACCATCATCGGAGCCTTCAAAACGCTGGGCATCCTCCTGGAGCATGTACCCAACACTGTGGTCAAATAGTTCGGGGGACTCCTCAGGAGGACATGGTGGGGCTAGGAAAGGAGTCACTGATGCCATTGAGCCAAGGGAAGAGGCCGCGTTGGCAGCTGCTTTGCCAGACAAAGTACCCTGAGCCTGGGTGAGAGAGGATGAGGAGGATGAGGACGGCTTGGTCATCCACTCGACCAAGTCTTCTGTATGTTGCGGCTCAACACGGACAGCTGCCGAAAAAAAGGCCAAGCGTGTCCCACGACCACGTGCTGATGAGGATGCACCGTGTCCACGACCAGCACTAATGCCTCTAGACACAGAGCTTTACACATTGTACATTGCACTAACAATAACAACGCAATGTTAACATATATATTGAGATAAAAAGAAAAGTAAAGATAATTGTAAACGAATGATGTCCATGGATACAGGACACAGGGGTGGACTGTATCGCTTTGAAGCAGTATGTAAAACAGGTAACTTATGAATATACATTAAAACTCAAATGCAGTCACAAAACCACAGGACTTCTAAGAAGGGTATGGCATACGCAGTAGAGATATCAATAATAAAAAATAAATAAATAAAAGAGAAGGAAGGAGCACATACATGTAAGAATAGATTACTATTTAATTAATATTACTTAGGGTGTGTTGTTTGGCAGAGGCGACCCAAAATCCGATAGATCCCAAGGTTCCCAAGTTTTATTAAATTGAAAGATAGAATCGTGTACTGAGGCCGCTAGAAATTCCATCCTTCAAATATCAGCCACCAGATGTAAGAATCTGGACCATGGAGGAGGAGCATTGGATAACCAGCACAGTGGAATAAGCCTTCCGGCGGCTAATACAATATAGGAGATTAACAAATTCTTTTATTTGGCTGTGTTCGAAAGGGGTAGACCCAACAAACAGTTCAAGGGATCCAACCGGAGGGACACATCTACTACCTTCTGAATGAGTACACTCACATCACGCCAAAAGGGTTGTATCATGGAACACTGCCAAAAAATGTGAAATTAAGAACCTGTGTTGGTTCCGCAACGCCAACAGCGCAGCAAGACCGAGGGGTCAAATTTATGTATTACATCTGGAGACCTGTACCAGAACGTAAGGATCTTAATGGATGTCTCTCTCTGGGTTACACATTTAGAAGACTTAAAAATAGAAGACCAGATCTTGTCCCACATTTGTACCGTGATAGTTCGGCTCAGTATATGGGACCATCTTCTCATGTAATGATGTGTGGTCTCCGCAAGGGGAGTCGATTCATGGAGGATACGGTAGATGTACGAAATTAAGTGTAATTGGTGCGGACCCTGTGCACATAATTATTCAAAAGCAGTAGGTATGTCAAGGGTCAGAGTTGAGGATTTAGAGTGAAAGATGTGTCTTACCTGCATATAGAAATGGAAGAGATAGGGGGGTATATTAAATTTCTCACATAAAGTGTTGAAAGTATATAATTTTCGTGTAATGGGGTGGACTAGGTTTCAGAGCTGGAAGAGGGATGCGGTGAGCCATGGGAAGACCCTACCCAGGGACAAGCTATCTGGTATGAGCGGATTAAATAGCACGTTAACAAGAGGAGAACATGATGAAGCGAGAGAGTAGTTTTTGAGACACTTACGCCAAATGGATAAGGTAAAAGCCATTGGAGCAGTGCATTGGCGTTTGTATATGGGATCCAGGGAAGGGGGGACACCCCAAACCAGAGAACACGGGTGATATAGCACTCCCTTTTCAATAGCAGTCCATTGATTAGATGCATGTAAAGAGGACCACGATGCGATAGCCCTCAAGTGTGTGGCGTAATAATATTTGGTGATGTCCGGAGCTCCCAGACCTCCCCTGGATCGCAGAGAAAATACTACCGAGCAGTTCCATATGAATTTTAAGAAATTCCTCTGGAGTGCTTTCATTTGAGAGGAGGGTAAGGTAACTGGTAATATCTCAAAGTGATAAAGTAACCTGGGTAATATAGACATTTTGAGGACATTTATCCTGCCTAATACTTTCAAGAATCATGTATTGTTCAGAATAAACAACTGAGAATAGTCTTTGGGCAAGTCCAAAAAAATAAAAGAATAATATAGAAATACCAAATAACAGGGTGAATGTGGACAGAAAAAGGTCCTTGCAGCCAGTGTCCGCGACAGTGCCCCCCCCCGTCCCATAGTCCGGCAGACTAGATCCACCACGGGTCAGCTTGGGGCTGTCCGGGAGAGTTTTATAGTTCAGTTTGCCGGGAAAGTCCATCAGCGTTCCCATTCTGCTTTCCTGGCCGATACTGTATGGTAAAATTGTAGGGCTGCAGTGCCAAGCTCCATCGTAACAAACGTCCATTATCCCCGGAGACCCGATTATGGCAGATTAATGGATTGTGGTCGGTGAGCACCGTAAAAGATCGCCCGTAGAGATAACGTTGGAATTTCTTGAGAGCCCACACCAGCGCCAAACACTCCTTCTCCACGGCTGCATAACCGACTTCCCTGGGTAGCAGCTTCCGACTGATGTAGGCCACTGGGTGCTCACCGCCATCAGGTCCTACTTGGCTCAGTACTGCCCCCAGCCCGAATGTAGAGGCATCTGTGTGGACACAAAAACGTTTGGTTGGGTCAAGGGCAGCTAGAACAGGAGCTGAAGTTAGTGCATTCTTTAATCGTTGGAAGGCAGCTTCACACTCGGGGGACCACAGTACCTGTCGGGGAAGGTGCTTCTTAGTCAGGTCTGTCAGGGGCTTAGCGATGGACCTATATTGTGGGACAAATTTCCTATAGTACCCAGCTGTGCCGAGGAAAGCCAGGACCTGGGTTTTAGTACGGGGGGTCGGCCACTTGGCAACTGCCTCAATCTTAGCAGGCTCAGGTCGTTGTTGTCCACTGCCTACTCGATGTCCAAGGTACTGTACCTCGGACATCCCTATGCTGCATTTCTCTGGCTTAAGGGTTAGTCCTGCAGCCTTGATGTGGTCTAACACGACACCCAGGTGAACCAGATGGTCCTCCCAGGTATCACTGTAGATCGCAATGTCGTCCAGATATGCACAAGCATAGTCCTGGAGGCCATCAATGAGTTGGTCTACCATCCTCTGGAAAGTCGCTTGTGCATTCTTCATCCCAAATGGCATTACTTTAGACTGGTATAAGCCAAATGGGGTAATGAATGCCAATTTCGGAATAGATTCCGCATCCAGAGGAATTTGCCAGTATCCTTTGCATAGGTCAAGGGTTGTCAGGAATTTTCCCCGAACAATGCGATCTAACAGATCATCGACCCGGGCATAGGGTAAGCATCAGTGGTGGTGCACTCATTTAATCTGTGGTAGTCTACACAGAAGCGAGCTGTGCCATCCCGCTTCGGTACAAGGACCACCGGGGAAGCCCAGGGGCTGCTGGATGGCTCAATGACTCCCAATTCAAGCATCTCCTTAATCGCATCCCCTCTCTCACTGCGTCAGGTATCCGGTAAGCCGCCTGTCTTAGCGGCAGTTGTCCCGGGGTCTCCACACGGTGCACTGCCATAGTAGTGTACCCGGGGACTGTGGAGAACATTTCCCTTCTCTGACTAAGGACCTGTCTAGCTTGTTCTCTCTGCGTCTGCCCTAGCTGATCGTCAAGCTTTATCATCTCTATCCCTGCAGTAATTCTATTTAGCTCCGAGAGCACCAGCAGGGGAAGATTCTCAGAATCTTCCACAGCTGGAGCACATATAGCGGCTACCTCTCCTGATCTTTCCCAGTATGCTTTCAACATGTTCACATGAAAGGTCCGTCGGACTCTTTCATCCGAACATTTAGCCACTAGGTAGGTTGTGTCACAGAGCTTTGCCACAACCCAGTAAGGTCCCTGCCAAGTGGCCTGTAATTTGTCCTGCTTGGTTGGCCTGAGGGCAAGAACCTTCTGCCCAACCTCCAGAGTGCGGTTCCGAGCAGTACGATCGTACCATCGTTTCTGCCGCCTTTGGGCAGCCCGAAGGTTCTCCTGGACAGTGTCCGTGAGCTCCTTCAGTCTGTCCCTAAACTCAAGAACGTATGCTATGATAGAGGACCCTTGGGGATCAATTCCCCCTTCCCAGTGGGCTCTGACTAGATCTAGGGGCCCTCTCACCCGCCTCCCATACAGTAACTCAAATGGGGAGAACCCGGTAGATTCCTGCGGCACCTCCCGATAAGCGAAGAGAAGGTGTGGCAGATATCTCTCCCAATCCCTGTGAGAGGTTGAAAATGTTCTAAGCAGCTGTTTCAGTGTTCCATTGAACCTCTCACACAGTCCGTTGGTCTGGGGGTGATAGGGAGAGCTCTGTAGGGGCTTTATCCCACAGAGCCTCCATAACTGCTGAGTGAGCTCAGCAGTGAACTGGGTCCCCTGGTCAGAGATGATTTCCCAAGGGAAACCCACCCTGGCAAAGATCCGGAGCAAAGCATCAGCCACAGTTTCTGCATGGATATTTGCCAGGGGAATGGCCTCCGGGTACCGGGTGGCATAATCCACCACAGTAAGGATATATCTCTTCCCAGAAGGACTAGGTCTGGGCAATGGTCCAACCAGGTCTACGGCAACGCGTCTAAAGGGTTCATCAATGATCGGTAAAGGGTGTAGGGGAGCTTTCAGTGGGCCCCCATGCTTACCCACCCGCTGGCATGTGTCACAGGTCTGGCAATACTGTCGGACATCCCCTGTAATCCCTGGCCAAAAAAACGACTGAGTCAGATGGTGGAGGGTCCGGGACATCCCCAGGTGTCCGGCTAAGGGTATGTCATGCCCAATGCGCAGCAAGTCATGACGATATTTCTGCGGCACAACCAGCTGCCGCTTGGGTGGATGGGAGGCTGTCTTTCCCTCAGTAACCCGATAGAGTAATCCCTGGACCCACTCTATTCGCTCCCTCTCCAACCCCCCAGGGTCCAATCCTGCTCTTTCCCTATAGCTAGCTAAGGAAGGGTCGCTAAGAGTTGCCTGAGCAAATTCTTGGGGAGAAGCCCAAGTCGGGGTAGGGATAGTTGGGGTAGTACAGTCTAGGTCAGGGGTGACAGGTCTTACCTGGGTCCCGTCCTCGAGGGAGCGCACCTCCATCCAGGCTTGCTGGCGGGTGGTAACAGGATAGGCTTCCGGGGATACATCCAGGGAGAAGGCTGAATTTAAACGTCATAAATCGTTGCCCAACAAAA
Source organism: Lithobates clamitans (assembly GCA_037952925.1). Lineage (NCBI taxonomy): Eukaryota > Metazoa > Chordata > Amphibia > Anura > Ranidae > Lithobates > Lithobates clamitans. The sequence goes on from JBBGZY010001859.1 coordinate 343,626, forward strand.
CCTCTGCAGGTAAGTTCTGCATTATTCCCACTTCCACTTCTTTGGCCCCCGAACCCCAATCAAGGTGAACCCTGGCAGTGGGGACCCGCATAACATTTCCCCCGGCCACCCGCACAGCCACAGACCGTCCTGTCTGCTCTGCCAGGTTTATCATTCGGGACTGTATCAGGGTAATAGTAGCTGCCCACAGTCCCTGGGCAGCCCGACCATTAATCCACACGGCTTGTCAATGGTGCAAACGATTATCTGTAGTGGCAGCTTGCACAGGGTCTGCCTCATGTAAAATTCCAATATTCTCCTAGCTTGGGTAAGTCACATCATCTCTCTCCAGACAGTGTGCAGCAGCCCGGGCAGGTCCAAGGGGCCTGTTGTTCCGCGCGTCCTGGGAAACATTCTGCGGACAATACCTCCTAACATGCCCTGCTTGGTTGCATCTGTAGCAGAGGTCCCCTTTTCCTCGTGAAGATGGTAGCTGAGTGGGGCCGGGGATCGACGGCTGGTGTGGAGGGGCAACGCTCCGTGGAATGTTGGGGACAGGCCAAGCTGGGGTCTTAGGCTCTGGTTGTACAGTCCGCCTTGAATCCACGTATTGGTCAGCTAGGGTGGCAGCTTCATCTACTGTGACTGGCCGCCAATCCTTTACCCAGTCTCTAACCTCATGTGGGGTATGATCATAGAATTGTTCCAGGAGGATTAGCTGGAGCGCCATGGTAACAGCTTGGCGCCCAGTCATCCAACTCTCCGCTGCTCCGGTCATTTGATGAGCCCATTCTGTGGAAGGCTCTCTCTCCTTTCGGTAGAGGTTGCGAAACCTCAAACGGTGTGCCTCTGGAGTAATGCTGAAGCGAGCCAATAGTCTTTCTTTTACCCCGTCATAGTCCTGGCTGATCTCATCAGGGACATTATTGTACGCCTCTGCAGCCCTTCCTGTGAGACGGCTGACCAGGAGCGTGACCCAATCTGCTTTATTGACACCTTGGAGACCACATTGCCGCTCAAACATTTGCAGGCAAACATCCATCTCATCTTCACCATCTTGAAACATGCAGAAGGAGGCATAGGGTAGCTTTTTGCGGGCCGCTGGAGCTTCCCGGTTGAACATAACTGACGCTCCTTGGTCCCGCTGGAGTTCAGCCATTCGCAGCTGGGACACCTTTGTTAACACTTGACTGTTAACCTCCCGTGGGGGGTGAGTACCATACAAGGCCAGTCACCACTGGACGTCACGCTGGAACTCTGTCACCTCTGAGGTGTCTGCTGGTGGGTTGCTGGCCTGATCAATCTCCATTAGTTCGGTGATGAGAGTCGCTTTGGATTTGTTGCTGGAGACTTTTCCACAGGCTTCCAAGAGATCCTTCAAGGTGCTGCGCTTGAGTCTGGCGTAGTGATGTTCCATCTGCTGTTAGGAGCAGGGGGTCCCGGTGGTGATTTGGGTGTGCCTAGGCAAGAGGAAGCATCCCAGAGCTTGCCACCAATTGTGATGGATCCTATCCCACACTCCACTGAGTGCCTCCGTCAATAACACCGCTTCCTCCAGTATGACCATCAGACAGATATAATATTTTAGCTGCATTAAATACAAGTCTAGTCGATAATAGCTTGTAGAATCTTGACTACTTTATTGGGCAGAATACAGCCTTTTTATACACATTTAACACAAGGGGTTAGATAACGAGGTAGGGCTGACTCATGGACACTCCCCCCCTCCCCTTTAGCAAAAACTTAAAAGACAATAATATAATTAACATGTTAATTAACACAACACTTAAGGCAGACCTGGTGACCAGACAGTTCGTCTCTGCAGGTTAATGTGATCAGCTCTTTCAAGAATCATGTATTGTTCAGAATAAACAACTGAGAATAGTCTTTGGGCAAGTCCAAAAAAATAAAAGAATAATATAGAAATACCAAATAACAGGGTGAATGTGGACAGAAAAAGGTTCTTGCAGCCAGTGTCCGCGACAAGGATATTTTGTCCAAGTCGATAGAGATTTATTAATGTCTAAGATCAAAGGAGGAAAATTTGCGGAGTAAAGGGAAGAGTAAGATGGGGTAAGTAAGACACCTAAATATTTAAGAGAGGTAGTGCACCATTTATAAGGGTATGAGTCTTTAAGCTGAGATAGCAGTGGCGGGGGAATATGTATGGGAAGGCTTCAGTTTTGGAAGTATTGACTTTGTAACCGGAGATGGCACCAAAGGAGGTCAGTAGTTTGTGTAAGGAAGGGAGAGATATCAGCGGGTTGGTAATAGTTAACAGAATGTAGTCTACAAAGAGTGATAGTTTATATTCCCCCTGTCGCTTCACCACCCCATGAACATCCAGATTAAAAGTTAAATAAAAGTTTGTTCGAACACGCGAACACCGTATGCAATAGCCGCGGGTAGTTTTAAATGGGTTTTTTCCTTCAAAATGTCATTTTGCTGTCAGACTGTTCTAAACACGGGAAACATGCGCCCCTTTACAGGCATACTATAGACATCCCCCAGGTACGAAATTTAAAGGGATATTACACTTTTATTGTTTGACTTTAAGCATTATTAAAACCACTGCTCCTGAAAAAACGGCAGTTTTTAAAACTTTTTTTTGCATTCATCCATGTCCCCTGGGGCAGGACCCAGGTCCCCAAACACTTTTTATGACAATAACTTGCATATTAGCCTTTAAAATGAGCACTTTTGATTTCTCCCATAGACTTTTAAAGGGTGTTCTGCGGCATTCGAATTTGCCGCGAACACCCCAAATTGTTCGCTGTTCGGCGAACTTGCGAACAGCCAATGTTCGAGTCGAACATGAGTTTGACTCGAACTCTAAGCTCATCCCTAATCCAGATGAGTACGAATGGACTCGGCCAATGGTTCCAGACACAGGATTAAAAGTAAGGGTGATAAAGGACATCCCTGCTGACTCCCATTAGTCATGGGGAAACCAGGCGACAGGAGGGACGACATTTGTACTTGAGCCGCGACAGTGGAGTAAAGAGTCTCTAAAGCTTTTAAAAAAGGGCCATTAAAACCATATGGTTTTAAGGTGGCAAACATATAAGGCCAACTCAGCCTATCAAAGGCCTTCTGTGCATCTAAACCTAAGATCACTGCTGAGCGGGACATGGGCGTCCGCAGAAATTTTTTCGGGGGGGGGGGGATTTTAAGGTCACCCATGCTCCGCCCTTTTTGTCAACATCATAGAGGGGAGGGGCTTGAGTGGGCAGTGCCGCGTCAGCTGGATGTACATCTCTCTATCTTGCCCCAGTTGGTCATCATTTTAGAATTTAAATTATTGCACACAACAATGCCCACCCCACTAACACTACAATGCCCACCGCACTACACTGCCCACCCCACTAACACTACAATGCCCACCACACTACACTGCCCACCCCACTAACACTACACTGCCCACCCCACTAACACTACACTGCCCACCCCACTAACACTACAATGCCCACCCCACTAACACTACAACAATGCCCACCCCACTAACACTACAATGCCCACCGCACTACACTGCCCACCCCACTAACACTACACTGCTCACCCCACTAACACTACACTGCCCACCCCACTAACACTACACTGGCCACCCCACTAACACTACACTGCCCACCCCACTAACACTACACTGCCCACCCCACTAACACTACAACAATGCCCACCCCACTAACACTACAATGCCCACCGCACTACACTGCCCACCCCACTACACTACAATGCCCACCCCACTAACACTACACTGCCCACCCCACTAACACTACAACAATGCTCACCTCACTAACACTACAATGCCCACCGCACTAACACTACAATGCCCACCCCACTAACACTACGACAATGCCCACCCCACTAACACTACAATGCCCACCGCACTACACTGCCCACCCCACTAACACTACACTGCCCACCCCACTAACACTACACTGCCCACCCCACTAACACTACACTGGCCACCCCACTAACACTACACTGCCTACCCCACTAACACTACACTGCCCACCCCACTAACACTACACTGCCCACCCCACTAACACTGTCAGGCATGCTGCAAGTTTGCTCGCTGGCTGAAATGAATGCATGGATGTAGGCAGCGTGACTCTCCCTAACTGCTCGCTGGCTGGCGGCTTTTTTATTGATCAGTCTGCCACATTGCCGATTGCCAGATGACGTCCCAGTTCCAGATCCGGATCCGGCGCGGTCAGATGGAGAGGAGGAGGAGACGATGGCGGCGGCACAAATAAGGAGGCGGAACGGGACTCCAGGAACAGCCTTCGCACATGCACTGCCCAGGCCTTCCGCAGCATATGACCCCATTCGCTGGGTAAAGGTGTGAGCGGGGTCAGCGTCAGCTTTTCTTGAGGGACCCGTAGCTTTAGTGCCCTCCCTCTCCTGGTACCTTAAGGCTTTCCTCCTTTCCACATTTCCTCCCTCATGCTGGCGCCGGCTCTGCACCCACCCAGGATCAACCTGGCCCCTGAGTGTCCATGTGCGGACACCTTGCTCCAGGGGGGGGCACTAGCCCCCCCTTGCCTCTACCTGCGGACGCCCATGGAGCAGGAAGACCTGTCAAGAAGATCTATTAAATCTATTGTACAGCGGGTATTGTCTCCCGCATGTCTGCTCGGCACAAAACCCACCTGGTCCCTATGAATCAGTTTGGGGATAAGTTTGGATAATCTGAACGCGAGGATTTTGGTAAATATTTTATAGTCCGATTTTAGAAGGGCTATGGGTCTGTAGTTATCTGGGATAGAGGAATCCTTACCAGGTTTCGGGATAACTGAGATGAATGAGTGGGAGAAATGTGGGAGTGGGTTTGTACCTTTAAGCAGAGAGTGATATAGAGTTAACATGTGTGGAGAGAGAACGTCAAAAGAAGTTTTGTAATAAAAATAGGATAGACCATCAGGACCAGGTGACTTATGTAATGGGAGGTTTTTAACCACAGCCAGGAGTTCTTCAGCCGTTATGGGCATGTTCAAACTATCCAGATCTGTCGCAGACAATGTCGGTACCTTTATATTAGAAAAGAAGGATTCAAATTTTTCCTGGGTAAAATTAAAATTATTCTCCGGAGTCAAGCGGTTATACAATGTGCTATAGAATTTACCAAAAATCTTGGACATCTCATGGGGGCAGTGCATTCTAGATCTGTCTGCTTGCTGGAGGAAGTCAGGGAACGAGCTAAATGGTCATGGGCACAGTTTATTTACTAACATCCTATGAGGTTTATTAGAGTATTCATAAAATTTCTGTTTTGTCCATAGTAGGGACCTAGCTGTTTTTTCCAACTTTATCAGTTTAATTTGTTCTATAAGAGAGGTAACTCTACGCAGTTTCACCACTGTAAGAGCACACAGCAGCCTACGCTCGGCAGCTATCAGAGCAGATGTCAGGTGTGATGAACGCGAGTGTCAGATCCCTGCCCTCCTTGCTAACTTGCAATGAAGGACCGGCCAACCTCACACCACGCTGTCACTTATGTAACAATGCCACTCTCAGCTGCGCCCAGCACAAAGATTTTCCAGCTTGCGGGACCACAATCTAGGTGCGAGCAGCCTGAGAGTGATTGTCACTGGGCTAATTACACAATTAACCCTTTAACTGCCACCACCCCCGTTTAAAAGACCGAGCCGGGGGAGACTCGTAATTTTATTAATACCAAGTATAATTTTAGAATAAGCATCTGCCACACACACTGCCACCACAGACAGGTCTGCTCAGAGTCTTACTTTACAACAGTAGCACCCTTCAAGAGGCAGGTTTGTTTATAGCTTGCATTAAGAGCTTTAGAGACAAGGCTAACACTTTTCAACATAAGGGTTTATTATGAAAAGGTCAAAGTTGATGCAAATAAAACATTTACAGAAAAAATATTTTTCAAAAAATAAAGACAATATACAGCCACAAAGAAATAAAGTAGAAATGGGAAGGAAGAATACTTGCAATTAATGTCTGAGGGTTGATCAGAGTTTGATCGACGAGCTAGGTAATCGGTTCTCAACTTGCAGATGTTCCTTCTTGGATGGTAAAAAGAGAACTGACCATTGTCTTGGCATCTCCTCTTTTCTGTCAAATCAAAGGGGGGTTTGACAGCGACCAGAAACCAATTGTCTGGTCATCTTGTTTAGAGGGTTGGTTGCTGGGAGGTGTCTACACTCATGACCATGTCCCAGGTAGATTTTGTGATACATATTGATATATCTGCATCTATAGTGTTTACAGACTGCAAATATTCATATTATTATTCAACGTGAGATTTCCTTCAAAACAAATCTAAACTTGCCATATCTATAATGTATAGTTTGCTTAGGAGGAATAAGTGGTACCAGTGGTTTCCCATATGACCTGACATAGGGGTGTCTGGACTTGAAACGGTACATATTATCTGAGGAAACTAAATATGTCCATATTATGGCTGTGCTATTACTAAGTTGGAAGTTATGAAACATGCTGAAATTTCATACTTATTCCACTGTTTTAAACTAGATGTGTATTCAGACATTTTACAACCGGGGCCTGTTAGGTCTCTGAAGGGAGAGGGTGACAGTTTTACAACAGGCCTGAACACTCTGCCCTTTTAACAAGCTGTTTTTTACTGACCTAGCCTGGTTCTGTTTTCTCTGTTGAGATAACCTTTTCTGTTGAACTTAAAAAGCTTTGGATTCCTAAGACAAAGGAGGAGGGAGGAGGGAGTTCAGATTTCTCTGTAATGTACATGGTTAGCCAAGCTGTCATGGCTACTTCCACACAACATGGCAGCTAGCTACAGCTTTTCATGTTCAGTACGTGATATTGTTACATCAGGGACTGTATGAGTCCATCCCTATCTCTCTTCAACCGAGAGCTTTCAGCAATGCAAGTACCACGAAACACGGCCTTGTGCGCCTCCCACAGCGTAGAAAACCGGGATACTGATCCTGTGTTAACCACTTCAGCCCCGGAAGGTTTTACCCCCTTCCTGACCAGAGCACTTTTTACAATTCGGCACTGCGTCGCTTTAACTGCTAATTGCGCGGTCATGCAATGCTGTACCCAAACGAAATTTGCGTCCTTTTCTTCCCACAAATAGAGCTTTCTTTTGATGGTATTTGATCACCTCTGCCATTTTTATTTTTTGCGCTATACATGGAAAAAGACCGAAAATTTTGAAAAAAAATGATATTTTCTACTTTTTGTTCTAAAGAAAATCCAATAAACTCAATTTTAGTCATACATTTAGGCCAAAATGTATTCGGCCACATGTCTTTGGTAAAAAAAATGTCAATAAGTGTATATTTATTGGTTTGCACAAAAGTTATAGCGCCTACAAACTAGGGTACATTTTCTGGAATTTACACAGCCTTTAATTTACGACTGCCTATGTCGTTTCTTGAGGTGCTAAAATGGCAGGGCAGTACAAAACCCCCACAAATGACCCCATTTTGGAAAGTACACCCCAAGCTATTTGCTGAGAGGCATGGTGAGTATTTTGCAGCTCTCATTTGTTTTTGAAAATAAAGAAAGACGAGGAAAAAAAATTTTTTTTTTCTTTTTTCAATTTTCAAAACTTTGTGACAAAAAGTGAGGTCTGCAAAATACCAACTATACCTCTCATCAAATAGCTTGGGGTGTCTACTTTCCAAAATGGGGTCATTTGGGGGGGGGTTTGCCACCTGGGCATTCCATGGCCTCCGAAACTGTGATAGGCAGTGAAGAGTGAAATCAAAAATTTACGGCCTTAGAAAGCCTGAAGGCGGTGCTTGGTTTTCGGGGTCCCGTGCGCGGCTAGGCTCCCAAAAAGTCTCACACATGTGGTATCCCTGTACTCAGGAGAAGCAACAGAATGTATTTTGGGGTGTAATTTCACATATTCCCATGGCATGTTTGAGCAATATATCATTTAGTGACAACTTTGCGCAAAAAAAAATAAAAAAAATAAAAAATTGTCTCTTTCCCGCAACTTGTGTCACAATATAAAATATTCCATGGACTCGACATGCCTCTCAGCAAATAGCTTGGGGTGTCTACTTTCCAAAATGGGGTCATTTGGGCAGGTTTTGAACTGTCCTGGCATTTTATGCACAACATCTAGAAGCTTATGTCACACATCACCCACTCTTCTAACCACTTGAAGACAAAGCCCTTTCTGACACTTATTGTTTACATAAAAAAATAATTTTTTTTTGCAAGAAAATTACTTTGAACCCCCAAACATTATATATTTTTTTTAAAGCAAATGCCCTACAGATTAAAATGGTGGGTGTTTCATTTTTTTTTTCACACAGTATTTGCGCAGCGATTTTTCAAATGCATTTTTTGGGGAAAAAACACACTTTTTTACATTTTAATGCACTAAAACACACTATATTGCCCAAATGTTTGATGAAATAAAAAGGATGATCTTAGGCCGAGTACATGGATACCAAACATGACATGCTTTAAAATTGCGCACAAACGTGCAGTGGCGACAAACTAAATACATTTTTAAAAGCCTTTAAAAGCCTTTACAGGTTACCACTTTAGATTTACAGAGGAGGTCTACTGCTAAAACTACTGCCCTCAATCTGACATTTGCGGTGATACCTCACATGCATGGTGCAATTGCTGTTTACATTTGACGCCAGACCGACGCTTGCGTTCGCCTTAGCGCGAGAGCAGGGGGGACAGGGGTGATTTTTTTTTTTTTTCTTTATTATTATTATTTTTTTATCTTATTTTTAAACTGTTCCTTTCATTTTTTTTTTAAATCATTTTTATTGTTATCTCAGGGAATGTAAATATCCCCTATCATAGCAATAGGTAGTGACAGGTACTCTTTTTTGCAAAAATTGGGGTTTATTAGACCCTAGATTTCTCCTCTGCCCTCAAAGCATCTGACCACACCAAGATCGGTGTGATAAAATGCTTTCCCAATTTCCCAATGGCGCTGTTTACATCCGCCGAAATCTAAGTCATAAAATGCTCGTAGCTTCCGGTTTCTTAGGCCATAGAGATGTTTGGAGCCACTCTGGTCTCTGATCAGCTCTATGGTCAGCTGGCTGAATCACCGGCTGCATTTTCAGGTTCCCTGTTGAGACAGGAGAGCCAGAGAAAAACACGGAAGACGTTGGGGGAGGCATTCCCTCCCACTGCTTGTAAAAGCAGTCTAGAGGCTAATTAGCCGCTAGGATTGCTTTTACATGAAAGCCGACCGCTGGCTGAAAAGAATGATACCAAGATGATACCTAAACCTGCAGGCATCATTCTGGTATAACCACTCAAAGTCATGAATGGCGTACCTGAAGACAAAAAAATGGTTAACAATAAAGCACAGTAAACGGTAAGGTATAAAAAATTGCATACCTGAAAAGCAAACATGATAAAACATAATAACAATAAAACATTGCAGAATAGAATACAGTAAAAAAGAGCAGAACAATAGAGAGAGAGAGAACAATAAAACGCCAACTATTTTTTTTTTATTTTATATTTTTGTATGTGTTTTTTTTTTTTTTACACTTTTTTTTGTAACTAACTTCTATAACTGTAACCGGTTCCAGGTTCGGGTCTCTCAAAATGCGATGGCATCTTGGGAGACCCTGTGAAAGTGTGCCTAGTCTGTGCAATGCTGTACCCTACGCTAATACTCAACTAGTGAATGGTAGCGTTCAAAACATTCACCAATGCAAAGACCAGGATTGTCAGGACAGGAGGGACAATAATAGCGGGTGTCGCGCCTATATCCACGCTTGCTACAAACACGACATCTTTTTTGGTGGGGTTCGCTGGGTAGGGGTACTCGGGAGGACATAAAGGAAATGCCTCTCATGCAGCCGACTGCATTTGGTTGGGGATGTGAATGGGGGAAGTACGGGCGCTGCAGAAGTGGTGGGTTCCCAATTAGGATTGGCGAATGCAGCAGGAAGGGCACTATGGGCACGACGGGCCTGTGTTTGTCTTTTTGGTGGCAGCGGGACACTACTTGTGCTTGCCACCTCACCAGCTAGTATAGATCTGATCAGATCAGATATTGATCCGATCAGATACTGTACCACTAAGGGAGGTGTATGCTGCGTGCGTGGGTGTTAGCGGTACTGGCGCTAACCTGACGCTGCCTGGGGCTGGTGCTTGCCAGTTCACCAAAACGCTACCAAAAAAACTGTTAGCGATCGCAGGGATCAGGCCTGACTCTGCGAACGCTGCAGTTATGCGTTTAGTGTTTTGTAAGTGACAGTGATCGATTGATACTACACTTGGGTGGGCTGGGCCGGGCGGAGGGGCGGAGGGGCAAAACGCAGGTGCTAACAGGTATCTGGGCTGATCCCACTAACACTGCGTGTTTGGGAACCCTAAACTGCTGGGGACGCTAGTATAGATCTGATCGGATCAGATATTGATCCGTTCAGATACTATACCACTAAGGGAGGTGTACGGTGCGTGCGTGGGTGTTAGCGGTACTGGCGCTAACCTGACGCTGCCTGGGGCTGGTGCTTGCCAGTTCACCAAAACGCTACCAAGAAAATTGTTAGCAATCGCAGGGATCAGGCCTGACTCTGCAAACGCTGCAGTTATGCGTTTAGTGTTTAGTAAATGACAGTGATCGATCGATACTGCACTTGGGTGGGCTGGGCTGGGCCGGGCGGAGGGGCAAAATGCAGGTGCTAGCGGATATCTGGGCTGATCCCGCTAACACTGCGTTTTTGGGAACCCTAAACTGCTGGGGACGCCAGTATAGATCTGATCAGATCAGATATTGATCCGATCAGATACTATACCACTAAGGGAGGCGTATGCTGCGTGCGTGGGTGTTAGCGGTACTGGCGCTAATCTGACGCTGCCTGGGGCGACGCATATCACCGCCGGGCGATCAGGGGGCTAAACCTTTATTCGGTAATAAACGGCGGGTGCCCTGACACTATAAAAAATAAACGAACTAACCAGCGTCACCCGTAACGGTTATACGGTGATCAGTGGTGAAAGGGTTAACTAGGGGGCAAGCAAGGGGTTAAAACATTTATTAGATAGTATATGGGGGTCCCTGTCGCTATAAAACGCTGACGGCGAACCTAAATATTTACCTCCCTAACTAGCATCACCAGCGACACTAATACAGCGATCAGAAAAATGATCGCTTAGGGACACTGGTGACAGGGGGTGATCAAGGGGTTAAAACTTTATTAGGGGGGGTTAGGGGGGTACCCTAGACCTAAAGGGGGGTAATACTCACTGCCCTAACACTGTAACTGTCACAAACTGACACCATGCAGTAATCAGAAAAAAAAAAAAAAATACTGCTGGTGTCAGTTTGTGACGGGGGGGGGGGGGTGATTGGGGGGGATCGGGGGCGATCGGGGGTGTAAAGTATGCCTGGCATGTTCTACTGTGTGTGTTTGTGTTGTGTGCACTTACTTGTCTTCTCTCCTCGGAGAGATGACATCACATCCTCTGCCTGTGTGAAACTACACACAGGCAGAGGAGGATTCTCATTGGCTGGGAGCGATCGCGAGGGGGGGGCCACGATCGGATGGTCTCCTTCTTGCCTCCCGACGCTCCCAGTGAAATGCCGACCGCCGCTGGCACCGGGGGGGGTCTGATCGGACCCCCCGCCCGCGGGAGGCAGATCACGTACAGGTACGTGATTCTGCCTGCCCGTGCCATTCTGCCGCAGTATATCTGCGCTAGGCGGTCGGCAAGTGGTTAAGTTGAAAATAATCTCTTAGACTTTTCTCTAGGATAGAACGGGAAACTTCAGACTGTAAGAGATGATCTTTTAAACGCCATTGACAGGATTTGGGATATGTCTTGGAGAGCGTTAGATCCAAGATTATGGGCGCAAGGTCCGACCATGTAATAGGGAGAATGTCAGACTCGACCACATAGGGGATAAGTGGGGCTGAGATAAAAAAGTGATTGAGACGTAAGTACATCTTATGTGCCAGAGAATAAAACGTGAACTGTTTGGCAGAGGGATGTTTTATCCTCCATGAATCGAATAGCCAACAAGATCTAATACATCTACGAAAGGCAGCAGCTTGGGATATAATCTTTTTGGAAGGTACATTACCGAGGAGGGTTTGTCTATCTCTAATGGGTGACATAATCAGATTGAAATCCCCACCAATAACCATAAAAGGTTGTGAGTAATATTGGGGAGAGTCAAAAAGTTTGTTAAGGAAGTCGATCTGGCCTGTATTAGGGCCATATAGATTAACCAGAGTAAAAGAAGTGGACATAAATTCACAATCTAAAACAAGGAATCTTCCGTGGGGGTCAATGTGAGATTTTTTGACCTTAACAGGACATGACTTCCTTATTAATATGGCTACTCCTGCCTTGCCCATGGAATCAGAGGCAAGGAAGGAGGTGGGAAAAAACTTTGAGGCAAATTTAAATGAACCTCCTGCTTGGAAATGTGTTTCCTGTATCATTATCATGTCAGCGCCAGAAGCCCTGAAGTCCTTCAGGGCCATCCAGTGCTTGCTGATAGAACCTAAACCCTTCACATTGTATGATCCTCAAGGCCATGGATGAGATCTTTTCAGGCTAGTGTGAGAATAGTGAAAGGGATAAAGTACCGTATTTATCAGCGTATAACACGCGCCGGCGTATAACACGCACCCCAAGTTTAGGAGGGAATTTTAAGGAAAAAAACTTTTAGGAGGGAAGTTTAAGGAAAAAAAACTTACATTTAAATGCCCATCAATGCAGCCTCATCAGTGTTCATCTGCAGCCTTTCCCCAGTGTCCAGTGCAGCCTTGTCAGTGCAGCTTTGCCCCAGTGCAGTCTTGTCAGTGCAGCTTTGCCCCAGTGCAGCCTTGTCAGTGCAGCTTTGCCCCAGTGCAGTCTTGTCAGTGCAGCTTTGCCCCAGTGCAGCCTTGTCCCCAGTGCAGCTTTGCCCCAGTGCAGCCCTGTCCCCAGTGCAGCTTTGCCCCAGTTCAGCTTTGCCCCAGTGCAGCCTTGTCCCCAGTGGTCCGTGCAGCCTTGTCGCCGCCGACTTACAAACGTTTAGTTTGTATTTTTAAACATGGCGCCGCGGAGTTCGGAGGGACTCGGGGGCGCTCGTTCAGCTGAATGAGCGCCGCTGAGGACACAGTGACTGGGCGGAGCCGAGATACACATAGCCGAGGCTTCTCGGCTATTCTCGGCGCCGTTCACAGTCACGCCCAGTCCCTATGATGGACATAACACAGGTCCAATGGCGAGACTGGGCGTGACTGTGAACGGCCCCGAGAATAGCTGAGAAGCCTCGGCTATGTGTATCTCGGCTCCGCCCAGTCACTGTGTCCTCGGCGGCGCTCGTTCAGCTGAACGAGCGCCGCCGAGTCCCTCCGAACTCCGCGGCGCCATGTTTAAAAATACAAGCTATGTGAATGTCGGCGGCGATCGCTCCGACAGATCACAAAATAGCGGGGATCGGCGTATAACACGCACCCACGATTTTCCCCTTATTTTAAGGGGAAAAAAGTGCGTGTTATACGCCGATAAATACGGTATATAATATTGGTTACATGAATATAGACATAATGCTGTTTGTGAGTGTTACCAAAACTTGTTAGTCCTCGGTATCTGGGCATGAACATACATAACCTGTGGTGGGACTGCTCCAGAATACAGGAGAAAGGATAATGCAATTTCAACTTATAGAGTAAATCTATAAACATGGACAAAGGTGTAAAAAAAATCAACAAATACAACACCAAACAAAAGAGAAAAAAAATAAAAGTTGTCGAAAACCTGAGAGCTCAATACTTCTCAGGAAGCCTTGGATATAAACCAAGGCCTGGCAGGGGTGTGCGCGGACTTCCATCAGGAGACTCTAGATGGAGTGGATGGAGGACCCGCTGCTCACCATATGAACTCAGTAAAATAAACAGAAACATTTTGACATCTAAAACATTAATACCTCTAATGGGAAAATCTCATGGGATGAGAAAAAAGGACTACTCTGAACAAGAAACAGAGTAGGCACCACACTTTGTGAACCAGTACAACAAGTTTGTTGCATTTAAGCCATAAGCAAACGGAACCGCAAAAGGCATGGAGGTGTGGATCCGAAAAAGGAAAAATGGGAAAAAAAACACAAAAAAAACAATAAAAAGTTCAAGGAAATTGTTTAGAGGAATGTAGACGTTGAGGTGTAGAGAGGTGTTTCTTGGATTTGCCCCATACAGGGGTCCAGATGCGGCTGGGAGTGCTTGGGATATAATGGAATCATGCGAACCTGGGCGGCAGGAGGTATCAGATCTTCTTCCGGAAGTGGAGGCAGGCCGAGATTTTTAAGGAAGGAGTCCGCTTCCTGCAGTTCATGCAGGGTAAACTGGGTTCCGTCTTTAGACACAGCAAGACGAAAAGTGAAGCCCCAGTAATATGGGATCTTATGATGTTGAAAATAAGAAGTAATTGGACGTAGGTTCCTTCTTTAAGCAAGGGTGATGGGCGAAAGATCACTAAAGATTTGTAGTTTCGCACCCTTGTACATAATTTGGGATTTGTTACATGTGGCCAGATTTAGTGCCTTCAAAATAATGAAATCTCACCACGACATCCCTTGGTCTGGCTCCTGATGGGGGCTTTGGGCCCAGGGACCAGTGCGCTCTGTCCAGGCGCCAATCTATGTCCACAATTGTGGGGGCCAGGTTGTTAAAAAGGCCCAAAAGGTAATAACGCAGGTTGGGGTCTCCCACTGTCTCTTGGGTCTGAGTATTAGCTAATGGAGGATTCACTAAGTCTTCCGTATCCAAGGATGGATCCATTATGGCGAAAGGGTTCACCGAGGGGTTCAGGGGTGCAGGTTGCGATCTAGTAACAAAGCGCTCCATATTTAAGTTGGCCAACTTTGCCCATGAGGTGCTCATGGAATGTGGTAGTCAATCGGGCTTACCTCCGCAGCTAGATGTGTTTAAAGAAGCATCTTGGAGGTCTCGGTGAGCAGGTTGAGGGCCCCGTATTCAAATAAAGTGACATCCTCCATAAGAGAAGAATCAGGCTCTACAAACTGGGTGTATTCACTAATCAGCGTCCCCAATTAACAATGACAGAGTGCCCCGTACAGTAAATTGCAGTGTGGCAATAAGCAGCAGGCAAACCCCAAGAGTCCAGTGAGGGGATGAGAGCTGCCGGGATGATAGGCTGCCTGTTCCAGGCCAGGACCCCCAACAGAACACAGCCACTATGAGGGTGGAGTCACTGGGGAGTAAGTACAGGATCACAGGTGCCCAGATGGTGGCATAAAAAGGGCAGGAGAATAAGTCCAGGACTTAGATTATGGTGCAGGGGGAGCAGCACCGCTATTCTGAGGCACAGTACCTGGTCCTGGAGGCTCAGTCCTGTTTAGCAGGCCGCAAGATGGGGACGGTCCACGGACTTCCAGAATTGGTCTTCGTGGAGTTCTCAGCATCTGTTCGGGTCCCCTTATAGTGTGGCCACCTCCCAGGGATGTCCGATGTCTGTGTGTGGTGATCCGGCGCCTCTCCTTCCGCGGATCACGGAACCGGGGCCTGGGGATGCAGGAGGCACAATAGGCCTCAAGATGGCAAAGGGTTGCTGTCTTGTAGGCCCGGCCGCGGACCTGGATATACCTGATCAGCCGGCCAACCACCACAATTCCCACTGGGGACAAAGTAGATGTAGCCTGGGAATAGCTGGGTAGAGTTTGGAGGCTCTCCCACAGCTGATAGCCGCAGGATGGCCGTGGATTGTCTCAGGCTCTGCGGAGCTCCTCAGGAGCACATCTTGCTCCTTCAACAGCCGGACACGCCCCCTCTGCCTGTAGTATTATTAGTATGAGAAAATATGCACTTGTCTTCAGGTAGCTATACTGTAGGTGCAACTGTGCAGGGTACACAGTACAGTAACTGGAAATACGTCAAGAGCCTACACAAGCACCTGGCTTCAGGTAGCTATACTGTAGGTGCAACTGTGCAGGGTACACAGTACAGTAATTGGAAATACTTCAAGAGCCTACACAAGCACCTGGCTGCAGGTAGCTATACTGTAGGTGCAACTGTGCAGGGTACACCGTACACTAACTGGAAATACGTCAAGAGTCTACACAAGCACCTGGCTTCAGGTAGCTATACTGTAGGTTCAACTGTGAAGGGTACACAATACAGTAACTGGAAATACTTCAAGAGCCTACACAAGCACCTGGCTTTAGGTAGCTCTATTGTAGGTGCAACTGTGCAGGGTACACAGTACATTAACTGGAAATACTTCAAGAGTCTACACAAGCACATGGCTTCAGGTAGCTATACTGTAGGTGCAACTGTGCAGGATACAAAGTACAGTAACTGGAATTACATCAAGAGCCTACACAAGCACCTGGCTTCAGGTAGCTATACTGTAGGTGCAACTGTGCAGGGTACACAGTGCAGCTAACTGACTTGACCTGCCTACTCTATCTAACTTAACCACTTGACCACTGGGCACTTAAACCCCCTTCCTAACCAGACCAAATTTTGAGCTTTCGGTGCTCTCACATTTTGAATGACAATTACTCAGTCATGCAACACTGTACCCATATGAAATTTTTGTCCTTTTTTTCACACAAATAGAGCTTTTTTTGGTGGTATTTAATCACCGTTGGGTTTTTTATTTTTTGCGCTATACAAGAAAAAAGACAATTTTGTAAAAAAATGAAATTTTTTTGTTTCTGTTATAAAATTTAGTAAATTATTAATTTTTCTTCGTAAATTTTGGCCACAATTTATACCGCTACATATCTTTGGTAGAAATAAGTACAAATCGCTGTATATTATTTGCTCTTTGTGAAAGTTGTGAAAGAGTCCAAAAGCTATGGTGCCAATCAGGGATGAGCCGAACACCCCCCTGTTCGGTTCGCACCAGAACATGCGAACAGGAAAAAAATTTGTTCGAACACGCGAACACCGTTAAAGTCTATGGGACACGAACATGAATAATCAAAAGTGCTAATTTTAAAGGCTAATATGCAAGTTATTGTCATTAAAAGTGTTTGGGGACCTGGGTCCTGCCCCAGGGGACATGAATCAATGCAAAAAAAAGTTTTAAAAACGGCCGTTTTTTCAGGAGCAGTGATTTTAATAATGCTTAAAGTCAAACAATAAAAGTGTAATATCCCTTTAAATTTCATACCTGGGGGGTGTCTATAGTATGCCTGTAAAGGGGCGCATGTTTCCCGTGTTTAGAACAGTCTGACAGCAAAATGACATTTTGAAGGAAAAAACACATTTAAAACTACCGCGGCTATTGCATTGCCGACAATACACATAGAAGTTCATTGATAAAAACGGCATGGGAATTCCCCACAGGGCAACCCCGAACCAAAATTAAAAAAAAAAAATGATGTTGGAGTCCCCCTAAATTCCATACAAGGCCCTTCAGGTCTGGTATGGATATTAAGGGGAACCCCAGCCAAAATTTAAAAAAAAAATTGACGTGGGGTTCCCCCTAAATTCCATACCAGACCCTTCAGGTCTGGTATGGATTTTAAGGGGAACCCCGCGCCAAAAAAAAAAAAAAAACGGCGTGGGGTCCCCCCAAAAATCCATACCAGACCCTTATCCGAGCACGCAACCTGGCAGGCCACAGGAAAAGAGGGGGGGACGAGAGTGCGGCCCCCCCCTCCTGAACCGTACCAGGCCACATGCCCTCAACATTGGGAGGGTGCTTTGGGGTAGCCCCCCAAAACACCTTGTCCCCATGTTGATGAAGACAAGGGCCTCATCCCCCACAACCCTGGGGGAAGAAGGAAGAAGAGAAGAAGAAGAAGAAGAAGATGAAGAAGAAGATGAAGAAGAGAAGAAGATGAAGAGAAGAGCGGGAGCCCCCCCCCCCCATGCCATGGGTGCGGAGCGGCCCGAGGAGAAGAAGATAGAAGACGCCGCGGAGGAGATGCTGGACGAGAACGCCGGAGGAAGAACCAAAAGAGCCAGAAGAACCAGAAGAAGATGAAGGAAGAAAGAAGAAGCATTTAAATAAAGGAATTGTCAAAAACTGTCTCTTGTCATTTTTAACATTTTTGACAGTTTTTTAGTGAAATGGTAGGGGTAAGTACCCCCTTACCATTTCACACAGGGGGGGGGCCGGGATCTGGGGGTCCCCTTGTTAAAGGGGGCTTCCAGATTCCGATAAGCCCCCCGCCCGCAGACCCCCACAACCACCGGCCAGGGTTGTGGGGATGAGGCCCTTGTCTTCATCAACATGGGGACAAGGTGTTTTGGGGGGCTACCCCAAAGCACCCTCCCAATGTTGAGGGCATGTGGCCTGGTACGGTTCAGGAGGGGGGGGGGCGCACTCTCGTCCCCCCCCTCTTTTCCTGTGGCCTGCCAGGTTGCATGCTCGGATAAGGGTCTGGTATGGATTTTTGGGGGGACCCCACGCCGTTTTTTTTTTTTTTTTTTTTGGCGCGGGGTTCCCCTTAAAATCCATACCAGACCTGAAGGGTCTGGTATGGAATTTAGGGGGAACCCCACGTCAATTTTTTTTTTTAACTTTGGCTGGGGTTCCCCTTAATATCCATACCAGACCTGAAGGGCCTTGTATGGAATTTAGGGGGACCCCCACATCATTTTTTTTTTTTTGGTTCGGGGGTTGCCCTGTGGGGAATTCCCATGCCGTTTTTATCAATGAACTTCTATGTGTATTGTTGGCAATGCAATAGCCGCGGGTAGTTTTAAATGTGTTTTTTTCTTCAAAATGTCATTTTGCTGTCAGACTGTTCTAAACACAGGAAACATGCGCCCCTTTACAGGCATACTATAGACACCCCCCAGGTACGAAATTTAAAGGGATATTACACTTTTATTGTTTGACTTTAAGCATTAATAAAATCACTGCTCCTGAAAAAACGTCCGTTTTTAAAACTTTTTTTTGCATTGATCCATGTCCCCTGGGGCAGGACCCAGGTCCCCAAACACTTTTTATGATAATAACTTGCATATAAGCCTTTAAAATGAGCACTTTTGATTTCTCCCATAGACTTTTAAAGGGTGTTCCGCGGCATTCGAATTTGCCGCGAACACCCCAAATTGTTCGCTGTTCGGCGAACTTGCGAACAGCCAATGTTCGAGTAGAACATGAGTTCGACGAACTCGAAGCTCATCCCTAGTGCCAATATCTATATTCTTGAGACCCTAACATGCCAGAAAAGTACAAATACCACCCAAATGACCCCTTTTTGGAAATAAGACATTCCAAGGTATTTAGTAAGAGGCATGGTGAGTTTTTTGAAGTTGTCATTTTTTCCCACAATTCTTTGCAAAATCAAGATTTTTTTTTCTTTTTTTTTTCACAAAATTGTCATATTAGCAGGTTATTTCTCACACACCGCATATGCATACCACAAACTACACCCCAAAACACATTCTGCTATTACTCATGAGTATGGCGATACCACATGTGTGAGACTTTTACACAGCGTGGCCACATACAGAGGCCCAACATGCAGGGGAGCACAATCAGGCGTTCTAGAGCACCCAGGCCAATTCTGACATTTCTCTCCTACATGTAAAAATCATCATTTATTTGCTAGAAAATTACATAGAACCCCAAAACATTATAAATGTTTTTTTAGCAAAGACCCTAGAGAATACAATGGCGGTTGTTGCAACTTTTTATCTCGCACGGTATTTGTGCAGCAATTTTTTGAACGCTTTTTTTGGGGAAAAAAAAAACAGTTTTGTGCTTTATAAAAAACAAAACATTAAAGTTGGCTCAATGTTTTTGCATAATGTGAAAGATGAAGTTACGCTGAGTAAATAGATACCTAGCATGTCACTCTTCAAAATTGCACATGCTCGTGGAATGGCACCAAACTTCGCTACTTAATAATCCCCATAGGCGACGCTTTAAATTTTTTTACTGGTTACATGTTTTGAGTTACAGAGGAGGTCTAGGGCCAAAATTATTGCTCTCGCTCTAACGTTCGCACCGATACCTCACATGTGTGGTTTGGCAGTGCAGCAGCTGGAGCAGGGAAATTTGCATACACTGTCCTGTCACCATTTGAGGAGGCCACGGCATTATACTGTCCCTCTTGTCTTCCTGTTGGAGCACACACTTTGTGGAATAATGGACAGGGCACTTGAGGCAGAACAGAGGGAGGATGAGGAGGACCTCCGAAGATAGAGAGTGAAACATTTTCTGAATCATTTTTAGTGGCCACTGTAGTGTTTTGATTACTTCACCGTGGCCACAGTGTTTTTTATTACTCCACCAAGTCCATGCTGAGAAAGAAGGAGGGCTGAGAGCTGAATCCAGCCTTGTAGCAACATCAGCCAGCTGACATGTCGGAGGCTTTAAGTTGCAAACTATTGATCCTGATGTTCCATTCTTGAGCCTAAAAGAAAATGGCCAAGTAGAGTTCTGCGGCATGGGATGGATGAAGATGGCAAGGAAGATTGAGAGGGAACCAATTTTCAAATCATTTTCAGTGTACATTGTTTTTGCAGATGAGGCTCTCACTGTCTGTGTGTAAATACCCAACTGTAAAAATGAGAGGGAGATAAAATGTGAGAAATACATGTAAATGTTCAATGCCCTAAAAGGTCCTGCTGTCTACCCTCCATAAAAAGAGTATTCACTCACTTTTTTACCTAGATTCCCACGCCAAGCTGGCCAGGAATAAATGTGAGTGAACATCATTAAAGTGCTAAGCACCGCTATTCTGTGGGGGATAGGCAAAGGTGGAGTTCCCAACAACATGGTAGAGTGAGAAGGGTTCCTCTTTCCCTTGGCCCTTCCCCTCCGAAGTTCCCCTCCTCCTTTCTCAGCACGGACTTGGGACCGGCCACGGTGAAGTTACCAACAACATTAGTAAGAATGTTTACCTCTCATTTCCCTTGGCCCTTACCCTTCAAAGTTTCCCTACTCCTTTCTCAGCACGGACTTTGGACCGGCCACGGTGGAGTTACCAACATTATGGTAGAGTGAGAATGTTTCCCTCCCCTTTCCCTTTGGCCCTTGGTAAGGGCCAAGGGAAAGGGGAGGGAACCATTCTCACTCAGCACGGACTTGGGACCAGCCATGGTGGAGTTACCAACAACATGGTAGAGTGACAATCTTTCCCTGCCCTTTCCCTTGGCCCTTCCCCTCCAAAGCTCCCCTCCTCCTTTCTCAGCACGGACTTGGGACCGGCCACGGTGGAGTTACCAACAACATGGTAGAGTGAGAATCTTTCCCTGCTCTTTCCTCTCCAAAGCTCCCCTGCTCCTATCTCAGCACAGACTTGGGACTGGCCACGGTGGAGTTACCAACAACATGGTAGAGAGAATCTTTACCTGCCCTTTCCCTTGGCCCTTCCCCTCCAAAGCTCCCCTCCTTTCTCAGCACGGACTTGGGATCGGCCACAGTGGAGTTGCCAACAACATGGTAGAGTGAGAATCTTTCCCTGGTCTTTCCCTTGGCCCTTTCCCTCCAAAGCTCCCCTCCTTTCTCAGCACGGACTTGGGACCGGCCACGGTGGAGTTGCCAACATGGTAGAGAGAATCTTTCCCTGCCCTTTCCTCTCCAAAGCTCCCCTGCTCCTTTCTCAGCACGGACTTGGGACCGGCCACGGTGGAGTTACCAACAACATGGTAGAGTGAGAATCTTTCCCTGCTCTTTCCTCTCCAATGCTCCCCTGCTCCTTTCTCAGCACGGACTTAGGACCGGCCACGGTGGAGTTACCAACAAACATGGATAGAGTGAGAATCTTTCCCTGGTCTTTCCCTTGGCCCTTTCCCTCCAAAGCTCCCCTCCTTTCTCAGCATGGACTTGGGACCGGCCACGGTGGAGTTACCAATAACATGGTAGAGTGAGAATCTTTCCCTACCCTTTCCTCTCCAAAGCTCCCCTGCTCCTTTCTCAGCACGGACTTGGGACCGGCCATGGTGGTTACCAACAACATGGTAGAGTGAGAATCTACCTGCCCTTTCCCTTGGCCCTTCCCCTCCAAAGCTCCCATCCTCCTTTCTCAGCACGGACTTGAGACCGGCCGAATTTTCCCCTTGTTGGAGACCACCTCCGGCATTATGATTGCCCCTTCGATCTGTTGCCTGGCTCTGAGATCCCATTTGGCCGAATTTTCCCCTTGTCGGAGATCGAGTAGCATACTGCTCCCAGCATTGTTTTGTGCCAACCTCCAATAAGACTGTGCCCTGTTTGTCCATACAACCAGTGCCAGATACGCTTACACATGTCCCTGCAGCATATCACGAATTCCTGGACGCTTTTGACAACAAAAAGGCCGATAGTTTACCACCTCATCGGCATTATGATTGCCCTATCGATCTGTTGCCTGGCTCCGAGATCCCGTTTGGCCGAATTTTCCCCTTGTCGGAGACCGAGTAGCATACTGCGCATTGTTTTGTGCCAACCTCCAATAAGACTGTGCCCTGTTTGTCCATACAACCAGTGCGATACGCTTACACATGTCCCTGCAGCATATCACGAATTCCTGGACGCTTTTGACAAAAAAAAGGCCGATAGTTTACCACCTCATCGGCATTATGATTGCCCTATCGATCTGCTGCCCGGCTCCGAGATCCCGTTTGGCCGAATTTTCCCCTTGTCAGAGACCGAGTAGCATACTGCTCCCAGCATTGTTTTGTGCCAACCTCCAATAAGACTGCCCTGTTTGTCCATACAACCAGTGCCAGATACGCTTACACATATCCCTGCAGCATATCACGAATTCCTGGATGTTTTTGACAAAAAAAGGCCGATAGTTTACCACCTCATCGGCATTATGATTGCCCCATCGATCTGTTGCCCCGCTCCGAGATCCCGTTTGGCTGAATTTTCTCCTTGTCGGAGACCAAGTAGCATACTGCTCCCAGCATTGTTTTTTTGCCAACCTCCAATAAGACTGTGCCCTGTTTGTCCATACAACCAGCGCCAGATATGCTTACACATGTCCCTGCAGCATATCATGAATTCCTGGACGTTTGACAAAAAAAGGCCGATAGTTTACCACCTCATCGGCATTATGATTGCCCCATCGATCTGTTGCCCGGCTCCAAGATCCCGTTTGGCCAAATTTTCCCCTTGTCGGAGACCAAGTAGCATATTGCTCCCAGCATTGTTTTGTGCCAACCTCCAATAAGACTGTGCCCTGTTTGTCCATACAACCAGTGCCAGATACGCTTACACATGTCCCTGCAGCATATCATGAATTCCTGGATGTTTTTGACAAAAAAAAGGCTGATAGTTTACCACCTCATCGGCATTATGATTGCCCCATCAATCTGTTGCCCGGCTCCAAGATCCCGTTTGGCCAAATTTTCCCCTTGTCGGAGACCGAGTAGCATACTGCTCCCAGCATTGTTTTCTGCCAACCTCCAATAAGACAGTGCCCTATTTGTCCATACAACCAGTGCCAGATACGCTTACACATGTCCCTGCAGCATATCACGAATTCCTGGATGCTTTTGACAACAAAAAGGCCGATAGTTTACCACCTCATCGGCATTATGATTGCCCTATCGATCTGTTGCCCGGCTCCGAGATCCCGTTTGGCCGAATTTTCCCCTTGTCGGAGACCGAGTAGCATACTGCGCATTGTTTTGTGCCAACCTCCAATAAGACTGTGCCCTGTTTGTCCATACAACCAGTGCGATACGCTTACACATGTCCCTGCAGCATATCACGAATTCCTGGACGCTTTTGACAAAAAAAGGCCGATAGTTTACCACCTCATCGGCATTATGATTGCCCTATCGATCTGCTGCCCGGCTCCGAGATCCCATTTGGCCACATGCCCTCAACATTGGGAGGGTGCTTTGGGGTAGCCCCCCAAAACACCTTGTCCCCATGTTGATGAAGACAAGGGCCTCATCCCCCACAACCCTGGGGGAAGAAGGAAGAAGAGAAGAAGAAGAAGAAGATGAAGAAGAAGATGAAGAAGAGAAGAAGATGAAGAGAAGAGCGGGAGCCCCCCCCCCCCATGCCATGGGTGCGGAGCGGCCCGAGGAGAAGAAGATAGAAGACGCCGCGGAGGAGATGCTGGACGAGAATGCCGGAGGAAGAACCAAAAGAGCCAGAAGAACCAGAAGAAGATGAAGGAAGAAAGAAGAAGCATTTAAATAAAGGAATTGTCAAAAACTGTCTCTTGTCATTTTTAACATTTTTGACAGTTTTTTAGTGAAATGGTAGGGGTAAGTACCCCCTTACCATTTCACACAGGGGGGGGGCCGGGATCTGGGGGTCCCCTTGTTAAAGGGGGCTTCCAGATTCCGATAAGCCCCCCGCCCGCAGACCCCCACAACCACCGGCCAGGGTTGTGGGGATGAGGCCCTTGTCTTCATCAACATGGGGACAAGGTGTTTTGGGGGGCTACCCCAAAGCACCCTCCCAATGTTGAGGGCATGTGGCCTGGTACGGTTCAGGAGGGGGGGGGGCGCACTCTCGTCCCCCCCCTCTTTTCCTGTGGCCTGCCAGGTTGCATGCTCGGATAAGGGTCTGGTATGGATTTTTGGGGGGACCCCACGCCGTTTTTTTTTTTTTTTTTTTTTTTGGCGCGGGGTTCCCCTTAAAATCCATACCAGACCTGAAGGGTCTGGTATGGAATTTAGGGGGAACCCCACGTCAATTTTTTTTTTAAATTTTGGCTGGGGTTCCCCTTAATATCCATACCAGACCTGAAGGGCCTTGTATGGAATTTAGGGGGACCCCCACATCATTTTTTTTTTTTTGGTTCGGGGGTTGCCCTGTGGGGAATTCCCATGCCGTTTTTATCAATGAACTTCTATGTGTATTGTTGGCAATGCAATAGCCGCGGGTAGTTTTAAATGTGTTTTTTTCTTCAAAATGTCATTTTGCTGTCAGACTGTTCTAAACACAGGAAACATGCGCCCCTTTACAGGCATACTATAGACACCCCCCAGGTACGAAATTTAAAGGGATATTACACTTTTATTGTTTGACTTTAAGCATTAATAAAATCACTGCTCCTGAAAAAACGTCCGTTTTTAAAACTTTTTTTTGCATTGATCCATGTCCCCTGGGGCAGGACCCAGGTCCCCAAACACTTTTTATGACAATAACTTGCATATAAGCCTTTAAAATGAGCACTTTTGATTTCTCCCATAGACTTTTAAAGGGTGTTCCGCGGCATTCGAATTTGCCGCGAACACCCCAAATTGTTCGCTGTTCGGCGAACTTGCGAACAGCCAATGTTCGAGTAGAACATGAGTTCGACGAACTCGAAGCTCATCCCTAGTGCCAATATCTATATTCTTGAGACCCTAACATGCCAGAAAAGTACAAATACCACCCAAATGACCCCTTTTTGGAAATAAGACATTCCAAGGTATTTAGTAAGAGGCATGGTGAGTTTTTTGAAGTTGTCATTTTTTCCCACAATTCTTTGCAAAATCAAGATTTTTTTTTCTTTTTTTTTTTCACAAAATTGTCATATTAGCAGGTTATTTCTCACACACCGCATATGCATACCACAAACTACACCCCAAAACACATTCTGCTATTACTCATGAGTATGGCGATACCACATGTGTGAGACTTTTACACAGCGTGGCCACATACAGAGGCCCAACATGCAGGGGAGCACAATCAGGCGTTCTAGAGCACCCAGGCCAATTCTGACATTTCTCTCCTACATGTAAAAATCATCATTTATTTGCTAGAAAATTACATAGAACCCCAAAACATTATAAATGTTTTTTTAGCAAAGACCCTAGAGAATACAATGGCGGTTGTTGCAACTTTTTATCTCGCACGGTATTTGTGCAGCAATTTTTTGAACGCTTTTTTTGGGGAAAAAAAAAACAGTTTTGTGCTTTATAAAAAACAAAACATTAAAGTTGGCTCAATGTTTTTGCATAATGTGAAAGATGAAGTTACGCTGAGTAAATAGATACCTAGCATGTCACTCTTCAAAATTGCACATGCTCGTGGAATGGCACCAAACTTCGCTACTTAATAATCCCCATAGGCGACGCTTTAAATTTTTTTACTGGTTACATGTTTTGAGTTACAGAGGAGGTCTAGGGCCAAAATTATTGCTCTCGCTCTAACGTTCGCACCGATACCTCACATGTGTGGTTTGGCAGTGCAGCAGCTGGAGCAGGGAAATTTGCATACACTGTCCTGTCACCATTTGAGGAGGCCACGGCATTATACTGTCCCTCTTGTCTTCCTGTTGGAGCACACACTTTGTGGAATAATGGACAGGGCACTTGAGGCAGAACAGAGGGAGGATGAGGAGGACCTCCGAAGATAGAGAGTGAAACATTTTCTGAATCATTTTTAGTGGCCACTGTAGTGTTTTGATTACTTCACCGTGGCCACAGTGTTTTTTATTACTCCACCAAGTCCATGCTGAGAAAGAAGGAGGGCTGAGAGCTGAATCCAGCCTTGTAGCAACATCAGCCAGCTGACATGTCGGAGGCTTTAAGTTGCAAACTATTGATCCTGATGTTCCATTCTTGAGCCTAAAAGAAAATGGCCAAGTAGAGTTCTGCGGCATGGGATGGATGAAGATGGCAAGGAAGATTGAGAGGGAACCAATTTTCAAATCATTTTCAGTGTACATTGTTTTTGCAGATGAGGCTCTCACTGTCTGTGTGTGAATACCCAACTGTAAAAATGAGAGGGAGATAAAATGTGAGAAATACATGTAAATGTTCAATGCCCTAAAAGGTCCTGCTGTCTACCCTCCATAAAAAGAGTATTCACTCACTTTTTTACCTAGATTCCCACGCCAAGCTGGCCAGGAATAAATGTGAGTGAACATCATTAAAGTGCTAAGCACCGCTATTCTGTGGGGGATAGGCAAAGGTGGAGTTCCCAACAACATGGTAGAGTGAGAAGGGTTCCTCTTTCCCTTGGCCCTTCCCCTCCGAAGTTCCCCTCCTCCTTTCTCAGCACGGACTTGGGACCGGCCACGGTGGAGTTGCCAACATGGTAGAGAGAATCTTTCCCTGCCCTTTCCTCTCCAAAGCTCCCCTGCTCCTTTCTCAGCACGGACTTGGGACCGGCCACGGTGGAGTTACCAACAACATGGTAGAGAGAATCTTTCCCTGCTCTTTCCTCTCCAATGCTCCCCTGCTCCTTTCTCAGCACGGACTTAGGACCGGCCACGGTGGAGTTACCAACAAACATGGATAGAGTGAGAATCTTTCCCTGGTCTTTCCCTTGGCCCTTTCCCTCCAAAGCTCCCCTCCTTTCTCAGCATGGACTTGGGACCGGCCACGGTGGAGTTACCAATAACATGGTAGAGTGAGAATCTTTCCCTACCCTTTCCTCTCCAAAGCTCCCCTGCTCCTTTCTCAGCACGGACTTGGGACCGGCCATGGTGGTTACCAACAACATGGTAGAGTGAGAATCTACCTGCCCTTTCCCTTGGCCCTTCCCCTCCAAAGCTCCCATCCTCCTTTCTCAGCACGGACTTGAGACCGGCCGAATTTTCCCCTTGTTGGAGACCACCTCCGGCATTATGATTGCCCCTTCGATCTGTTGCCTGGCTCTGAGATCCCATTTGGCCGAATTTTCCCCTTGTCGGAGATCGAGTAGCATACTGCTCCCAGCATTGTTTGGGAGCAGTGTAGACTGTGCCCTGTTTGTCCATACAACCAGTGCCAGATACGCTTACACATGTCCCTGCAGCATATCACGAATTCCTGGACGCTTTTGACAACAAAAAGGCCGATAGTTTACCACCTCATCGGCATTATGATTGCCCTATCGATCTGTTGCCCGGCTCCGAGATCCCGTTTGGCCGAATTTTCCCCTTGTCGGAGACCGAGTAGCATACTGCGCATTGTTTTGTGCCAACCTCCAATAAGACTGTGCCCTGTTTGTCCATACAACCAGTGCGATACGCTTACACATGTCCCTGCAGCATATCACGAATTCCTGGACGCTTTTGACAAAAAAAAGGCCGATAGTTTACCACCTCATCGGCATTATGATTGCCCTATCGATCTGCTGCCCGGCTCCGAGATCCCGTTTGGCCGAATTTTCCCCTTGTCAGAGACCGAGTAGCATACTGCTCCCAGCATTGTTTTGTGCCAACCTCCAATAAGACTGCCCTGTTTGTCCATACAACCAGTGCCAGATACGCTTACACATATCCCTGCAGCATATCACGAATTCCTGGATGTTTTTGACAAAAAAAGGCCGATAGTTTACCACCTCATCGGCATTATGATTGCCCCATCGATCTGTTGCCCCGCTCCGAGATCCCGTTTGGCTGAATTTTCTCCTTGTCGGAGACCAAGTAGCATACTGCTCCCAGCATTGTTTTTTTGCCAACCTCCAATAAGACTGTGCCCTGTTTGTCCATACAACCAGCGCCAGATATGCTTACACATGTCCCTGCAGCATATCACGAATTCCTGGACGTTTGACAAAAAAAGGCCGATAGTTTACCACCTCATCGGCATTATGATTGCCCCATCGATCTGTTGCCCGGCTCCAAGATCCCGTTTGGCCAAATTTTCCCCTTGTCGGAGACCGAGTAGCATACTGCTCCCAGCATTGTTTTCTGCCAACCTCCAATAAGACAGTGCCCTATTTGTCCATACAACCAGTGCCAGATACGCTTACACATGTCCCTGCAGCATATCACAAATTCCTAGACGTTTTTGACAAAAAAAGGCCGATAGTTTATCACCTCATCGGCATTATGATTGCCCCATCGATCTGTTGCCCGGCTCCCCTCTTCCTTTCTCAGCATGGACTTGGGACCGGCCAACGGTGGTTACCAACAACATGGTAGAGTGAGAATCTTTTCCTGCTCTTTTCCTTGGCCCTTCCCCTCCAAATCCCTCCTTTTTCAGCATGGACCGGCCACAGTGGAGTTACCAACAACATGGTAGAGTGAGACTCTTTCCCTGCCCTTTCCTCTCCAAAGCTCCCCTGCTCCTTTCTCAGCACGGACTTGGGACCGGCCATGGTGGAGTTACCAACATGGTAGAGTGAGAATCTTTCCCTGCTCTTTCCCTTGGCCCTTCCACTCCAAATCTCCCCTCCTCCTTTCTCAGCACCGACTTGGGACCGGCCACGGTGGAGTTACCAACAACATGGTAGAGCGAGACTCTTTCCCTGCCCTTTCCTCTCCAAAGCTCCCCTGCTCCTTTCTCAGCACAGACGGGACCGGCCACGGTGGAGTTACCAACAACATGGTAGAGTGAGAATCTTTCCCTGCTCTTTCCCTTGGCCCTTCCCCTCCAAATCTCCCCTCCTCCTTTCTCAGCACGGACTTGGGACCGGCCACGGAGTTACCAACAACATGGTAGAGCGAGACTCTTTCCCTGCTCTTTCCTCTCCAAAGCTCCCCTGCTCCTTTCTCAGCACGGACTTGGGACCGGCCATGGTGGAGTTACCAACAACATGGTAGAGTGAGTCTTTCCCTGCCCTTTCCTCTCCAAAGCTCCCCTGCTCCTTTCTCAGCACAGACTTGGGACTGGCCACGGTGGAGTTACCAACATGGTAGAGTGAGAATCTTTCCCTGCTCTTTCCCTTGGCTCTTCCAATCCAAATCTCCCCTCCTTTCTCAGCACGGACTTGGGACCGGCCACGGTGGAGTTACCAACAACATGGTAGAGTGACTTTCCCTGCCCTTTCCTCTCCAAAGCTCCCCTGCTCCTTTCTCAGCACAGACTTGGGACCGGCCATGGTGGAGTTACCAACAACATGGTAGAGTGAGAAACTCCCTACTCTTTCCCTTGGCCCTTCCCCTCCAAATCTCCCCTCCTCCTTTCTCAGCACGGACTTGGGACCGGCCACAGTGGAGTTACCAACAACATGGTAGAGTGAGACTTTCCCTGCCCTTTCCTCTCCAAAGCTCCCCTGCTCCTTTCTTAGCACGGACTTGGGACCGGCCATGGTGGAGTTACCAACAACATGGTAGAGTGACTCTTTCCCTGCCCTTTCCTCTCCAAAGCTCCCCTGCTCCTTTCTCAGCACGGACTTGGGACCGGCCACGGTGGAGTTACCAACAACATGGTAGAGTGAGACTCTTTCACTGCCCTTTCCTCTCCAAAGCT
Organism: Lithobates clamitans; assembly: GCA_037952925.1. Taxonomy (NCBI): domain Eukaryota; kingdom Metazoa; phylum Chordata; class Amphibia; order Anura; family Ranidae; genus Lithobates; species Lithobates clamitans. Next base: position 373,547 of record JBBGZY010001859.1, read on the forward strand.
CCCCTGCTCCTTTCTCAACACGGACTTGGGACCGGCCACGGTGGAGTTACCAACATGGTAGTGAGAACCTTTCCCTGCTCTTTCCCTTGGCCCTTTCCCTCCAAATCTCCCCTCCTCCTTTCTCAGCACGGACTTGGGACCGGCCACGGTGGAGTTACCAACAACATGGTAGAGCGAGACTCTTTCCCTGCCCTTTCCTCTCCAAAGCTCCCCTGCTCCTTTCTCAGCACGGACTTGGGACCGGCCACGGTGGAGTTACCAACAACATGGTAGAGTGAGAAACTCCCTGCTCTTTCCCTTGGCCCTTCCCCTCCAAATCTCCCCTCCTCCTTTCTCAGCACGGACTTGGGACCGGCCACGGTGGAGTTACCAACAACATGGTAGAGTGAGACTCTTTCCCTGCCCTTTCCTCTCCAAAGCTCCCCTGCTCCTTTCTCAGCACGGACTTGGGACCGGCCACGGTGGAGTTACCAACAACATGGTAGAGTGAGACTCTTTCCCTGCCCTTTCCTCTCCAAAGCTCCCCTGCTCCTTTCTCAGCACGGACTTGGGACCGGCCATGGTAGAGTTACCAACAACATGGTAGAGTGAGAATCCCTGCTCTTTCCCTTGGCCCTTCCCCTCCAAATCTCCCCTCCTTTCTCAGCACGGACTTGGGACCGGCCACGGTGGAGTTACCAACAACATGGTAGAGCGAGACTCTTTCCCTGCCCTTTCCTCTCCAAAGCTCCCCTGCTCCTTTCTCAGCACGGACTTGGGACCGGCCACGGTGGAGTTACCAACATGGTAGAGTGAGAACCTTTCCCTGCTCTTTCCCTTGGCCCTTCCCCTCCAAATCACCCCTCCTCCTTTCTCAGCACGGACTTGGGACCGGCCACGGTGGAGTTACCAACAACATGGTAGAGTGAGACTCCCTGCCCTTTCCTCTCCAAAGCTCCCCTGCTCCTTTCTCAGCACGGACTTGGGACCGGCCATGGTGGAGTTACCAACAAACATGGATAGAGTGAGAATCTTTCCCTGCTCTTTCCCTTGGCCCTTCCCCTCCAAATCTCCCCTCCTTTCTCAGCACGGACTTGGGACCGGCCACGGTGGAGTTACCAACAACATGGTAGAGTGAGAATCTTTCCCTGCTCTTTCCTCTCCAATGCTCCCCTGCTCCTTTCTCAGCACGGACTTAGGACCGGCCACGGTGGAGTTACCAACAAACATGGATAGAGTGAGAATCTTTCCCTGCTCTTTCCCTTGGCCCTTCCCCTCCAAATCTCCCCTCCTTTCTCAGCACGGACTTGGGACCGGCCACGGTGGAGTTACCAACAACATGGTAGAGCGAGACTCTTTCCCTGCCCTTTCCTCTCCAAAGCTCCCCTGCTCCTTTCTCAGCACGGACTTGGGACCGGCCACGGTGGAGTTACCAACATGGTAGAGAGAACCTTTCCCTGCTCTTTCCCTTGGCCCTTCCCCTCCAAATCTCCCCTCCTCCTTTCTCAGCACGGACTTGGGACCGGCCACGGTGGAGTTACCAACAACATGGTAGAGTGAGACTCTTTCCCTGCCCTTTCCTCTCCAAAGCTCCCCTGCTCCTTTCTCAGCACGGACTTGGGACCGGCCACGGTGGAGTTACCAACATGGTAGAGTGAGAATCTTTCCCTGCTCTTTCCCTTGGCCCTTCCCCTCCAAATCTCCCCTCCTTTCTCAGCACGGACTTGGGACCGGCCACGGTGGAGTTACCAACAACATGGTAGAGTGAGACTCTTTCCCTGCCCTTTCCTCTCCAAAGCTCCCCTGCTCCTTTCTCAGCACGGACTTGGGACCGGCCATGGTGGAGTTACCAACAACATGGTAGAGTGAGAATCTTTCCCTGCTCTTTCCCTTGGCCCTTCCCCTCCAAATCTCCCCTCCTTTCTCAGCACGGACTTGGGACCGGCCACGGTGGAGTTACCAACAACATGGTAGAGCGAGACTCTTTCCCTGCCCTTTCCTCTCCAAAGCTCCCCTGCTCCTTTCTCAGCACGGACTTGGGACCGGCCACGGTGGAGTTACCAACATGGTAGAGTGAGAACCTTTCCCTGCTCTTTCCCTTGGCCCTTCCCCTCCAAATCTCCCCTCCTCCTTTCTCAGCACGGACTTGGGACCGGCCACGGTGGAGTTACCAACAACATGGTAGAGTGAGACTCTCCCTGCCCTTTCCTCTCCAAAGCTCCCCTGCTCCTTTCTCAGCACGGACTTGGGACCGGCCACGGTGGAGTTACCAACATGGTAGAGTGAGAATCTTTCCCTGCTCTTTCCCTTGGCCCTTCCCCTTCAAATCTCCCTTCCCCTCCTTTCTCAGCACGGACTTGGGACCGGCCACGGTGGAGTTACCAACAACATGGTAGAGTGAGAATTTTTCCCTGCTCTTTCCCTTGGCCCTTCCCCTCCAAATCTCCCCTCCTCCTTTCTCAGCACGGACTTGGGACCGGCCACGGTGGAGTTACCAACAACATGGTAGAGCGAGGCTCTTTCCCTGCCCTTTCCTCTCCAAAGCTCCCCTGCTCCTTTCTCAGCACGGACTTGGGACCGGCCATGGTGGAGTTACCAACAACATGGTAGAGTGAGAATCTTTCCCTGCTTTCCCTTGGCCCTTCCCCTTCAAATCTCCCTTCCTTTCTCAGCACGGACTTGGGACCGGCCATGGTGGAGTTACCAACAACATGGTAGAGTGAGACTCTTTCCCTGCCCTTTCCTCTCCAAAGCTCCCCTGCTCCTTTCTCAGCACGGACTTGGGACCGGCCATGGTGGAGTTACCAACAACATGGTAGAGTGAGAAACTTTCCCTGCTCTTTCCCTTGGCCCTTCCCCTCCAAATCTCCCCTCCTCCTTTCTCAGCACGGACTTGGGACCGGCCACGGTGGAGTTACCAACAACATGGTAGAGTGAGACTCCCTGCCCTTTCCTCTCCAAAGCTCCCCTGCTCCTTTCTCAGCACGGACTTGGGACCGGCCATGGTGGAGTTACCAACAACATGGTAGAGTGAGAATCTTTCCCTGCTCTTTCCCTTGGCCCTTCCCCTCCAAATCTCCCCTCCTTTCTCAGCACGGACTTGGGACCGGCCACGGTGGAGTTACCAACAACATGGTAGAGTGAGAACCTTTCCCTGCTCTTTCCCTTGGCCCTTCCCCTCCAAATCTCCCCTCCTCCTTTCTCAGCACGGACTTGGGACCGGCCACGGAGTTACCAACAACATGGTAGAGCGAGACTCTTTCCCTGCTCTTTCCTCTCCAAAGCTCCCCTGCTCCTTTCTCAGCACGGACTTGGGACCGGCCATGGTGGAGTTACCAACAACATGGTAGAGTGAGAAACTTTCCCTGCTCTTTCCCTTGGCCCTTCCCCTCCAAATCTCCCCTCCTCCTTTCTCAGCACGGACTTGGGACCGGCCACGGTGGAGTTACCAACAACATGGTAGAGTGAGACTCTTTCCCTGCCCTTTCCTCTCCAAAGCTCCCCTGCTCCTTTCTCAGCACGGACTTGGGACCGGCCATGGTGGAGTTACCAACAACATGGTAGAGTGAGAATCTTTCCCTGCTCTTTCCCTTGGCCCTTCCCCTCCAAATCTCCCCTCCTTTCTCAGCACGGACTTGGGACCGGCCACGGTGGAGTTACCAACAACATGGTAGAGCGAGATTCTTTCCCTGCCCTTTCCTCTCCAAAGCTCCCCTGCTCCTTTCTCAGCACGGACTTGGGACCAGCCACGGTGGAGTTACCAACATGGTAGAGTGAGAACCTTTCCCTGCTCTTTCCCTTGGCCCTTCCCCTCCAAATCTCCCCTCCTCCTTTCTCAGCACAGACTTGGGACAGGCCACGGTGGAGTTACCAACAACATGGTAGAGTGAGACTCTTTCCCTGCCCTTTCCTCTCCAAAGCTCCCCTGCTCCTTTCTCAGCACGGACTTGGGACCGGCCACGGTGGAGTTACCAACATGGTAGAGTGAGAATCTTTCCCTGCTCTTTCCCTTGGCCCTTCCCCTCCAAATCTCCCCCCCTTTCTCAGCACGGACTTGGGACCGGCCACGGTGGACTTACCAACAACATGGTAGAGCGAGACTCTTTCCCTGCCCTTTCCTCTCCAAAGCTCCCCTGCTCCTTTCTCAGCACGGACTTGGGACCGGCCATGGTGGAGTTACCAACAACATGGTAGAGTGAGAATCTTTCCCTGCTTTCCCTTGGCCCTTCCCCTCCAAATCTCCCCTCCTTTCTCAGCACGGACTTGGGACCGGCCATGGTGGAGTTACCAACAACATGGTAGAGTGAGACTCTTTCCCTGCCCTTTCCTCTCCAAGGCTCCCCTGCTCCTTTCTCAGCACGGACTTGGGACCGGCCATGGTGGAGTTACCAACAACATGGTAGAGTGAGAATCTTTCCCTGCTCTTTCCCTTGGCCCTTCCCCTCCAAATCTCCCCTCCCCTCCTTTCTCAGCACGGACTTGGGACCGGCCACGGTGGAGTTACCAACAACATGGTAGAGTGAGAATCTTTCCCTGCTCTTTCCCTTGGCCCTTCCCCTCCAAATCTCCCCTCCTCCTTTCTCAGCACGGACTTGGGACCGGCCACGGTGGAGTTACCAACAACATGGTAGAGCGAGACTCTTTCCCTGCCCTTTCCTCTCCAAAGCTCCCCTGCTCCTTTCTCAGCACGGACTTGGGACCGGCCATGGTGGAGTTACCAACAACATGGTAGAGTGAGAATCTTTCCCTGCTTTCCCTTGGCCCTTCCCCTCCAAATCTCCCCTCCTTTCTCAGCACGGACTTGGGACCGGCCATGGTGGAGTTACCAACAAAATGGTAGAGTGAGACTTTCCCTGCCCTTTCCTCTCCAAAGCTCCCCTGCTCCTTTCTCAGCACGGACTTGGGACCGGCCATGGTGGAGTTACCAACATGGTAGAGAATCTTTCCCTGCTCTTTCCCTTGGCCCTTCCCCTCCAAATCTCCCCTCCTTAGCACGGACTTGGGACCGGCCACGGTGGAGTTACCAACAACATGGTAGAGTGAGAACCTTTCCCTGCTCTTTCCCTTGGCCCTTCCCCTCCAAATCTCCCCTCCTCCTTTCTCAGCACGGACTTGGGACCGGCCACGGAGTTACCAACAACATGGTAGAGCGAGACTCTTTCCCTGCCCTTTCCCCTCCAAATCTCCACTCCTTTCTCAGCACGGACTTGGGACCAGCCACGGTGGAGTTACCAACAACATGGTAGAGTGAGACTTTCCCTGCCCCTTCCTCTCCAAAGCTCCCCTGCTTCTTTCTCAGCACAGGCTTGGGACCGGCCACGGTGGAGTTACCAACAACATGGTAGAGAGTCTTTCCCTGCTCTTTCCCTTGGCCCTTCCCCTCCAAATCTCCCCTCCTTTCTCAGCACGGACTTGGGACCGGCCACGGTGGAGTTACCAACAACATGGTAGAGTGAGACTCTTTCCCTGCCCTTTCCTCTACAAAGCTCCCCTGCTCCTTTTTCAGCACGGACTTGGGACCGGCCACGGTGGCGTTACCAACAACATGGTAGAGTGAGACTCTTTCCCTGCCCTTTCCTCTCCAAAGCTCCCCTGCTCCTTTCTCAGCACGGACTTGGGACCGGCCATGGTGAAGTTACCAACAACATGGTAGTGAGAATCTTTCCCTGCTCTTTCCCTTTGCCCTTCCCCTCCAAATCTCCCCTCCTCCTTTCTCAGCGCGGACTTGGGACCGGCCACGGTGGAGTTACCAACAAACATGGTAGGGTGAGACTCTTTCCCTTCCCTTTCCTCTCCAAAGCTCCCCTGCTCCTTTGTCAGCACGGACTTGGGACGGACCACGGTGGAGTTACCAACAACATGGTAGAGTATCTTTCCCTTCCCTTTCCTCTCCAAAGCTCCCCTGCTCCTTTCTCAGCACAGACTTGGGACTGGCCACAGTGGAGTTACTAACAACATGGTAGTCTTTCCCTTCTCTTTCCATGTGTAGACACATGGAAGAGATTAAGGAGCCCCGCTCTACCAAGTTTCAAGTTCCTGAGACTTATGGCTCCGGAGATATTGACCGGCAAAAATCCAAAATTCATGCCGACAAGGTGGCACCAGAGCCCGGGTAGCCTTCTGGCTTCTTACCGCTGCGTTTCCAGCACGGGAGCTGTGAAGTGCCATCCGTAATATTTGGTTTGTTGGATCTCCGGAACACTTGGGGCCATGGACACCATACTTAGTAGACACATGGAAGAGATTAAGGAGCCCCGCTCTACCAAGTTTCAAGTTCCTGAGATTTATGTCTCCAGAGTTATTGACCGACAAATATCCAAAAATTCATGCCGACAAGGTGGCACCAGAGCCTGGCTAGCCTTCTGGCTTCTTACCGCTACGTTTCCAGCACGGGAGCTGTGAAGTGCCGGTCCGTTATATTTGTTTGGCTGGATCTCCGGAACACTTGGGGCCATGGACACCATACTTAGTAGACACATGAAAGAGATTAAGGAGCCCCGCTCTACCAAGTTTCAAGTTCCTGAGACTTATAGCTCCGGAGTTATTGACCGGCAAAAATCCAAAATTCATGCCGACAAGGTGGCACTAGAGCCCGGCTGGCCTTCTGGTTTCTTACCGCTACGTTTCCCGCACGGGAGCTGTGAAGTGCCGGTCCGTTATATTTGTTTGGCTGGATCTCCGGAACACTTGGGGCCATGGACACCATACTTAGTAGACACATGAGATTAAGGAGCCCCGCTCTACCAAGTTTCAAGTTCCTGAGACTTATAGCTCCGGAGTTATTGACCGGCAAAAATCCAAAATTCATGCCGACAAGGTGTCACTAGAGCCCGGCTAGCCTTCTGGCTTCTTACCGCTACCTTTCCCGCAAGGGAGCTGTGAAGTGCCGGTCCGTTATATTTGGTTGGCTGGATCTCCGGAACACGGGGCCATGGACACCATTCTTAGTAGACTCATGGAAGACATTAAGCAGCCCCGCTCTACCAAGTTTCAAGTTCCTGAGACTTATAGCTCCGGAGTTATTGACCGGCAAAAATCCAAAATTCATGCCGACAAGGTGGCACTAGAGCCCGTCTAGCCTTCTGGCTTCTTACCGCTACGTTTCCCGCACGGGAGCTGTGAAGTGCCGGTCCGTTATATTTTTTTGGCTGGATCTCCGGAACACTTGGGGCCATGGACACCATACTTAGTAGACACATGAGATTAAGGAGCCCCGCTCTACCAAATTTCAAGTTCCTGAGACTTATAGCTCCGGAGTTATTGACCGGCAAAAATCCAAAATTCATGCCGACAAGGTGTCACTAGAGCCCGGCTAGCCTTCTGGCTTCTTACCGCTACGTTTCCCGCAAGGGAGCTGTGAAGTGCCGGTCCGTTATATTTGGTTGGCTGGATCTCCGGAACACTTGGGGCCATGGACACCATTCTTAGTAGACTCATGGAAGACATTAAGCAGCCCCGCTCTACCAAGTTTCAAGTTCCCGAGACTTATGGCTCCAGAGATATTGACCGGCAAATATCCAAAATTCATGCCGACAAGGTGGCACCAGAGTCCGTCTAGCCTTCTGGCTTCTTACCGCTATTTTTTGTGCGGGTCTGTTCTTTTGGGTGTATCTCCAGGACACATTATCAGTCGTTCAGCTTGGAACACCATCAGCTGTGGAGCAGGGTTCACAATCATTGAAGTTCCTTAGTAGAGGTGCTGAGAAAAGACATCCTCCTATATATCCGCAGCAACCTTTCCCGCCGCCCTCTAAAATGAAACATAGCTCCACAGAGAGGGGCATGTCACCCGCCCGGTCACCGGGCATCTGGAACTGCCTCCCGGCCGCGGCTGGCAGATTCATCCTCATCTGCAACTTCCGCGATTTCTCCAGCTGAAAAACGGCAACGTTCGACCGTCCAGCTTGAGGCGCGGTAAGCTTTCTGCATTGCGCGGCGCGGGGGGTGGGGCATTTTGTCATTCAATATCTCGTGAACCATAAATCCTAGAGACTCCAAGTTTGACATAGCGGGTCTTCTCTACCCTCTAAACGGGTCTGCCAAGTTTGGTGTCGTCGCTCAATATGGTTCGGTAGCAGTGCATTTTTAAAATACACCAACTGAACAAAATTTTCCCATTGACGGCAATGGTAAATTCGTACCGATATTGGCATTTGCCGATTCAATATCTCCTGAACCATAAATCCTAGGAATATTAAATTTGAAACAGTGAGTCTGCTCTACCCTCTCTACAATTTTGCCAGGTTTGGTGTCGCTGCTCCATATGGTTCGGTAGCAGTGCATTTTTAGAATACACCAACTGAACAAAATTTTCCCATTGACGGCAATGGTAAATTCTTACGGATATTGGCATATTGCCGGTTTAATATCTCCTGGACCATTAATCCTAGAGACTCCAAATTTGAAACAGTGGGTCTTCTATACCCCCTCTACGTGTTTGCCAAGTTTGGTGTCACCGCTCCATATGGTTCGATGCGCGCCAAGCTGTCCAGGAAAAATAAAATGGGAGAAATACATGTTGAATTGTTCACAATATTGGCATTTGCCGGTTTAATATCTCCTTAACCATTAATCCTAGGGACTCCAAGTTTTACACAGTAGGTCTTCTCAATACTCTCTACGGGTCTAGCAAGTTTGGTGTCGCCGCTCCATTTGGTTCAGTAGCAGTGCATTTTTAAATTACACCAACTGCACAACATTGTCCTATAGGCGGCAAGAGTAAATTCTGCCCGATATTGGCATTTGGCGATTCAATATCTCCTGAACCATTAAACCTAGGGACTCCAAATTTGAAACAGTGAGTCTTCTCTACCCTCTGTACAAGACTGCCAATTTTGATGTTGTCGCTTCATTTAGTTCGGTGGCAGTGCATTTTTAAATTACACCAACTGAACAAAATTTTCCCATAGGCGGCAATGGTAAATTCTTCCCGATATTGGCATTTGCCGGTTCAATATCTCCTTAAGCATTTATCCTAGGGAGTCCAAATTTGACACAGTGGGTCTTCTATACCCCCTCTACGTGTCTGCCAAGTCTTGTGTCGCCGCTCCATATGGTTCGGTGCGGGCCAAGCTGTCATTACACCAACTGAACAACATTTTCCTAAAGGCGGCAAGATTAAATTCTGCCCGATATTGGCATTTGGCGATTCAATATCTCCTGTACCATTAATCCTAGAGACTCCAAATTTGAAACAGTGGGTCTACTATTTGCCCTCTACGTGTCTGCCAAGTTTGGTGTCGCCGCTCCATATGGTTCGGTTCGCGCCAAGCTGTCATTACACCAACTGAACAACATTTTCCTATAGGCGGCAAGAGTAAATTCTGCCCGATATTGGCATTTGGCGATTCAATATCTCCTGAACTATAAATCCTAGGGACTCCAAATTTTACATAGTGAGTCTTCTCTACGCTCTCTACGAGTTTGCCATGTTTGGTGGCGCCGCTCCATTTTGTTCGGTAGCAGTTCATTTTTAAAATACACCACCTGAACAAAATTTTCCCATAGGCGGCAATAGTAAATGCTGCCCGATATTGGCATTTTGCCGATTCAATATCTCCTGGACTATTAATCCTAGGGACTCCAAATTTGACACAGTGGGTCTTCTATACCCCCTCTACGTGTCTGCCAAGTCTTGTGTCGTCGCTTCATATGGTTCGGTGCGCGCCAAGCTGTCCAGGAAAAATAAAATGGGAGAAATACATGTTGAATTGTTCACGATATTGGCAATTGCCGGTTCAATAGCTCCTTAACCATTACTCCTAGGGACTTCAAATTTCACACAGTGGGTTTTCTCTACACTCTCTACGAGTTTAGCAAGTTTGGTGTCGCCGCTTCATTTAGTTTGGTGGCAGTGCATTTTTAAAAAACACCAACTGAACAAAATTTTCCCATTGACAGCAATGGTAAATTCTTCCCGATATTGGCATTTTGCCGGTTCAATATCTCCTCAACAATTAATCCTAGGGACTCCAAATTTGACACAGTGGGTCTTCTATACCCCCTCTACATGTCTGCCAAATCTTGTGTAGCCGCTCCATATGGTTCGGTGCGCGCCAAGCTGTCATTACACCAACTGAACAACATTTTCCTATAGGCGGCAAGAGTAAATTTTGCCCGATATTTGCATTTGGCGATTCAATATCTCCTGAACCATTAATCCTAGGGACTCCAAATTTGAAACAGTGGGTCTCCTATACCCCCTCTACGTGTCTGCCAAGTTTGGTGTCGCCGCTCCATATGGTTCGGTGCGCGCCAAGCTGTCATTACACCAACTGAACAACATTTTCCTATAGGCGGCAAGAGTAAATTCTGCCCGATATTGGCATTTGGCGATTCAATATCTCCTGAACCATTATTCCTAGGGACTCCAAATTTGAAACAGTCAGTCTGCTTTACCCTCTCTACAAGTTTGTCAAGTTTTGTGTCGCCACACCATATGGTTCGGTAGCAGTACATTTTTAAAATACACCAACTGAACAAAATTTCCCCTTAGGCGGCAATTGAAAATTCTGCCCGATATTGGCATTTTGCCGATTCAATATCTCCTGGACCATAAATCCTAGGGACTCTAAATTTGACACAGTGGGTCTTCTATTCCCCCCTCTACGTGTCTGCCAAGTCTTGTGTCGCCGCTCCATATGGTTCGGTGCGCGCCAAGCTGTCATTTCACCAACTGAACAACATTTTCCTATAGGCGGCAAGAGTAAATTCTGCCCGATATTGGCATTTTGTCGATTCAATATCTCCTGGACCATTAATCCTAAGGACTCCAAATTTGAAACAGTGGGTCTTCTATACCCCCTCTACGTGTCTGCCAAGTTTCCTGTCGCCGCTCCATATGGTTCGGTGCGCGCCAAGCTGTCCAGGAAAAATAAAATGGGAGAAATACATGTTGAATTGTTCACGATATTGGCAATTGCCGGTTCAATAGCTCCTTTACCATTAATCCTAGGGACTCCAATTTTTTTCACATTGGGTCTTCTCTACACTATCTACGGGTTTAGCAAGTTTTGTGGCGCTGCTCCATTTGGTTCGGTAGCAGTGCATTTTTAAAATACACCAACTGAACAAAATTTTCCCATAGGCGGCAATAGTAAATGCTGCCCGATATTGGCATTTTGCCGATTCAATATCTCCTGGACTATTAATCCTAGGGACTCCAAATTTGAAACAGTGGTGTCTTCTATACCCCCTCTACGTGTCTGCCAAGTTTGGTGTCGCCTCTCCATATGGTTCGGTGCGCGCCAAGCTGTCCTGGAAAAATAAAATGGGAGAAATACATGTTGAATTGTTCACGATATTGGCAATTGCCGGTTCAATAGCTCCTTAACCATTACTCCTAGGGACTTCAAATTTCACACAGTGGGTCTTCTCTACACTCTCTACGAGTTTAGCAAGTTTGGTGTCGCCGCTTCATTTAGTTTGGTGGCAGTGCATTTTTAAAAAACACCAACTGAACAAAATTTTCCCATTGACAGCAATGGTAAATTCTTCCCGATATTGGCATTTTGCCGGTTCAATATCTCCTCAACAATTAATCCTAGGGACTCCAAATTTGACACAGTGGGTCTTCTATACCCTCTCTACGTGTCTGCCAAATCTTGTGTAGCCGCTCCATATGGTTCGGTGCGCGCCAAGCTGTCATTACACCAACTGAACAACATTTTCCTATAGGCGGCAAGAGTAAATTCTGCCCGATATTGGCATTTGGCGATTCAATATCTCCTGAACTATTAATCCTAGGGACTCCAAATTTTACACAGTGAGTCTTCTCTACGCTCTCTACAAGTTTCCATGTTTGGTGGCGCCGCTCCATTTGGTTCGGTAGCAGTTCATTTTTAAAATACACCACCTGAACAAAATTTTCCCATAGGCGGCAATGGTAAATTCTTCCCGATATTGGCATTTGCCGGTTCAATATCTCCTCAACCATTAATCCTAAGGACTCCAAATTTGAAACAGTGGGTCTTCTTTTTGCCCTCTATATGTCTGCCAAGTTTGGTGTCACTGCTCCATATGGTTCGGTGCGCGCCAAGCTGTCAAGGAAAAATAAAATGGGAGAAATACATGTTGAATTGTTCACGATATTGGCAATTGCCGGTTCAATAGCTCCTTAACCATTACTCCTAGGGACTTCAAATTTCACACGGTGGGTCTTCTCTACACTCTCTACGCGTTTAGCAAGTTTGGTGTCGCCGCTTCATTTAGTTTGGTGGCAGTGCATTTTTAAAAAACACCAACTGAACAAAATTTTCCCATTGACAGCAATGGTAAATTCTTCCCGATATTGGCATTTTCCGGTTCAATATCTCCTCAACAATTAATCCTAGGGACTCCAAATTTGACACAGTGGGTCTTCTATACCCCCTCTACGTGTCTGCCAAATCTTGTGTAGCCGCTCCATATGGTTCGGTGCGCGCCAAGCTGTCATTACACCAACTGAACAACATTTTCCTATAGGCGGCAAGAGTAAATTCTGCCCGATATTGGCATTTGGCGATTCAATATCTCCTGAACCATTAATCCTAGGGACTCCAAATTTTACACAGTGAGTCTTCTCCACGCTCTCTACAAGTTTGCCATGCTTGGTGGCGCCGCTCCATATGGTTCGGTAGCAGTTCATTTTTAAAATACACCACCTGAACAAAATTTTCCCATAGGCGGCAATAGTAAATGCTGCCCGATATTGGCATTTTGCCGATTCAATATCTCCTGGACTATTAATCCTAGGGACTCCAAATTTGAAACAGTGGTGTCTTCTATACCCCCTCTACGTGTCTGCCAAGTTTGGTGTCGCCGCTCCATATGGTTCGGTGCGCGCCAAGCTGTCCTGGAAAAATAAAATGGGAGTTGAATTGTTGAACATGTTGAATTGTTCACGATATTGGCAATTGCCGGTTCAATAGCTCCTGAACCATTAACCCTAGGGACTCCAAATTTTACATAGTGAGTCTTCTCTACGCTCTCTACGAGTTTGCCATGTTTGGTGGCGCCGCTCCATTTGGTTCGGCAGCAGTTCATTTTTAAAATACACCACCTGAACAAAATTTTCCCATAGGCGGCAATAGTAAATGCTGCCCGATATTGGCATTTGCCGATTCAATATCTCCTGAACCATTAATCCTAGGAACAGAAAAAACCTAGTGTTCAAGTACCTAGTATACAGGGTGACTCTGTAGGTACTTTGGATATTATTTGTGCCAACGTCCCCGACAATGTGTAGAAAGCATCAAGAGGCTAAATAGTGGAACTTTGAGGGCACAACCATAATAGACTACAAAAAGTATAAAAAAAACTTAATTTTTATTAATAACATACAAAAACACAGCAAATAGACATGAAAGTTTAAAAACGCATCTGATATAGGCATACAACTCAGTTACATACACCATAATGAATCCTATCCTGCAGTCTCCTAAATAATTCTCTATCACTATGTATAGACAGTATAACCAGTAATTGCGGGTAGAATAAAGCGTACACTTCCCCTGTAAAGTTGAATTTTAAGAGAGTACTGCAGGTCTGGTGTTCCAAGGTGGTGTAGTCTCTAATTGCTCTACATGTTTCACGTTGACAAGGAACGCTTCTTCAGGAGATAGAGGTTCTAATAAAAATACATACAAACAAAGAGGACAAACATCATAATCACAGTACTAGAAAGCTATTCACAATATATAAACTATAACAAAATATGGGTAACAGTTGGATTAGAAATTCCGCCCTACCCAGGGTGAGGCACGGCAGGGGCCCTATGAAAGACTAAGGTCTCGAATGGAAGGACAGCACAAACTGGAAGTCTAGGGGCGTATGATAATATAGTTCAAGGTAAACAGATAAATGGGTGAATTTGAAGTAAAACCAGCAAATTACAACCGTAGGTGTTTCTGATTGATGCCCAAAAAAAAAAAAAAAAAAAAGGGGGGGGGGGGAATTGGGAAGAGGGAAGGGAGGGGGGAAAAATCCTAGGAATATCGAATTTGAAACAGTGAGTCTGCTCTACCCTCTCTACAATTTTGCCAGGTTTGGTGTCGCTGCTCCATATGGTTCGGTAGCAGTTCATTTTTAAAATACACCACCTGAACAATATTTTCCCATTGACGGCAATGGTAAATTCTTCCCGATAGTGGCATTTGCCGATGCAATATCTCCTGAACCATTATTCCTAGGGACTCCAAATTTGAAACAACGAGTCCCCTCACAGTGGATGCGCGTCTGTCTCCTTTATGGCGCTCCGAGTCAGGTGGCACGCATGCGCACTGTGAGCATTCGGCCGACCCAGATGACATCGGCGACGCCGATTGGGTGACTACGGACGGGACGCGCACACAAATAGGACGGCAACCTATCATTGTGTATACCCACTCCAGTGAAGGGATGGCACTGTGTGCTCGATATTGAGACTTTTGGAACCCAGGTACCTCCACCTTGTTTCAGGTAGTGGCCACATTAGACGAGTGGCCATTGTTATATTTTCTAGGCACACTGTTTTATGGCTGTTTACTCTCCCTGCCTCCCCTTTGTATTGTAGGTATGAGTAGCCTTTACTTTAAAACAAATCCTCTGTGATACTCTGGCCCTGGCACCTGTATAATCGCCTGTGACTCCTTGAACCCCTTACATATATTCATATATATCTATATGAATCTGATATGGAGTAATTTGTTCTACTATAGCTGCTGGTGAGTGACCCCTGCCATGGTTTCATTAGTTTCACTAGCATATAAGATCTGTCTTTCATTGTATATTGAAATCAGTTTTATATTCTTTTGTAGGATATACTACCAATCTTGACCTAATTTGATGCGCGTTGCTCTACTACATTGTTTGCCTTTTTTCCGCTTACCTGCGGGCCACTTTATTTCATTTTATTTCATATGATTTTTGATACATCTATTCTGTAAGTACTCCACAAAGAACCCCCCCTTCCCCGTCCTCCCTCGCCCCTTCCCCCCCCCTCCTTTCCCCCCCTTCCCCCCCCTTTCCTCCCCCCCTTCCCCCCCTCCCCCCCCTCCTCTGTTGTATTGGTTGGTAGCTAGTTCATTCATTTTTCTACCTTGATACACCCCTCAGACACCATCTACGACTATGTTGTGCACGCCCCCATGGTAGCCTTTCACTGCCTCCTCGTTTGGTGTCCCATCCTTCACCGCATTGGTCTAACCAGCATGGATTTGTTTTGATTTTGTAGTACTTGGCATTGTTTTAGATGCTAGCTTTTAGAGTTTTATAGTTATTAATTATATGTTATGTATTTTTGATAGCCACAATACAGCTTTCTGCTTTTGAAGAAGCGTGAAGACACGCAAAACATGTTGAGCATTGAATATCTACACGATTTGAATTAATCGATTGCGGATCTGCTATCCAGCCAGGCAGCCACCCTCTCTACAAGTTTGCCAAGTTTGGTGTTGGCGCTCCATATGGTTTGTTGTGCGCCAAGCTGTACAGGAAAAATAAAATCTGGAGAAATACATATTGAATTGTTCCTGATATTGGCATTTTGCCAGTTCAATATCTCCTGAACCATTAATCCTAGGGACTTCAAATTTTACACAGTGGGTCTTCTCTACCCTCTCTATGGTTTGGTAGCAGTGCATTTTTAAAATACACCAACTGAACAAAATTTTCCCATAGGCGGCAATAGTAAATTCTGCCCAATATTGGCATTTTTCCATTTCAATATCTCCTGAACCATTAATCCTAGGGACTCCAAATTTGACACAGTAGTGTGTCTTCTATACCCCCTCTACGTGTCTGCCAAGTTTGGTGTCGTCACTCCATATGGTTCGGTAGCGCGCCAAGCTGTCCTTGAAAAATAAAATTGGAGAAATACATGTTATCACGATATTGGCATTTTGCAGTTTCAATATCTCCTTAACCATTAATCCTAGGGACTCCAAATTTGACACAGTGGGTCTTCTATACCCCCTCTATGTGTCTGCCAAGTTTGGTGTTGTGGTGTGGGGAAACTATTTTGGGGACTTGTGTGTTAACATTGTGTATGGACATGTGTGGGGACACTATTTTGGGGACTTGTGTGTTAACATTGTGTAGGGACATGTGTGGGGACACTATTTGGGGACTTGTGTGTTTACATTGTGTAGGGACATGTGTGGGGACACTATTTGGGAACTTGTGTGTTTACATTGTGTATGGACATGTGTGGGGACACTGTTTTGGGGACTTGTGTGTTAACATTGTGTATGGACATGTGTGGGGACACTATTTTGGGGACTTGTGTGTTAACATTGTGTAGGGACATGTGTGGGGACACTATTTGGGGACTTGTGTGTTTACATTGTGTAGGGACATGTGTGGGGACACTATTTGGGAACTTGTGTGTTTACATTGTGTATGGACATGTGTGGGGATACTATTTTGGGGACTTGTGTGTTAACATTGTGTATGGACATGTGTGGGGACACTATTTTGGGGACTTGTGTGTTAACATTGTGTATGGACATGTGTGGGGACACTATTTTGGGGACATTGTGTGTTTACATTGTGTGCAGACATGTGTGGGGACACTATTTTGGGGACATTGTGTGTTTACATTGTGTGGGGACACTATTTTGGGGACATTGTGTTGAGATATGTGTGGGGACACTATGCTGGTGATCAGTGTGTAAAAAGCTGTAAAAAACAGCTCATACCCACTGATCACCGGCCGGCTGCAGCGATCCGCTCTCCTCTTCTCACCAACAACTTTCACGTGAGGAAAACCGATCGCCTAGCAACAGGCTCTCTATTTACATCACATGACGGCTGTGATTGTACATAGCCGTCATGTGATCAGGTGGGCCAATCACAGAGCCCTCCTGCCGATCAGAAATGCGTCATGCCCGGGTGACACGAGCGCATCGGGATTGCGCCGCTTCGCGTGTGATCTCCCTCCGTTCCTGAACGTCCACTCAGAAGGAGGAAGCACCCACTCGGCCGTATATGTGCAGTGGCCGGGTGGAAAGTAGTTAAAAAGCACACACAAAAAAAAAAAAGCTCTATTTGTCTCAAAACATAAAAATGTAGTCTGGGTACAGTGTTGTTGTATGACCGCGCAATTGTCATTCAAAGTGCGACAGCGCTGGAAGCTGAAAAGTGGCCTGGGCAGGAAGGGGGTAAAAGTGCCCGGTATTGAAGTGAATAAAGAACACAGGGTGTTTGGCTGGTGGTATTTCCAGAATGTCAGAGCTGAGCTTCCAATAAAGGATATGCGGATCGAATCTCCGTTGGTTCAAAAAGGGACCTTCTGAGATTTGATCCATCTATGGGCAGGCTGAATCCTTCACCTACAAGCCCGTCAGATTTTTAACAGGTAATTGTTGCTAGCAGCTATAACCACTAGCAATAATCACTGGGGTTGATTTACACTGGTGTGCTGTGCAACATTGCATGTGATTCCCACCACACTGCTTTGCAAATCACATGCGATTGTCTGCGCAATACAGATTGTATGACTGAATTTGCACCGCATTCAGTCCAAAGTCCCGCATGGGTGTTCACACGCATGCTATCCGATTCCTGTCCGAATTGACAGTTTGCACTGCAATATGCGAACAGATCTGGGGCTGTCATTAACCTTGTATTGACACTCCCATCAGTTTGCATAGTGCAGTGTGAACTGCCTGCCAATCAGATGCGATGTGGGAACCTGAAGGAAAATAGACTGTGTGCTCTGCAAGTGCAGTTGCTCCAGAGCTTAGTAAATGAGCAGAAGCTCTGCTGACTTCCATCATCCAATCACATGCAAGGAAAAATGTTTTTTTTTGTTTTTTTTTCCTTGCACCTGATTGGGTATTCTTTGCAAATTAAAGATTTACCTCATTTATTAAAGGGGTTGTAAAGGTTTGTGTTTTTTCACCTTATGCATTAAGGTGAAAAAACACCTTGCAGTGTCCGCCCCCCCGAGCCTCCCTGTTTTACTTACCTGAGCCCCGAATTTCTGTGGGCGTGTCACTCTCTCCATGGCTTCTCGGCTCTTCATTGGATAGAATGATGGCGGCGCAGCCATTGGCTCCCGCTGCTGTCAATCAAATTCAATGATGCGGCCGCCGGGGCCAAGTCATACACTCGGCGTCTATGACACGGGAGCGCGCCCGCAAGGTAACCCCCTTGGGAGAGAGCTTCTCAGAGGGGGTTATCTATTGTGGGGAGGAGCCGCTAGAGCTGCCGTGGGACCCCAGAACAGGAGGATCGGGGTCACTCTGTGCAAAATGAACTGCACAGTGGAGGTAAGTATGATATGTTTGTTATTTTAAAAAAAAACTGAACCTTTACAACCACTTTAAGCTCTGGAGAAACTGCATTTTGAAAAGTGCACAGTCTAATTGTCTTTGGTAACCCCTTTGGGGTTGATTTACTAAAGGCAAATTGTGCACTTTGCAAAGTGGAGTTGCTCTCTGCAAGGGTAGTTGCTCCAGAGCTTCGTAAATGAGGTAAAGGTTCACTTTGAAATGAAATACCCAATCAGGTGCAAGGTAAATGTTTGCTTGCACATGATTGGATGATGGAAGTCAGCAGAACTTCTGCTCATTTACTAAGCTCTGGAGCAACTGAGTGCACAGTCTATTTGCCTTTAGTGAATCCACCCCATTGTGTCCTCCCAGCAGGGACGGCTCCCCATACGAGAACACAATAGCTCCAAGGGAGGGATTCCCGGGACTGTCTGTGTTGATGGGGGGAAATCAAATGATTTTGGTTGCAGGAAAGAAAATCACTCCGTCTATGGCCGGCCTCGGGGCCCTTTCACACTAAGCAGTTTTTCAGCTATTAAAGCGGTAGTAAACCCGCACATTAAAAAAAAAAAAAAAAAAAAAAAACCCTGCAAGGCAAAGGCATAATGGACTAGTATACAGTGCATACTAGCTCATTATGAAATACTTACCTCAGAACGAAGCCCCCGTATCGGAGCCTGGTCCACGTCTAGGGAGCTGACATCTTGCCCTCGGCGTGTCTTCCCGGTTCGCGGCTCTGGTGCTGTGAGTGGCCGGAGCCGCGATGACGTGTCACCACACATGCACACGGGAGTTATTTTCCCGGCAAGGTCCGGCAGCGTCCTTTTGCCGGGCATTCAGAGCGCATGCGCCACTGACGTCAGCGGCTGCATGCAAAGGGAATATCTCCTAAACCGTACAGGATTAGGGGATATTAATTTTACCTACAGGTAAGCCTTATTATAGGCCTTGTTATAGGCTTACCTGTAGGTAAAAGTGTCCAATTTGGGTATACAACCACTTTAAAAGCGTAAGAAAAATGCATTGAAGAGCTGTGCAACTCTTCACAAAAAACTCTTCATAAAAAAGAAAAATGCACCTTCCTATTAAAATGATTGGAAAACGCATCAAAAACACACCCGCAGTTGCATTTTTGGTGCATTTTTTGGAGACAGGTGTCCAAGTTTCCCTGGTACGTGGGACACACATGAAGTATCACCACAATCATCAGAGGGAGGGCAATTATTCGAGTCCAGACCTCCTGTGTAACTCGAAACTGGTAACATGTAAAGGCTTTTAACCACTTGTCCTCCGGAAGATTTACCCCCCTTCATACGGCACTGCATTACTTTAAGTGTGCAATTGTCAGGTAACCCCTTTGCGCCATCATCCTGGTACCATTTTTTAGAGCCAGCGATCGGCTTTCCAGGGAATGCCAACTGATGTGACTAAAAGCAGCTTGATTGTTATCCTGGAGGAGAGGGAGGGGACATCCCCCCTCCCGCCGCCTCCCGCCCCACCGGGAGACCCGATCCGCGATGCGTCACTTCCGTCGCGAGATAGACTGGCACGAAGCTGGAAACGGCTCTGTTCCAGTCTTCTCTCTGTAAACACGGAAGCGACGTCACAATGTCACTTCCGTTTTACTCGGCTGCCAATGGCGCCGGATTTTAAAACATATACAGTATTCAAAATCGCAGTTTTCGGTGATCTGAATACTTTGAAGTGTAAAGGAGGGATCGGGGGTCTTTTAGATCCCTCCATAAAGAGTATCTGTCACCACCTATTACTGTCACAAGGGACGTTTACATTCCTTGTGACAACAATAAAAGTGATCAAAATCGTATTTATTTTTTTAAAACACAATGTAATAATATAAAAATAAATAAGAAAAAAAAAGTGCCCCTGTCCCCGCGAGCTCGCGCAGCAAACAAAATGCATACAGAAGTTGCGCCCGCATATGTAAACGGTGTTCAAATCACACATGTGAGATATCGTCTCGATCGTCAGAGCGAGAGCAATAATTCTAGCACTAGACCTCCTCTGTACCACTAACCTGGTAACCGTAAAAAAAATTAAAGTGTCACCTATGGAGATTTTTAGTCGTAGTTTGTCGCCATTCCACAAGTGTGCGCAATTTTAAAGCGTGATATGTTTGGTATCTATTTACTCGGTGTAACATCATCTTGTACATTATACAAAAAAATTGGGCTAACTTTACTGTTTCGTTTTTTTTTTTAAATTCATGAAAATGTCTTTTCCCCCAAAAAGTTGTGTTTAAAACACCACAGCACAAATACCGTGTGATATTAAATATTGCAACAATCGCCATTTTATTCTCTAGGCTCTCTGCTAAAAATATATATATAATGTTTGGGGGTTCTAAGTAATTTTCTAGCAAAAAATATGGATTTTAACTTGTAAACAACAAATGTCAGAAATAAGAAATAAGAAATAATTAAAGTAACGCAGTGCCGTATGAAGGGGGGTAAATCTTCTGAAGGTGAAGTGGTTAAAAGCCTTTACAGGTTACCAGTCGTGCGACGCTGTACCCAAATAAAAGCGCTGTGCTGCCTGCTCAGTACCCGCCTATCAGTCTTATCAGCGCACATCAGTGGAGGAGAAAAATTAGCTGTTTGCAAAATTTTATGACATTTTTTTTTTTTTTTTCAAAATGTTCGGTCTTTTTTCGTCTGTTTAACAAAAAAATTAAAACCCCAGCGGTGATTAAATACCACCAAAAGAAAGCTCTATGTGTGTGAAAAAAATAATAAACATTTCATAAGGGTTCAGTGTAGCATGACCGCCCAATTGTCATTCAAAGTGTGACAGTGCTAAAAGCTGAAAATTGGCCTGGGCAGGAAGGGGGTAAAAGTGCCTGGTGGGCGAGTGGTTAAAGTAGATCTTTTTCCAAAATATTTGCGTTTGAAAAACTGCTGCGAAAATGCCTGGTGATATAAAAAATTACACCACCCACCGTTTTATTCTCTAGGGCCTCTGCTTAAACCAGTATGTAATGTTTGGGGGTTCTAAGTCATTTTCTAGCAAAAAAAAAAAAAAAAACTGCAAGGGTTAATTGTCCATTTATGTCCAAAGGAAGAATAAAAGGAGAGTTACTTACCTGATCCTCCTCCCCGCACCATCTGCACCCCAACACTACAAAGGTTATTGGTGACCAGAGCAGGGTCCATAGTCCTGCATTGGATGTCAGGACACCAAAGGACAGTCCACCGGGGGATGGTATGGGGGCACCTCCTGCTGGGGGAGGGGTGGAGGATCAGGTAAGTAAAATGGTTTCTCCTCAATATACTAGTGATTAATCATTACAGAGGAGCTGCAGATGGGCTTTAAGGGGAGAAGGAGAGACAAGTGAGATATGGAGGGGGGGTTCTCTTGTTACTTGTCCTGGGGGGGATGGGGGGTTCCGTCATGAACTTGCAAAAAGGGGTGATAATGGTCATGTTCCTAGGGGATGAGGATGAGCTCCATGTGGGGGAGGGGGGTCCCAGATGAGCTCCATGTGGGGGAGGGGGGGTCCCAGATGAGCTCCATGTGGGGGAGGGGGGTCCCGGATGAGTTCAATGTGGGGGAGGGGGTTCCCGGATAGGGTTGCCACCTGTCCAGGGATTGACCCGGACAGTTCGGGTTTGGAATCATGCGTCCGGGTTTCAGACCACACTATGGCTTCCCAGCAGGGTTGCTGGCTGCAGTTGTCTAATCTGAGAGTGTCTGTTACACTCTCTTTCACACTGCTCAAAGCCAACACTAACAATTCCCCCTCCCCCCACACACAGACAGGAGAGGAGAGAGGGCTCAATCTGTTCCTCTTCCCCCCACCCCTCTGTGTCTGCCCACACTCCAGTCCCCGGCGCTGTGCCTTTAGAAAATAAAAGTGTGGGCCGGAAATTTGAAGTCCAGCAGCCTCAGATACATCTGGATGAGAGGTGCTGACTGCCAAGGGGTGAGTGAGCTCACCATCCATCCCTGTCTGTGACTGAAGCCTTCCCCCTTCTCTCTCCTGCCTCTGGGTGAGTACACTAAAGGTAAATCAGAGTTCTCAGAGCACCCCTTACATCAGAGTTCCCCTTTACACCAGAGGCCACAGTGTTTCCCCTTACATCAGAGTCCTCTCCGTACATCAGAGTTCTCAGTGTTCCCCCTTAGATCAGGGTTACAGTCAGTGGCGGCTGGTGAAGTTTTAGGATGGGGGGGCGCCAGACCCCGCCCTTCCTTTTTGACCCCTCCCACTTGATGGAAATGGGCGTGGTTTCAGTGAAATTATGGGCGTGGCTCTAAGGTGGTGTGGTTAGCGTCTGAGATGAACGAGGGATGGAGGGAGAGGGCGAGGGAGAGAGGGACAGCAGGCCTAGATCCTACACAACAAAAGAAATGTGTATTCTACAAAGTTTAACAATCAGCAGATAAAGATACACCAAACACCTGGTGTTAGCGCTTCAATCATCCCGGCACCATGGTTGTTATGGTGTCAGGATGATTGAAGCTCATTATTACTATTATTACATTGTAATATAAAATGAAATCGTTCAACTCACCATAATGCAGAATCAGTGGGAGCCCCGAGTGTGTCACTAGCCACGTCGCCTGTCACCAGATGCCATCAGGTGTCCCCAGCAGTCCCTTCTTACATGCAGCCTGTGTCACATCAAATGCAGCCTCTGTCCCCCCCCCCCCCAAATGCAGCCTCTGTCCCCCCCCGCCCAAATGCAGCCTCTGCCCCCCCCAAAATGCAGCCTCTGTCCCCTTACATCAGAGTTGCCATCAGTGTCCCCCCACAGCATGTGTCCCCATCAGAGCCCCCCACAGCAGGGTGTCTCCATCAGAATCCCCCCACAGCAGGTGTCCCCATCAGAGCCCCCCACAGCAGGGTGTCTCCATCAGTATCCCCCCACAGCAGGTGTCCCCATCAGAGCCCCCCACAGCAGGGTGTCTCCATCAGAATCCCCCCACAGCAGGTGTCCCCATCAGAGTCCCCCCACAGCAGGTGTCCCCATCAGAGTCCCCCCACAGCAGGTGTCCCCATCAGAGTCCCCCCACAGTAGGTGTCCCCATCAGAGTCCCCCCACAGCAGGTGTCCCTATCAGAGTCCCCCCACAGCAGGTGTCTCCATCAGAGCCCCCCACCAGAGCCCCCCACAGCAGGTGTCCCCTATCAAAGCCCCCCACAGCAGGTGTCCCCTATCAAACCCCCCCACAGCAGGTGTCCCCTATCAAAGCCCCCCACAGCAGGTGTCCCCTATCAAAGCCCCCCACAGCAGGTGTCCCCTATCAAAGCCCCCCACAGCAGGTGTCTCCCATCAGAGCCCCCCACAGCAGGTGTCCCCTATCAAAGCCCCCCACAGCAGGTGTCCCCTATCAAAGCCCCCCACAGCAGGTGTCCCCCATCAAAGCCCCCCACAGCAGGTGTCCCCCATCAGAGCCCCCCACAGCAGGTGTCCCCTATCAAAGCCCCCCACAGCAGGTGTCCCCTATCAAAGCCCCCCACAGCAGGTGTCCCCCATCAGAGTACCCCCACAGCAGGTGTCCCCCATCAGAGCCCCCCACAGCAGGTGTCCCCCACAGCAGGTGTCTCAATCAGAGTCCCCCCACAGCAGGTGTCCCCATCAGAGTCCCCCCAAAACAGGAGTCGCCCATCAGAGCCTCCCACAGCAGGTGTCCCCCATCAGAGCCCCCCACCAGAGCCCCCCACAGCAGGTGTCCCCCATCAAAGTCCCCCCACAGCAGGTGTCCCCCATCAGAGCCCCCCACAGCAGGTGTCCCCCACAGCAGGTGTCCCCATCAGAGTCCCCCCAAAACAGGAGTTGCCCATCAGAGCCCCCCACAGCAGGTGTCCCCCATCAGAGCCCCCCAACAGCAGGTGTCCCCATCAGAGCCCCCAACAGCAGGGTGTCTCCATCAGAGTCCCCCCACAGCAGGTGTCCCCCATCAGAGCCCCCCACCAGAGCCCCCCACAGCAGGTGTCCCCCATCAGAGTCCCCCCCACAGCAGGTGTCCCCCATCAGAATCCCCCCCACAGCAGGTGTCCCCCATCAGAGTCCCCCCCACAGCAGGTGTCCCCCATCAGAGTCCCCCCCACAGCAGGTGTCCCCCATCAGAGTCCCCCCCACAGCAGGTGTCCCCCATCAGAGTCCCCCCCACAGCAGGTGTCCCCCATCAGAGTCCCCCCCACAGCAGGTGTCCCCCATCAGAGTCCCCCCACAGCAGGTGTCCCCCATCAGAGTCCCCCCCACAGCAGGTGTCCCCCATCAGAGTCCCCCCCACAGCAGGCGTCCCCCATCAGAGTCCCCCCCCACAGTAGGCGTCCCCCATCAGAGTCCCCCCCACAGCAGGCGTCCCCCATCAGAGTCCCCCCCACAGCAGGTGTCCCCCATCAGAGTCCCCCCCACAGCAGGTGTCCCCCATCAGAGTCCCCCCACAGCAGGTGTCCCCCATCAGAGTCCCCACCACAGCAGGTGTCCCCCATCAGTGTCCCCCCCACAGCAGGTGTCCCCCATCAGAATCCCCCCCACAGCAGGTGTCCCCCATCAGAGTCCCCCCACAGCAGGTGTCCCCCATCAGAGTCCCCCCACAGCAGGTGTCCCCCATTAGAGTCCCCCCACAGCAGGTGTCCCCATTAGAGTCCCCCACAGCAGGTGTCCCCATCAGAGTCCCCCACAGCAGGTGTCCCCCATCAGAGCCCCCCCACAGCAGGTGTCCCCCATCAGAGTCCCCCCCCACAGCTGGTGTCCCCATCAGAGCCCCCCACAGCAGGGTGTCCCCATCAGAGCCCCCCACAGCAGTTGTCCCCATCAGAGCCCCCCACAGCAGTTGTCCCCATCAGAGCCCCCACAGCAGTTGTCCCCATCAGAGCCCCCCACAGCAGTTGTCCCCATCAGAACCCCCCACAGCAGTTGTCCCCATCAGAACCCCCCACAGCAGTTGTCCCCATCAGAGCCCCCCACCAGAGCCCCCCCTCAGCAGGTGTCCCCCCGATTCTCCACACAGCGGTACTTACCTTCAGTCTCCTGCGGTGTCCTCCTCCTCACACTGGCAGCAGCATTCTTCTTGCTTCCTCTCTCGGGCACAATGAGAGAGAGAACCAGGAAGTGACATCTGCCTCAGGGCAGATGTCAATCAAATCTGAAGTGCCAAGTAGCTTCCGCCCGGCGCCTGTAGTATGTATTGCTATGGCTGAGCGGAAGCTACTCGGCGCTTCAGAAAACGCCCCAAGGCGGGCTAAACGCCCGCAAATGCAGCGCCACGTCTGCAATCTCGTGATTGCATAGACGTGGCGCTTCCTATAAGTGCACTGTGTCCGGCGTCGCACTGTATCCGGCGTCCGAACACAGTGCACTTAAGGACCTTTTTTTTCCTTTTTTTTTTTTTTTTAAAGGGCCAGTATTAAAAAACATTTTTTTTTTTTTTTATGACTTTTTTTTTTTTTTTTTTTGCTGCCTGGAGGGGGGGGGGGGGCGGCGCCCAGGCGCCCCCTATGGACGGGCCGCCACTGGTTACAGTGTAAGGGAACTCTGATGTAAAAGGGGAACTCTGTGGACTCTGATGTAAAGGGGGACTCTTGTGCCTAACTTCATTTGATTAGAAATGTTATTTAATTGCAAAATATGTGTATAGTTTATATATTTAAAAAAAGAGTTGCTGTGCACCGCTAAAGTGTTCGGGTTTGACTTGAAGAAAAGGTGGCAACCCTAGTCCTGGATGAGCTCCATGTGGGGGGGTCCCGGATGAGCTCAATGTGGGGGAGGGGGGTCCTGAATGAGCTCCATGTGGGGGAGGGGGGTCCTGGATGAGCTCCATGTGGGGGAGGGGGGTCCTGGATGAGCTCCATGTGGGGGAGGGGGGTCCTGGATGAGCTCCATGTGGGGGAGGGGGGTCCCAGGTGAGCTCCATGTGGGGGGGTCCCGGATGAGCTCCATGTGGGGGGGTCTCGGATGAGCTCCATGTGGGGGGGGTCCCGGATGAGCTCCCTGTGAGGGAGGGGGGTCCCGGATGAGCTCCATGTGGGGGGGGGGGTCCCGGATGAGCTTCATGTGGGGGAGGTTGGTCCCGGATGAGCTCCTTGTGGGGGAGAGGGGGTCCTGGATTAGCTCCATGTGGGGATGGGGGGGTCCCGGATGAGCTCCATGTGGGGGAGGGGTACCTAGACGTATTCTATTTATTACAATGAGATCTCACCTATAAATCTCTGCTTCCTCTGAGCCCGATCCATGTATATAGAACACAATAAATCCAGAAATCAGCGGCCTGCTTTTACTGCCCCCCATCCCCAGGTGTAGGATTGGGGTGTAGAGGAGATTCTGATAATCAGCGATGTTCTATGGTAGAAATCCCCACACTGCCCCCTATAGTGCCCCCTTCTCTGATCACCTCTACACAGAGGCACTAGGAAAGGTCTGCTGAATGTGGATGTGTGGTGGTGAGAGGGGGGATGGGCCCCTCAGTACACATCATAATACACATATTATCATTCCATGTGATATCATATGGAAATGGAAGGGGGTGTGGCTGATATGTCCTAGTTAGATATGGCACCTCATCCCAATGATTATTAGAAAAAAGGAACAAAGGGAATGGGGATTATCACAGTGCCAGACGACTCAAGAAATCATTAATAATAAAGTATTTTATTACATTAATATTGTAGACATACAAAACATACAAACAATTCATTAAAATCAAATAAGAAAAGGAGAGCACATTATAATTACTACTAGCCAGAATGGTCTTGGCCTGCTAAAGTTGTGCGTCAATTCTTCCCTACATGTTTCGCCAAACCATTGGCTTCTTCAGGGGAATAAGATGTGACCAATATAATAAATGTAGCTCTAAGAGGAAATTGAAAAATGCAAAGAATTAAACATAGATAGTACATAGCAACATGATTTAAATATGATGTGCGATAATGAAGAAGCAACATGGCATGAGGAGTCCCCCCCCCGTGAAAAAGAACCACCCCAAAACCCCAAATGACAATGCTCCCCTACCTACACCGATCTCACCAGTCGGCCGGGTCAGGACACACACCGCCCAGAGGCAGCAGCCCAGTTCCACCACAGTGTGGCTGCAGGGGGCAAAAAGGTGCATACTAGGATAGAAGAGAAATTAAAAATTATTTAAATAAACATAGGAACCAAACACATCCCATGTATAGGGCTAACATAGCTTCAATACCTACCAATGATAGTTGAAAAACTGAAGTCCAATACTAGGGCGCTGGAGAAACCAATAAAAATCCGATTGTGCAATAGGAAACACTTAGATTGAAGCTGTGGTATCAGAAAACAAAAAGGGAATTGCTACTATGAAAGAAGTGATCATTGGATATAAATCGAATAAAATCACAATGATCTCCAAAAGTAGACCATCATTTACACTTACCCAGGACAAAAACGATGCATGGCTAAGCTTCTAAATCAGATAAAGTATTGGAATTGATTGCTCATTAGGGATGAGCTTCGAGTTCGAGTTGAACTCATGTTCGACTCGAACATCGGCTGTTCCCCAGTTCGCCGAACAGCGAACAATTTGGAGTGTTCGCGGCAAATTCGAAAGCCGCGGAACACCCTTTAAAAGTCTGTGGGAGAAATCAAAAGTGCTAATTTTAAAGGCTTATATGCATGGTATTGTCATAAAAAGTGTTTGGGGACCTGGGTCCTGCCCCAGGGGACATGGATCAATGCAAAAAAAGTTTTAAAAACGTCGGTTTTTTTTCGGGAGCAGTGATTTTAATAATGCTTAAAGTGAAACAATAAAAGTGTAATATTCCTTTAAATTTTGTACCTGGGGGGTGTCTATAGTATGCCTGTAAAGGGGCGCATGTTTCCCATGACAGCAAAATGACATTTTAAAGGAAAAAAAGTCATTTAATTTCCGGTCCGACAATACACATAAAAGTTCATTGATAAAAACGGCATGGAAATTCCCCACAGGGGAACCCCTGAACCAAAATTATTAAAAAAAATGACGTGGGGGGTCCCCCTAAATTCCATACTAGGCCCTTCAGGTCTGGTATGGATATTAAGGGGAACCCCGCGCCAAAATAAAAAAAAATAAAATGGTGGGGGGTCCCCCTCAAAATTTATACCAGACCCTTCAGGTCTGGTATGAATTTTAAGGGGAACCCCGCGCCAAAATTTTAAAAAAATGGCGTGGGGTCCCCCCAAAAATCCATACCAGACCCTTATCTGAGCACGCAACCTGGCAGGGACGAGAGAGTGCCCCCCCTCCTGAACCGTACCAGGCCACATGCCCTCAACATTGGGGTAGCCCCCCAAAGCACCTTGTCCCCATGTTGATGAGGACAAGGGCCTCATCCCCACAACCCTATTCAATTTGTATTGGATTTACCTTAATTTGACTGCATATGGCTATTTTTATATTTTCCACTTTATGGAGAAAATATATTTTTAAATATGTAATTTTATGGAGATTTAAAAATGTTCATGAATATTAAATCTATACTATTCATATTATTTTTGTATGTAACTGATGACCCCATATGAAATAATGCACTACCTTGTTTATATTATATAATTTTTATTTTCTTTATTGTCTTTTGGTAGTGCCATCTAGTGGATTTTTTTCGGTATCATCCATAAACAGATTTTTACTGTTTAGAGCCCTGGGGCATGTGATGATATCTTAATAGGATATTTTTATTGTTTTTTGTACCCATCTTTAAACTGGCTCGTCATGGGATGCTACTCAGGTCGAGGCCTGGTTTAGCATTTGGATGTGGGTACCGTGACGTTAGTGATGTGGCTGCGTCCCGAGTGGTGCGTCATCTGACCTGGAATAGTCCCGTCATGTGTTGCTACCCATGTTGAGGCTTGGTCCAGTTCTCAGGTCTTACGCCGCGATATTCGTGACGAAATGACGTCGCGAACGACCGCGTCATCTGACTAATTCTAAAGCGAGACGTGGTTTCATCTCCTGGTTACAACGCTACGGAGATCTGATGCAGTGACGTCACGATTGAGCCTCATAACGAGGCTTGGATACGTTTTTATAATTTTTAATCCCCACTTTTATCATTTCAAATCCCTTTTTCTATTTACGTTGGGGAGCTTATGTGTGGCCTATTGCTTCCCACACACATATATATATGTATTTATGGACTACAACTATTCCGATTAGATTTACAAGGTTTAAGACACCTAATTTTGATTGACACTTCCGGTCTAACAACCGAAAGTGACACAAATAATGTTTACTTCCAGTATTATGCATTTTTCATGTAGGGTCCTTAGGGATTTATAAGCGGTAGTGTTTGTGGGGTCTGCACCCCAGATGATGGCTTTTTAGTTGAAACGCGTCGGGTGGACCCACACATATATACCTCTCTTGTTCCTGTATTTATTAAGCCTATTTAATGATCCTCTAACATGTGAGTTTACACTTGTTTTTCCTTTATTAAACCCTATTTAAAAGGTATCACGCTATGAAAATTTTTTATCTATCTCTGCATGGTTTTTGAACACCGAGCCTTTTGTCCTATCGGAATACTATCTCCAATTCGATGTTTGAAAACGTCTGTGCCAAGTTGGTGGTTTGATCCAAGACCTGTCGTTCCAGTTTAGCCCGGTGTATCCATCAAGTCAGTTGACTCACAAGCCTGTATGACTTGGGGGGCGTAAGCCTCTCAAGGTCATCCACATCTGGCAAGCCTCCTTTTGTTCACTGGTGGTGGCCCATTTGTTATCACAGTTTCTTTGGAGTATCAACGCCGTGCAAATATCTGCCTAAGTGTGTTTTGGATCATCCTCGGACTTGTCAAATTTATATGTACTTGTCAAATCTAAAAACATACTTGCTAGCTTTGTTCTTCATATTCACATCAAAATTGTTATTTATTGTGGTATAATTGTTTTATTTATGTATTTAGTCACTTTTTATTGACTCTACTAACGTTTATAGTAGGTCATTTATTGATTTTTTACATATCATGTTGTTTATTTAGCATGAGTCACTTATTCAGCATGAGTCACTTTTTTCACTAAGGTAGACCCTTTATGCACCTTTATGTGTACCCTTTTTCATAGTAGGGTACTCGTTTAGTACTTTTTTACCTTTCATGGTCAAATTTAATATTTATGTATGGTATAATATCGCTACACTTTTTTACACCTACTAAAATCACATATTGCACATGCCGTTATAGCTGAAGGAGTCTGACTGGTTCCGCATAATATAAATGCCGGGGCTAAGCGGACCCATATATTAAGAACAAGTGGACCGTGTGTACATACATGTAAAGGAATCATGTGCAGAACAGGCATAAAAAAACACATTAATTGATAAAATATCAAATGCATAAAAATGGTATAAAAGTCAATGAAAAATCATTTAAAAACAATCAAATCTTGGATCAATATCAATATCATGATAATCATAAAAATCATACTTAAAACTAGAAAGACCAGAGGTGCATGCGCGGCAGCTCCATGAACGGTCGCTCGTCCTGAGAGCTCCGCTCCACTCCGGCCTGCATCCACCGCCTCAGCTACAATAAGCGGCGGAACCAGCTCATCGGACCCCCTCCTCACCCCCCGGAGTCCTGAGGGACCCCCTCGCATGATCGGGGGCTCAGCTAGACGGGACCTATCCCGATTCCTGAATCCTGGCCTGCGGATCGCGGCCTGTTCGAAAATGGTGGCCGCCGGCGCAACACGAGGCTCCACAAAGAATCCAGCGGCATCCTTGGAAGACTTCCCACCCCTGCCTTCACACAAAGACAGGATGAATCCTCCAACTGTGAGTAATCCCCAGGATGGGATATTTCCAACATCCCCCACAGACTCATTAGGCTGCAGCCCTATGGAAGTCCCCCCCTAACCCAGATGGAGGAGAGCTGCCCCACATCCAGCCCTCAGACTGATCCCCCTGTGCCTATCCCCACTGAATTTGCAGCCCTCATGGACATTTTTTCTAATATGCTATCCAGAGGGTTAGCACACAATGCCTCACAAATCACCACCACTATACAGGCAGATCTGCAGCAACTGGGCATGAGAATTGAAGCAATTGAATCAAATCACAGCAGTTGCCAACCAGAACACTGACAGGATGCAAGATTTACATGACCAACTGGACATGGCGTACTCAAAACTCAATGACCTCGAAAATAGGTCTCGTAGATACAATTTTAGGTTAAGAAGCCTTCCAGAATCGTTTAAGGACACAGATAAAATCGTTCGCTCCTTCATCAAACACTTACTTCCGGACATTCCAGACTACAGACTGGAATTAGACCGAGCTCACAGGGCCTTACAACCTCCGCGCCAAGATGGCCTGCCCAGAGACATTGTGGTTAAACCCCACTTCTTCAGAGTTAAAGAAGAAGTTATGCACAAAGCAAGGGAAACGGAAAATCTCTCCTTCCAAGGATATCCGATTCAAATTTTTGCGGATCTTTCCCCCTTCACGAGACGAAGATCCTTAAAGCCTCTCTTGAGTAGCCTATCACAAAAATCGATCGCTTACAGATGGTCGTTCCCTTTTCGCCTCAACTTTGCCTACCTAAATAAATCATATAGCTTCTCAAACTTTGGAGACGGAGAAAGGTTGCTGTTGCAACTAGGCCTTATTTCACACTCGCCTGCTCCACCTGCTGTTATGGATCCCAGAACACCTCAATCAGCGAAAAGACCACCACCCTCAAGTCCCATTCAACCCTTATGGCACAAGCAACAAGCCAAGAGATCCAAAGATGGCCGCCCTCCTTAAAGAACAGTCTACTATCAACAGAGCCATTTTTTTTTTTTCTCCCCAGGACCGCCTGCGGTAGTCTTCTGAAAATGGGACGCTGACTTCCTAAGACCCCGTTTTCCCCTGGCAGAACCTTAGCCAGAATCTCTAAAATGTTTTCTTTTTTTTCGATTCTGAGACGTTTTCTTTTTGCTTCATTTTTCTCAGGTCTCCTTTCAGTATGGGTTTTTTTTTTTTATGGTTCTATTATTGGTTTTATTTTTGGCGGTTTGGCCGGAGTGGCTGCACTTCGCCTCCACGAGTTTCGGAGTGGTATTTTCCCCCACTCGGAGACACCTCCATGACCCCATTTTTGGGGTTTTTTGTTCTAAGGGAAAACCTTGCAGGAGGCGACTACCCGCCTTTCCCTCCTGTAGGGGTCCTTGATTGTTATCCAGTTATAATTAGAATGTTTTCTTGGTTATGGCTTTTGTTTCATATTGCTTTTGACATGTCTTGTCTCTCCCTCTCAGGGTCAACCTTACTCAATTTCCTCCCCTCCTCCTCTCTCCTGTCCCCGGAGTCACTCAGGAGCCCCACGAGGCAACTACAACTTGGAATCCCAGGACCTCAGGCCATGAAGGCTTGGACGCAAGTACAACTCTTGAAATCCCAGGTAGGCACTTATTGTGTGATGCGCTCATCCCTCCCTCTGATCCATGCTCTCTGACACACTTATACCTCCTCACCCCCTCTGCATAGCCACGCACAATGTGCAGGGAATGAATTCTCCAGTCAAAAGACGCAAACTATTTAACCTCTACAAATCACAAAAAATTGAAATTCTTTTATTATAAGAAACTCACTTTCCATCCTCATACAACCCCTCTTTCTTACATGGTCACTACACTCAGTTTTTTCTCTCCAATGCTGACAATAAGACTAAAGGGGTCGCTATTTGCTTTGCAAAACACCTTAAATTTTCCCCCTCTAAAGTTATTAAAGACCAAGCGGGCAGGTATCTACTAGTAAAAGGCACGATTGAGGAATCAATGCACTCATTTATTTCTTATTACGCCCCGAACAAGGGCCAGGCTTCCTTCTTCTCCACAATGATGTCCACACTAGGCCCACAACTTGAGGGGAAAATAATAATGGGAGGAGACACAAACCTCCCTTTTGATATTTCTCTGGACAAATCGGGGTCTGGACCTCCTCGCTCTAGAAAACCCCCAAAACAAAGTACTAAAATAGCCTCCACACTGTGTTCTCTAGGCCTCGTGGACATCTGGAGAGAAATGAATCCTAGGTCCAGGGACTTCACACATTATTCCGCCCCACACCACCTCTACACCAGAATCGACCATATTTTTATTCAATCACATAACATCCCCATGGCCATCAAAGCAGGTATTAGGGACACCCCTATTTCAGACCACTCAGCGGTTATCTTATATATGCAACAATCCCCCAACCCGGGCAACAAATTTACTTGGCGCCTTAATGAAGGGCTCCTAAGTGACCCAATCCAATGCTCGATTTTAGCAAAAGAAATACAGGAATACTTCCGTTTAAACGATACTGAAGAGGTCTCTCCGGAGACATTGTGGGCTGCCCATAAGGCAGTCCTCAGAGGGAAAATTATTCAAATTTCCACTAATCTTAAGAAAGAACGCACGGTTGAAACCAACAATCTTCGGTTAAAATTCCAAGCTCTGTGTGGAGCCCATAAACGGAACCCCACCAAGGATTCTCTAGAGGCGCTGGAAAATGCGCAGACTTCTTTAAACCTGGCCCTTAACTCCGAGGCTGAGAAACAGCTCCGGTGGTCGGGAGCCCGTTTCTACTACCAAACTGATAAAATAGGAGCTAAATTAGCAGCCAAATTGTCACCAAGACCGCGATCGTTTGCCTTCCCCAAAATTCGCACTCAGTCAGGTGATCTTTCCCAAAACCCAAAACGTATAATGGAAACATTCCACAACTTTTACACTTCACTATATAAAAAAGAAAAAATAACATCTAACCACTCTATAGCGGACTTCCTAGACGACCTATCCCTTCCCAAACTATCTCCTGACCATTCAGACCTACTAGATGATCCAATCACTGACTCAGAAGTGCTCAGGGTAATTAAGCATCTAAAACAAAACTCAGCCCCGGGCCCTGACGGCTTCTCCGTTGGATATTATAAAAAATTTGGTCCCATATTAACCCCGTACTTATTCAAATTTTTTAACTCTCTCAGGTCTGGCTCTCCCCTGGATAAAGCTCTAAATCTTGCCTTTATATCGGTCATTCCAAAACCCGGCAAAGATACAACTATGGTCGCTAATTATCATCCTATCTCCTTAATCAACAATGATTTAAAAATCTTAACTAAAGTTCTCTCCAATCGGCTAGCGTCCTGCATAGCTCTCTATGTCAATAAGGACCAGGTGGGCTTCAAGGACCCGACCAGATCAGGAGAGCAGTTGACATTATTTCGCTACTCAAATCTCAATGGGACGGGGTCCCCCCACATAATGGGTATCTATTATCCATCGACCTGCAGAAGGCTTTCGACACGATTACCTGGCCCTACTTATTCCAGGTACTGGAACGTTGGGGCTTTGGTCCAAGTTTCATGAGCATCCTTAGAGCCCTGTATTCTGGCCCAAGTGCACAGGTCAGACTGCAGGGATACTACTCCGAGCCCCTGACTATAGAAAGGGGTACCAGACAGGGGTGCCCTCTCTCCCCCCTTCTATTCGCCATAGCTATGGAATCCCTGGCTATTGCGATTAGGAATCATCCCGACATTAAAGGGGTGATGTGTGGCAAACGTGAGCATAAATGCGCCCTTTTTGCTGACGATTTGCTGCTCTTCATGACATCCCCTCTGATGTCCACTCCTAATATCTTCTCTTTACTTGATAAGTTTGGTGAGATATCTGGTCTGCGAGTTAACGTATCCAAATCCTCCGCCCTGAACATTACGGTCCCCCCCAATGTCCTCAGTAGCCTACAAAACCACTTCCCATTTTCCTGGAACGAGGCCTCTCTCCCTTACCTAGGTGTCCATCTCACGGCAAGTATAGCCTCCCTCTATTCATCAAACTACCCGGCCATCTTCCGCAAATTAATATTGGACCTCTCCCTCTGGGATACACATAATTTATCCTGGCTGGGCCGTGTTAATGCGGTCAAAATGACCCTCCTCCCCCGTATACTTTACTTATTCAGATCCTTGCCCATCCCAATCCATAAATCGCAAGTACACCCACTCCAGTCCAAAATCATAAAATTCATCTGGGGCCCGAAGGGAGGTCGTTGCGCACAACATATCTTATTAAGGCCTAAATCACAAGGGGGTCTAGCACTTCCTAACATTTGGTGGTACTATCAAGCAGCTCAGTTGGCTCAGATCTCCACCGTATACTCAAAGGGTCCGAAACCTGACCGACTTTATAAATTTCCCTCCTTGATTTCCTCCCTCAAACCCCTAACACATATTTTTCATAACCCCGATTTTCCGCCTGGAATGAACATCTTAGCATTTAGTTGGTGGCTGAATAAGTGATTACTTAGAATAGGGAACTATTTCACCTCCACAGGCCCTCTCTCTCTAGCATTCTGTACTAGTAAGCTTGAAATGCCTCAGGCTGAACGTTTTCGTTTTATGCAAATACAACACTTCCTTCATTCCTTTTGGCCAAATAAATCTATACCTCCCTCAATAACGAATTATGAATCTTGGTGTGTGGGTGCCATAGATCAGAGAGGGGGGATCTCCGTCATATATGCCTCGCTTGCTTCAGTAGCGTCCAAGCCTCCATACGCCTTATCCTTGGAAAAAGACCTGGATATCTCTTGGGATAGAGACCAATGGTTCTCCTGCTTTCAGCGCTCTTTTAAAGGAATATTAAACGTTTCCCTCATGGAGGGCAGCATTAAGGTGCTCATGAGATGGTACAGG
Organism: Lithobates clamitans; assembly: GCA_037952925.1. Lineage (NCBI taxonomy): Eukaryota > Metazoa > Chordata > Amphibia > Anura > Ranidae > Lithobates > Lithobates clamitans. The sequence goes on from JBBGZY010001859.1 coordinate 409,396, forward strand.
GTTCCCTCTCTTCTTGCAAAGATATATCCTGATGCTTCCCCGCTGTGTTTCCGAGGTTGTAACCATGTAGGGACACTGTACCACGTATGGTGGTCCTGCCCACGCATAAGGAGTCTATGGAACAAAGTATTCTCAGTAATACGTAAAGTATCCGCTGTCCAGATTCCCCAAAATCCAGAGACAGCCCTTCTGAATATGAAAGTGGAAAAGGTAGATAAATATACTCAAAAATTGATCTTTTTCATCCTTCTGGGCACCAAAATCACAATAGCCTCTTGTTGGAAAAAAAGCAGGGTCCCTTTCGCAGCGGTGAAGCATAAAATATCCTGGATTATGGCACAAGAGAAGGTAGTTAGCATTATACAAGACAAAGCCCGTATTTTCAAACTAACCTGGGAACCTTGGGCCAATTTTTGCCGTATTTCCTTATGTCCTGGCGTAAGATTATCAGGGCAACAGGCTCTCTGAGTGACTCCACTGATACACCTCCTCTAGTGTGATTATTTTCTCACCATCCTCCCTTCTCCTTCTCCCGGTCTTCATTCCCCCTCCTCTTATTCCCTCAGACTCTCGGATTAATGTCTCTGAAGGTAGTTTGACCCTGATACTTACCTATTTATATTTCCTTGGAGAGTTCAGGTAATGCCTTAATTTTCCCTGGACCCCCGAGTCTAGGGCTTTTCTGTTGAAATTACCTCTCCTTAAGTTAGAGGATACGTAGCTAAGTTGGTTATATCACTGGTTAATAGACACTAGCGAGGCAGGGAATCCCATGTTTCTAGACTGGAACAATATTTTTGGACGCCCCTGGTGGGGGAGGATGTGGCCGAGATTGAGGGTTTGGGGGGATGGGGAGGTCCTAAGCCCGCAGTGTGTTCCCCTATGGGGCGGGCGGCGGAACCTCGCCTGCTCCCTGAACCCCTACAAATACAAGAAAGATCCTGCTTTTCCATACAGCCGCAGCTCCCTCCCCAGCCTAGCGATATCCCTGCCTCCCCTAGTCTTCTGTCCATGCAGAATGCTCTTCCTATCTCACTCTAGCTACTGAGACTTGACAACCCAAGCTTATACGTTTGACATGTTCTAAGTATTTGCACAAACGTTATTCTATTTCATTTTTCTCACTGGTACGCCCTGCAGTATGAGGCTCCGCCTCGGATTTATTTGTACCTTTTGTTCCCTTATACCTTTATCCTATGTACTGTTTGATACAAATGTTTTGTCTGACACTTTTATTAATAATAAAAATTTATTGAAAGTAAAAAAAAAACTAGAAAGACCTGGCCATCAAAGGGTTAACTGTGTGCCTAGCCAGTGCTTTTGTACTGTGGGGGAGGTGCTTTTACTAAGGGAAGGCACAGATTCTGCAAAGCCGGGAACACAGAACACAGGATCAATGCCTTCCTTACTGACAGAATGGCAATCTGCCTTGTTTACATAGGTAGATCGCAGTTCTGCCTGTGTACTGAACAATCTATGGATGCTAGCGGTACCCACCGCTGGGCTCCCGCTGTGTGTGATCACAGGGGGAGTGGGCCGCCAGTGGTGCGTGTGAGCGCCCCAGACCTGGAAGTTCCAAATCACTCACTAGGTACATGATTTGGCGCAGAGCGGCCGACCTGACACAGAATACCTATGGTGAGTGGTCTGCAACTGGTTAAGCAGAGGCCCTAGAGAATAAAATGGTGGGTGTAGCAATTTTTTATGGATATGCATAGAGAAAGGTCCCGAACACTGCACTTTAGAGCCTTTAGAGAACATGTGAAAGCAGCCTGAGCCAGCTTCATCCAAAGCCACGCCCCCCAAGACGTATAACCTCACCCACGGGGCTTAATCATGGAGGTGAGGAATTAGATGGACCCCTGCCCAACCAGCACCCATTGCAGGAAACACCAGATGGATTTACCAGAGCGGAGACCTCAAGTTTTAGGAGGTTGCAAACCCAGAAGAAGGCCAAATACGTACATGTATGTGATAATGTCTGTACCTGCCATCCGCTTGCAGTATATTTACTGTGAGCCGCGGGCAGGTGGCTAAAGTGTAAACGAGGCTACATTTCTTTTTTTGTTTTTTGATTTTTTTACTGGGTCCAATCAGGAAGACCTCTCACTTCCTGTTTTGGTGAAAACGCTAGGATTTTGGAACTCTAATGTCTAATGTTGGTGACATTAGGTTTGGCTATGCAAACACTTGTTGATTTAAAGCACAGGTTCAAACCGCTGAAGGACCGCTCCATGTACATATACTGCAGCAGGACGGCCCTTAAGCGCAAAATCACGTACTTGTACGTGATTTTTTTCTTCGGCTCGGGGGTGTGTGCCGCCAGAGCCCCGCTCCCTCTGTGATTGGGCACAGCAGGAGCCAATCAGCGGGTCCTGCAGACCCGATGTCCACAGGAAACTCAGTGATCTTTCTGAGAGAGGCAGAACGGCGGTCTGCCTATGTAAAGACAGATCGCCGTTCTGCTAGTAAGAAGGACAGAGATCTTGTGTTTCTGCTAAGCACCAAAAGAAAGCTCTATTTGTAGGGAAAAAAAGGACATCAATTTTATTTGGGTACAGTGTCGCATGACCGCGCAGTTTTCAGTTAAAGCAACGCAGTGCCGTTTTGCAAAAAAATGGCCTGGTCATTAAAAAGGGGTAAACCTTCTGGAGCTAAAGTGGTTAAAGACAAGAAAGATGCAGCATATAGTGGACATAAAGAGGGATTATACTTTGCTCTCTAGTGGCTTTTACTTTCTCTTCATTCCAGCTCTGCAGCCTATTCAAGAATCTTCAGTATTTAACACTTGCAGGATGGTTGGATGCCTGTCTCCCCTGCTGCATTGCTGTGGTTTCATCCTCCAACTGCTCTTTCAATAAAGGACTCAGCAGTGACATAACAATTGGAGGAAGGAGTCACATGTGGTGGGGAACAAAGAAATATGACACAATGATTTGTAGACTGACAGAGTCTGTGGGGCTGAAAGAGGATTGCTAGGAGATGGGTTGTTGGGGGAATGGAGAATAAGGTAAGCAAAAGTTCTTTTACTCTCCCCTAGCCTGAATTAGCAGTTAACCCTTGTAGTGAGGGCACAGAGCTCCACTGCAAGTGAGAATGTTTTGGTTCACTGTCAGATGGGCTTTAAAGAAACATGAATGTTAACGAAATGAGGTGGACAGCTTCCGCAATTCCCCGCCATAGAAGCTAATGGCAGAGTAATCCCAACAATCCTGAAATGAATCCAGAATCGATGAAACATTGAGGAGCTGAAAGAAGAGATGTAATCCAGTACCATGTGTGGGCCTTTGACCTCCTCTAGCATGAAGTGCACACCTTCTCCTCTCCCCATGTGAGTGCAAAGGAGGAGAATTCAAGCCTGATATTTTGTGTACAGAAGTGTGTAAGAAACATGTTCATACGCCTCCTGCTTCCCTCCTATCCAGGCATATTGTCAGGACATGTAGTAAGTTATATAGAACACGTAGTGAAGGCATACAGTACTGTCAGGACATGAAAGGAAATTGTAGGACACAAAAGTGAAGGCCGCCAGATCCTGCCCCCCCCACACATGAATGAGTATAGGGTACATCATAACCCTACCCATTCACCTGGAAAAAAAAGCGTCAAAAATAATACACACTACACAGGGTTTTAAAATAATGTATTGGGCAGCTCCAGTGGTCTCTTCCTTCTTCTCCGCGCTCTCCTCCCGCTATCCGGTCATCTTCTGCCGGGTTCTTCTGCTCTTTTGCTAGCTCTTGCCCGCTCTTCTTGGTCTTCTCTTGTTGACACGACGCTCTCTCCCACTGTAAAACTGTGTGCGTGCGCAACTTATATAGGCATGGGGCGGGGTCACCGGGTGATGTCATCCAGTGACCCCGCCCTCTTATGATGTCGCCCCTTGGGGCATGATGGGACGGTGGGCGGGGTCATCAGATGACATCATCTGGTGACCCCGCCCCATGCTTATATAAGTCGTTGCGCACCTCGCACACTGCATTACAGAGGGGGAGAGCGTCATGTCAACATCAGAAGAAGGGAAGAAGACCGGGCAAGAGCTAGCAAAAGAGCAGGCAAAACAGCAGAAGATAGCTCTGGAGGACCGGCACAAAACACCAGACAGAGGGAGAAAAAGAACCAGGGAAGAAGACCAGGCAAGAGCTAGCAAAAGAGCAGAAGATAGCTCTGGAGGCCCGGGAGAAGAACCAGGGAAGAAGACCGGGCATGGAGCTAGCAAAAGAGCAGAAGATCGCTCTCTAGGCCCAGGAGAAGATCTAGAGAAGAGGGAAAAAGACCAGGAATAAGGGCTAGAAGAAGATAGCGGAGGAGGCCCGGCACAAGACATAGAGGCAGAGAAACACTTAACGAGGGTTAACGCTGTTTGCCAAGAACCAAGCAGACCGCTCCTAAGTCCACCGGAGGGAAAGCTCCCCGCAAGCAACTGCCCACCGCCATACCCAAAGACATTGGCACTCCGCGAAGAGAGGGCACAATACCCCCACCACCGACATCCTCATCACCCCCCTACAACACAAAGGCTCTTCTCTGAGCCACCACATCCTCCTCACAAAGAGCTCCATACTATCTCATCACCACTACATCATACAAATACTCCTCACCACATCTCTACACCCCCCCATCACACCGCACTCACATCTCTAACATTTCTAAGATGATTACAAAGTAACAATTCACACTTCTCTAGGAAGGAGATCTTTTCTCGTGCCGATCTCTTCCCACCACAATACAATATATAGGAGAGGAAAACAAGACACCTTCCTAGAAAGATTCTCTTCATATCTCTAGACTTCCCTCATCATTACCAGGAGATCGGGAAAGAAAACCTGTTCAAGAGAAATACAAAGTCCTCTCCTCCCCTCCTGTACACAGATCCCGGGATCACCTCTTTCTCAGCTCCGGTGTAGAAATCATACAACTGACTAGTAAGAAATCTCACACTCACTATTCATTCTTCTGTATGAAGACGAGATTTCCTCTCCCCGATCTATCACCGGAATCTCTCCTCTGCTATTCTACAACTTTCTCCAATCTCCCCCCTCACACACACACCGATCACATTGTTACACCTTCCCATCAGCACATTTTACACTCTTTCTTTATTTCTTCTCATTTATTATCTACAGAAGACAATTATTGGCACCCTGGAGAGAGTTGTACATTTCTCATTACAAGCGTCAAATTATTTTATATGTCAGCCAATCAGCAGATAGTGATCTGTACGGTGAGTGCACAACTCCATCATCTGCAAACTGCACAGCGATGAGATTTGAGCGAGCAATTTGAAAATATTCCGATCAGCCAATCACATCCTCTTGTGGTTCCTGTGTCAGCCAATAAGATCTTTTATATTATCATACGGGGAGTTTTCTAAAAGCGGGGCCGGGAGATCAAATTTTAATCCAAATGTGACATCGGGGGTGCTAATCCTCTTCATGTTATTTGTGGGTGAAAATATGGAATTCTATTCTATGACAGTGAAGAGTCCATTCTCCGCATAACACAATGTTTTTGTTGCTGATCATTCTAACATGTCCGAAAAAAAAATGTTGACGGATTCTCTCCTTGGTTAAAAAAATTATATATATATATATATATATATATATATATATATATATATATAATTTTTATTTTTCTTTATACAGTATATTTTCTGAGTAGGCTATATAGATAGCCGTGTAGTAAAATGTGACAATAAATTTGAATGACAATATATTTATCATGATGAAATAATTATACATCACCACCAGAATAAACTACTTACTAGTCTGCTGTGTGTAGTGGCTACAAACTTACAATTGTCATAATGAGCAAAGATTGATAAATAGTACATGAAATATGACATGTTCTCATCAGATGACACCTTTGTATCTCTAACAATCTCCCCCATCACATCACACAAGGATCTCAGGTCTCCGGCTGATGTTTTTGTTCCAGGCTCCTTCTACTCAGCTATAGATGAGCAGAGTTCTGTATTAGAGGGAAATGTTTCCTGATCTTCACTCTTCACTCATCTAATGTGAAGATGATTGTAGTGGGAGATGTGAGAAGATTGTTTTCTGATGAGAATGTGTGTAGAAAAGCAGGTAGAAGGAAGAATGGGACACACACTCAGGAGGATGGATGTGTTTGCAGCCTTTGTGTTCAGCCTCCTGAGCAGATCATGAGAGCGGTAAGTGACAGATCGATAAGTGACAGTCCAGTGAGCAGATCGGGTCCCCAATGAAGATTGGACATCCTTCCATTTCTTATTATAATCGTTTTTCTCTCTATCAGGGGAACACAAGAGAGAGAAGATTCCCCTACACTGGAGGGACAGTCAGTGGGCGTGTCTAACGTGTAACCAATAGCAGTGCAGAAGGCAAGTTCTATATTAACCAATAGAAGTGCAGAACGTCTCTATATAAGCCAGAGCACCACACAAACATGGTATTGATCTTTTTTCAAAAACGCGTTGAGAATCATGACGGAGACTGAGAGCGCCCCAGCCGCCGCTCCTCCAGCGGAGCCCGCCGCCAAGAAGAAGGCGACTAAGAAGGCGGCAGCCGGAGGAGCCAAGAAAGGCAGCAAGAAGCCGTCCGGTCCCAGCGTGTCCGACCTCATCGTCACAGCCGTGGCCGCTTCCAAGGAGCGCAGCGGGGTCTCCCTGGCCGCCCTCAAGAAGCTCCTGGCCGCCGGAGGATACGATGTGGACAAGAACAACAGCCGCCTCAAGATCGCCATCAGGGCGCTGGTGACTAAGGGGAGCCTCGTCCAGGTCAAAGGACATGGAGCCTCCGGATCCTTCAAGATCAACAAGAAGCAGCAAGAGGGCGACAAGGCCAAGAAAGTCACCAAGAAGAAGCCATCGGCTGCGGCCAAACCCAAGAAACCTGCGGCCGCCAAGAAGCCAGCCAAGTCCTCCAAGAAGAAAGTTCCCAGCAAAGCAGCCAAGAGCCCCAAGAAGGCCGCCAAGAAACCGGCAAAGGCTGCAGCTTCTCCCGCCAAGAAGGCGACAAAGAGCCCCAAGAAGCCCAAAGCTGCAGCCAAGCCGAAAAAAGCCGCCAAGAGTCCGGCTAAGAAGGCGGCTAAACCCAAGACAGCAGCCAAGCCCAAGAAGGCCGCTCCGAAGAAGAAATAAAGGCGGATAACTCCGTCATCTCCACCCCCCAAAGGCTCTTCTCAGAGCCACCTACCTCCTCCTAACAGAGCTACACCGACCTACCTACACCCACCTCCTCCTAACAGAGCCACACCTACCTACCTACACCCACCTCCTCCTAACAGAGCTACACCTACCTACCTCCTCCTAACAGAACCACACCTACCTACCTACACCCACCTCCTCCTAACAGAGCCACACCTACCTACACCCACCTCCTCCTAACAGAGCCACACCTACCTACCTACACCCACCTCCTCCTAACAGAGCCACACCTACCTACCTACACCCACCTCCTCCTAACAGAGCCACACCTACCTACCTACACCCACCTCCTCCTAACAGCTACACCTACCTACCTACAGCCACCTCCTCCTAACAGAGCTACACCTACCTACCTACACCCACATCCTCCTAACAGAGCCACCCCAACCTACCTACACCCACCTCCTCCTAACAGAGCTACACCTACCTACCTACACCCACCTCCTCCTAACAGAGCCACAGCTACCTACCTACACCCACCTCCTAACAGAGCCACAGCTACCTACCTACACCCACCTCCTCCGAACAGCCACACCTACCTACCTACACCCACCTCCTCCTAACAGAGCCACACCTACCTACCTCCTCCTAACAGAACCACACCTAGCTACCTACACCCACCTCCTCCTAACAGAGCCACACATACCTACACCCACCTCCTCCTAACAGAGCCACACCTACCTACCTACACCCACCTCCTCCTAACAGAGCCACACCTACCTACCTACACCCACCTCCTCCTAACAGAGCTACACCTACCTACCTACACCCACGTCCTCCTAACAGAGCCACCCCAACCTACCTACACCCACCTCCTCCTAACAGAGCTACACCTACCTACCTACACCCACCTCCTCCTAACAGAGCTACACCTACCTACCTCCTCCTAACAGAACCACACCTACCTACCTACACCCACCTCCTCCTAACAGAGCCACACCTACCTACACCCACCTCCTCCTAACAGAGCCACACCTACCTACCTACACCCACCTCCTCCTAACAGAGCCACACCTACCTACCTACACCCACCTCCTCCTAACAGCTACACCTACCTACCTACAGCCACCTCCTCCTAACAGAGCTACACCTACCTACCTACACCCACATCCTCCTAACAGAGCCACCCCAACCTACCTACACCCACCTCCTCCTAACAGAGCTACACCTACCTACCTACACCCACCTCCTCCTAACAGAGCCACAGCTACCTACCTACACCCACCTCCTAACAGAGCCACAGCTACCTACCTACACCCACCTCCTCCGAACAGCCACACCTACCTACCTACACCCACCTCCTCCTAACAGAGCCACACCTACCTACCTCCTCCTAACAGAACCACACCTAGCTACCTACACCCACCTCCTCCTAACAGAGCCACACATACCTACACCCACCTCCTCCTAACAGAGCCACACCTACCTACCTACACCCACCTCCTCCTAACAGAGCCACACCTACCTACCTACACCCACCTCCTCCTAACAGAGCTACACCTACCTACCTACACCCACGTCCTCCTAACAGAGCCACCCCAACCTACCTACACCCACCTCCTCCTAACAGAGCTACACCTACCTACCTACACCCACCTCCTCCTAACAGAGCCACCCCAACCTACCTACACCCACCTCCTCCTAACAGAGCCACATCTACCTACCTACACCGTCTAGATGAGTTGATATGTTCCCATCACACATTGTACATTTATCCCTTGCAGGAAATCTCAGATTACATTTTTATGATAAATCCCACAAATGATTACTAGAGATCCTGTAGATCGGAAATCCCTCCTGCTATAAAGGATCTTTTCAGGGGCCCCACCCCACACATCTGTCATGTGCAGATAGGAGACCTGGAGGTCCCCGACAATTCCCGCACAGTCTGTGGGATCTCCTGGGGGAGATGTAACAATGTGATCGGTGTGTGTGAGGGGGAGATTGGAGAAAGTCGTAGAATAGCAGAGGAGAGATTCCTGTAAAAGATCGGGGAGAAGAAATCTCGTCTTCATACAGAAGAATGAATAGTGAGTGTGAGATTTCTTACTAGTCAGTTGTAGGATTTCTACACCGGAGCTGAGAAAGAGGTGATCCCGGGATCTGTGTACAGGAGGGGAGGAGATGACTTTGTATTTCTCTTGAACGGGTTTTCTTTCCCGATCTCCTGGTAATGATGAGGGAAGTCTAGAGATATGAAGAGAATCTTTCTAGGAAGGTGTCGTTTTCCTCTCCTATATATTGTATTGTGGTGGGAAGAGATCGGCACGAGAAAAGATCTCCTTCCTAGAGAAGTGTGAATTGTTACTTTGTAATCATCTTAGAGATGTGAGTGTGGTGTGATGGGGGGGTGTAGAGATGTGGTGAGGAGTATTTGTGTGATGTAGTGGTGATGAGATAGTATGGAGCTCTTTGTGAGGAGGATGTGGTGGCTCTGAGAAGAGCCTTTGTGTGGTGGGGTGATGAGGATGTTGGTCGGGGGGGTGTATTAGGCCCTCTCCCCGCGGATGCGGCGTGCCAGCTGGATGTCTTTGGGCATGATGGTGACCCTCTTGGCATGGATGGCGCAGAGGTTGGTGTCCTCGAAGAGTCCTACGAGATAAGCCTCGGAGGCTTCCTGCAGAGCCATGACGGCGGAGCTCTGGAAGCGCAGGTCGGTCTTGAAGTCCTGGGCGATCTCTCGGACGAGGCGCTGGAAGGGCAGCTTGCGGATGAGCAGCTCGGTGGATTTCTGGTAGCGGCGGATCTCTCGGAGAGCCACGGTGCCGGGCCTGTAGCGGTGAGGCTTCTTGACTCCGCCGGTGGCCGGGGCGCTCTTGCGGGCGGCTTTGGTGGCCAGCTGCTTGCGGGGAGCTTTCCCTCCGGTGGACTTACGAGCGGTCTGCTTGGTTCTTGCCATGGCTGATCAATGCTTCCAATCTCCAGAAGGAGCACAAGTGTGAGAACACGGGCTGTGCGGCGTCTATTTATACACATCACTGCCTTCTGATTGGACAACTAACTCACACCCCTTTCCATGATTGGTTTACTTTAAAAAAGCGGCATTTTTAAAATGCCCGCCAAGATCTGCCTGTTATCTGTGTTAGTAGAGTTACCTTCTTTGTGTGGGGTGGGGGAGGGGAGGGGAGTTCCTCCACATCATACAAGATCTCCATATTACCAAAAAGAGAAAATATTATTCAGACATATTTTTATAATCAATGATTAGAGACTCTTCTAAGAATTAGGAGCTCTGACATTGGAATGCTCGTCTCCATAATACAGGAAATCCTCCTCCGATCTCACTGATCGGATTATTCCGTTCTTTAGTGAATAACAAGTAGAAAGGTGACTTGTACAGCTTGTTCCATCCGGCACAATTCTGTACTAACATGGAGGGACAGATCGCTGAGCAGACAATGAATCGTGTCCCCCCAGCATTGTCCTCCCTGCTCCGGACACATCTGGGATCGGTGCGATCATTACTTCTAGATGTTCCATGTGGATCAGCATTAGATCATTGAACTCCTATTGCTGGATCTACATTATAATCGGTGTGCCGCCAACTCCTACCGGGGGATTTGAGGGAATGGACACAGGGCGACATCTAGATTACATAATCAATCCGATACATGAAAATGTTGCAAAAACATGATTTGAACTATAATCCTCATGATATCATGTCACCATTAGAAGGAGAATGACAGCTCTGATATGGAGCATATGAGAGGGTCTTATGAAGAGCATTTGTGTCTTGTTTGGATGATGGGGGGTGTTGGGGATTTACTTGGTGCTGATGTACTACATTAACATAAAATATTATTATTTGACAAAATGTATATAGTGCTAACAGTTTAAATAGCTCTTTACAATACAAGGGTGACAGTACAATCTCAATACAGTTCAATACAAAATGAATACGAGCGTCCTGCCCATGGAGCTTACAATCTAAAGAAATATTTTTGTATTCAAAGATTAGAGAGACTCCTTATCAGTGTAATAATCAGAAACATTGAGATTGGATTATTTGTGCCCATATTTCAGTAAATTAGATGACACAAACAGAGATAAACCCCAGGATCTGAGGGATGTATGATAATCTGCATTACAACGTGTAACCTTCACTTTCTAATCTCTGTAATGTAATCTGAGGCAACTGAAATTCACCAAAATACTCTAATACTATATATATATATACACAAAATATAGAGAGAGGGAGATACAGACCAGGAAAGACAATGTATGTCCAGCTGATGATCTAATCCATCTCTTCCCCCCGATCTAAGGTGAGTAGATGATTTTATATATCTCTTATCTTTGGACTCCCATAAAGAAAAGACAAAATGACAAAATGAAAACACAAAGGAATGTATTAGTAAAACTTCTAAGCAGATGATCCCTGATCCTAATATGTAAGCACCCCCCTCTGTATATATGTGTCTCCAGACATTATCGTGATTTGTGAAGAATCCAAGATCATTTAAAAAACGGAAAACAAAACGTGTCGGTTAAAAATGACGTAATAAAGATATTATATATGTGTAATCCTTCTATACATACAAATCCGCTTTCAATGTACGGGGAAAATCTCCCATGTATTCTCTGAGGAGCAACACTGACACCTAGTGGTGACAGAATGCATGCCTTTTATACGGGGAAGACATACAATGCGATTGAATGGTTTGTTCCCACTAGCACAATATTCATCTATAAATTAGATCCTCCGGATATCCATTCTACAGGACGGGTCTAAGTGGAAAAAAAAAATCTAGAATTTCTCAATAAAAGTAATCTGGAAGACTAGCTGGTATTCGGATGGATTTATTCTAATTCATCCACAAAATGTACAAAATGATCTTTCATAATCTATTAATTCTTCACTTGTGTTAAAGATAAAATGTGATTAGAGCTCATTGATGGAAATGGTGGGTGGCTCTTAGAAGAGCCTTTGTGTCTTGTGTTGGGATGATGATGGGGGGGGGGTGGGGGGATTACTTGGCGCTGGTGTACTTGGTGACGGCCTTGGTGCCCTCGGAGACGGCGTGCTTGGCCAGCTCTCCGGGCAGGAGGAGGCGGACGGCGGTCTGGATCTCCCGGGAGGTGATGGTGCGGCGCTTGTTGTAATGAGCCAGGCGGGAAGCTTCGCCGGCGATGCGCTCGAAGATGTCATTGACGAAGGAGTTCATGATGCCCATGGCCTTGGACGAGATGCCGGTGTCGGGGTGGACCTGCTTGAGCACCTTGTACACGTAGATGGCATAACTCTCCTTCCTGCTCTTCCTCCGCTTCTTGCCGTCCTTCTTCTGGCTCTTGGTCACGGCTTTCTTGGAGCCCTTCTTGGGCGCCGGGGCGGACTTGGCTGGTTCAGGCATGATCAGGATTAATGTGATCTCCTCCGCTGTGTGTAGAGAATGTGTGCTGGAGCCGCCCTCATGTGCTGATTTTATAGGCGTCCTATGCAGATGAGTCTCCTCCCTCCTCACTCTTCTATTGGAGGATTCAGTCATGTGATGGGATGGAGTAGAATGCTTTCATTCCTCGTTTACTGATTGGTCTAGAAACAATTCAGAGCACTATTGGCGGGCTTGAAAAGTAGCCAATCACAGCGTGTGACGTCAGAGCATTGACGGTATAAATATAAGGAGACGCCAGAAGTTGGTTATCTTTGTCAGAGTAACGACACTGAAATCTCACAATGTCTGGCCGCGGAAAACAAGGAGGCAAAGTTCGGGCTAAGGCCAAGACCCGATCATCCCGGGCTGGTCTGCAGTTCCCAGTCGGTCGTGTTCACCGTCTGCTCAGGAAGGGGAACTATGCCGAGCGGGTCGGGGCCGGAGCTCCCGTCTATCTGGCCGCCGTCCTCGAGTATCTGACGGCTGAGATCCTCGAGCTGGCCGGCAACGCCGCCCGCGACAACAAGAAGACCCGCATCATCCCCCGACACCTCCAGCTGGCCGTCCGCAACGACGAGGAGCTCAACAAGCTGCTGGGCGGCGTCACCATCGCCCAGGGAGGAGTCCTGCCCAACATCCAGGCCGTGCTGCTGCCCAAGAAGACCGAGAGCCACAAGGCCGCCGCCAAATCCAAGTAATCCCAACAACTCCTTTCTAGTCCCAAATCCATTCATTTACAACACAAAGGCTCTTCTCAGAGCCACCCACATCTCTCTACAAAGAGCCCACACACATACCTCATTGTGTCTACCACATCGCATGGAATGAGCCCTCAATTGTCTTCATAGCTTTACACAGGAAATACATTCTTATTTATTCACACTTCTAATACAGGAGACTTGTACAGGGAGAACAATTACTACATAGAAAGAGCCTGAAATGTATTATTGGGGGATGGGATACTTCAAGATTTAGACGTCTAAAGTTTTCTTAGAGACCGATCATCATTGTCCTTCATCCTCTAGAATTTATTACAGATCAGAAATTATTCATTATATACCAAAACGACCATCCCCCAACTGATCAAAAACAGATACCAGAACCTCCTTTCAGAATTCTCGTATTCTACAAATCTTTTTAGATCGGCTGATCTGACAATAGAATGCTAAAAAACTCCCTTCTTCCTGGGAACATTCATCAACGAGCCCTTTCATTGCAGGCAGTATAAAAGTAATATAAATAAAGAGTTAGAGATTGTTTTAGGGTTTCATTTTACTACAGAATTTGCCCTGAATGTTTTCTATAGAGATCAAACATTTTCTGCGCTGAAAACGGAGAAAGATCTCAGAAAAAATGTCTCTGAAATCCTCAAGAGAGACATTACTGGCTGATGAAGGAAACGCCCACAGCTCTGATTGGCTCAGATTTCAAATTGCTACTTTCAAATTTGCCCGCCTTAATTGTGAAGAATATTACAAATAATCAGCCCTATTATACCGCCAAATATCATCAATGCTTTATTTTCTAGGAGATTAATCCGGATTGAATAAAAATGGAAATTGAAGATTACTGAAAAATGTAAAACATTTTAATTCCGAGTCATTAGAATGCAGAATCCCCCCCCCATGATGGCAGAATTAAAGTATTTCATCATCAGATCTGCATACGATCTACAAATAATATTTTTTCCTCACTCTTCAGGATTTTCATTTATTTTGAAGCGCAATATTTTCTTTAGAATCATTATACATATTTTTGCTGTCATGTCATGATTATTACCTATTTCTATCAAAGATGTAATATTTATGTGAACATTCCGATTATAACACAGGAACAAAATATGTGCATACATTTGATTTCTCTGCAGTGTAATAAATGACTAGACCCCGCCCCTTCTCATGTCTCCTATCAGGTCCGCTCAGCCTTACACTCAGGAAAATGAGATGTCGGAAAAATGTGTTTTAGAATTGTGAAATGACCATGAGCAATGGAAACTGGTGACTGTTATGTTAAAATTCATGTTCTCCGTGTAATCTCCAGGTATAAATAGAAAAGCACTGAGAAGGAATAAATTGATCTCCTGGAAATGTATTACTGTCTCATTAGTGTATCCGAATACAATAGAATAAGTTTTCATCATAAACGTCTTGTAATTAATTCTCAAAAAGTCCCAGTTAGTAGTACTGAGCTCCATTCTTCACATCATGAAATATTGACTTTTCGGTTCAGTTCCAACATAAAGACGATCCTCACTGAGCAGCCACCTCCAAAACTCCACTACAAAAACCTGAGTGCCGATTGTCCAATCTCATATAGATCAACTGCATAGCCAATTAGATACAACATTGAAAGGGTAATCGTAGTTCTTATTTCTACACTAGAAATGACTGTTGTGTTCAGTTATCAATCACCAGCCCTTTGTATGAGAAGGTAGGTGGCCCTGAGAAGGACCTTTGTGTAGATGAAGTGGGTAGGTGTCTATGAGGGTTTATCCTCCGAATCCGTAGAGAGTGCGCCCCTGGCGTTTGAGAGCATAGACGACATCCATGGCGGTGACGGTCTTCCTCTTGGCGTGCTCGGTGTAGGTGACGGCATCGCGGATGACATTCTCCAGGAAAACCTTCAGCACTCCGCGGGTCTCCTCATAGATGAGTCCGGAGATGCGCTTGACACCCCCTCTGCGGGCCAAACGTCGGATGGCGGGTTTGGTGATGCCCTGGATGTTGTCCCGGAGCACCTTCCTGTGCCGCTTGGCGCCTCCTTTCCCCAGACCCTTCCCTCCTTTACCGCGACCAGACATCTTCGAGACCCTCGTTAGTCAGACGAACAGTAAAGAAACCGCACACAGCCTCCTCCTTATATACAGTCTGAGCGGACCTGATAGAAACCTTCCTGGGAAAGAGGCGGAGTCACACCCATTCATTACAAAATAATTGAGAATTTCATTCCTTTATACTGCTCCTAAATATTCTGTTGTATTCAGATACATTAATGGAACAGTAATACATGTCCAGAATATGAATTTATTCCTTCTTCTCAATTATTTATTTTCTATTTATACCTGGAGATTACACGGAGAACATGAATCTTTAATACTTCATAACAGAAACACAATCAGCAGTTTCAATTGTTCCTAGTAATTTCATATTTATAAAACATTATCTTGAAAAGGAAACAAAGAAACACATTGCTTCTGACATCTCTCCTTCCTGGGTGTAAGGCTGAGCGGACCTGATGGGAGACAGAAAGACAAGGGGCGGGGTCATGTATTACACTGCAGAGAATTTCATTTATTTGGAAGCTTTTCAATATTTTGCTGCATGGAAACACACATCATTATCGTTATTGATTAACGATATTTGTCTGGCATGTCACGATTATCAACTATATATATATATATATATATATATATATATATATATATATATATATATATATATATATATATATATATATATATTAATACATAAAAAGTCCCGCATTTCTGTTTCTAAGACAATGCCGACCTGAGAGGAGATTGATAGAAAGGGGCGGGGTCACAGCTATCCAATAGTCTGCATATAATTGATTTTACTTTGTAACTAGAGATCAGCAAATTGTTAACAATGTTTCTAGAGAAGACTGATCTGAAATGAAACATTTTTTTTATTGATCCATTGTACATATGTATCTGGCAGTGTCATGATCACTACAAATTTCTACAAAAAGCTATATATTCTAGTTTTAATATGGGGAAATCCATAATTGCTACATGTCCTAAAGAGGGAACATTAATTATCGGCCAGTTCTACGATCATATACAGATCTGATGATGAAACGTGTAATACTTTATTTGTAATCATATAGAAATGTAGAGATCTATGAGAGAAGTCATCTCACTATCATGTTCTGTATGTAGCAGTGTGGGGGGGGGGGGGGGGGGATTCTGTATTCTGAGGACTTGGAATAAAAGAGAACATATGAAAATGTTTTACATTATTCAATAATCTTCAGATTCAATTTCTATTCATTCCGGACTAATAAATGCACATAAAGCATTGATGATATTCCCATTCTTCCTTTTACCTGCTTTTCTACACACATTCTCATCAGAAAAAAAAAGCGTCAAAAATAATACACACTACACAGGGTTTTAAAATAATGTATTGGGCAGCTCCAGTGGTCTCTTCCTTCTTCTCCGCGCTCTCCTCCCGCTATCCGGTCATCTTCTGCCGGGTTCTTCTGCTCTTTTGCTAGCTCTTGCCCGCTCTTCTTGGTCTTCTCTTGTTGACACGACGCTCTCTCCCACTGTAAAACTGTGTGCGTGCGCAACTTATATAGGCATGGGGCGGGGTCACCGGGTGATGTCATCCAGTGACCCCGCCCTCTTATGATGTCGCCCCTTGGGGCATGATGGGACGGTGGGCGGGGTCATCAGATGACATCATCTGGTGACCCCGCCCCATGCTTATATAAGTCGTTGCGCACCTCGCACACTGCATTACAGAGGGGGAGAGCGTCATGTCAACATCAGAAGAAGGGAAGAAGACCGGGCAAGAGCTAGCAAAAGAGCAGGCAAAACAGCAGAAGATAGCTCTGGAGGACCGGCACAAAACACCAGACAGAGGGAGAAAAAGAACCAGGGAAGAAGACCAGGCAAGAGCTAGCAAAAGAGCAGAAGATAGCTCTGGAGGCCCGGGAGAAGAACCAGGGAAGAAGACCGGGCATGGAGCTAGCAAAAGAGCAGAAGATCGCTCTCTAGGCCCAGGAGAAGATCTAGAGAAGAGGGAAAAAGACCAGGAATAAGGGCTAGAAGAAGATAGCGGAGGAGGCCCGGCACAAGACATAGAGGCAGAGAAACACTTAACGAGGGTTAACGCTGTTTGCCAAGAACCAAGCAGACCGCTCCTAAGTCCACCGGAGGGAAAGCTCCCCGCAAGCAACTGCCCACCGCCATACCCAAAGACATTGGCACTCCGCGAAGAGAGGGCACAATACCCCCACCACCGACATCCTCATCACCCCCCTACAACACAAAGGCTCTTCTCTGAGCCACCACATCCTCCTCACAAAGAGCTCCATACTATCTCATCACCACTACATCATACAAATACTCCTCACCACATCTCTACACCCCCCCATCACACCGCACTCACATCTCTAACATTTCTAAGATGATTACAAAGTAACAATTCACACTTCTCTAGGAAGGAGATCTTTTCTCGTGCCGATCTCTTCCCACCACAATACAATATATAGGAGAGGAAAACAAGACACCTTCCTAGAAAGATTCTCTTCATATCTCTAGACTTCCCTCATCATTACCAGGAGATCGGGAAAGAAAACCTGTTCAAGAGAAATACAAAGTCCTCTCCTCCCCTCCTGTACACAGATCCCGGGATCACCTCTTTCTCAGCTCCGGTGTAGAAATCATACAACTGACTAGTAAGAAATCTCACACTCACTATTCATTCTTCTGTATGAAGACGAGATTTCCTCTCCCCGATCTATCACCGGAATCTCTCCTCTGCTATTCTACAACTTTCTCCAATCTCCCCCCTCACACACACACCGATCACATTGTTACACCTTCCCATCAGCACATTTTACACTCTTTCTTTATTTCTTCTCATTTATTATCTACAGAAGACAATTATTGGCACCCTGGAGAGAGTTGTACATTTCTCATTACAAGCGTCAAATTATTTTATATGTCAGCCAATCAGCAGATAGTGATCTGTACGGTGAGTGCACAACTCCATCATCTGCAAACTGCACAGCGATGAGATTTGAGCGAGCAATTTGAAAATATTCCGATCAGCCAATCACATCCTCTTGTGGTTCCTGTGTCAGCCAATAAGATCTTTTATATTATCATACGGGGAGTTTTCTAAAAGCGGGGCCGGGAGATCAAATTTTAATCCAAATGTGACATCGGGGGTGCTAATCCTCTTCATGTTATTTGTGGGTGAAAATATGGAATTCTATTCTATGACAGTGAAGAGTCCATTCTCCGCATAACACAATGTTTTTGTTGCTGATCATTCTAACATGTCCGAAAAAAAAATGTTGACGGATTCTCTCCTTGGTTAAAAAAATTATATATATATATATATATATATATATATATATATATATATATATATATATATATATATATAATTTTTATTTTTCTTTATACAGTATATTTTCTGAGTAGGCTATATAGATAGCCGTGTAGTAAAATGTGACAATAAATTTGAATGACAATATATTTATCATGATGAAATAATTATACATCACCACCAGAATAAACTACTTACTAGTCTGCTGTGTGTAGTGGCTACAAACTTACAATTGTCATAATGAGCAAAGATTGATAAATAGTACATGAAATATGACATGTTCTCATCAGATGACACCTTTGTATCTCTAACAATCTCCCCCATCACATCACACAAGGATCTCAGGTCTCCGGCTGATGTTTTTGTTCCAGGCTCCTTCTACTCAGCTATAGATGAGCAGAGTTCTGTATTAGAGGGAAATGTTTCCTGATCTTCACTCTTCACTCATCTAATGTGAAGATGATTGTAGTGGGAGATGTGAGAAGATTGTTTTCTGATGAGAATGTGTGTAGAAAAGCAGGTAGAAGGAAGAATGGGACACACACTCAGGAGGATGGATGTGTTTGCAGCCTTTGTGTTCAGCCTCCTGAGCAGATCATGAGAGCGGTAAGTGACAGATCGATAAGTGACAGTCCAGTGAGCAGATCGGGTCCCCAATGAAGATTGGACATCCTTCCATTTCTTATTATAATCGTTTTTCTCTCTATCAGGGGAACACAAGAGAGAGAAGATTCCCCTACACTGGAGGGACAGTCAGTGGGCGTGTCTAACGTGTAACCAATAGCAGTGCAGAAGGCAAGTTCTATATTAACCAATAGAAGTGCAGAACGTCTCTATATAAGCCAGAGCACCACACAAACATGGTATTGATCTTTTTTCAAAAACGCGTTGAGAATCATGACGGAGACTGAGAGCGCCCCAGCCGCCGCTCCTCCAGCGGAGCCCGCCGCCAAGAAGAAGGCGACTAAGAAGGCGGCAGCCGGAGGAGCCAAGAAAGGCAGCAAGAAGCCGTCCGGTCCCAGCGTGTCCGACCTCATCGTCACAGCCGTGGCCGCTTCCAAGGAGCGCAGCGGGGTCTCCCTGGCCGCCCTCAAGAAGCTCCTGGCCGCCGGAGGATACGATGTGGACAAGAACAACAGCCGCCTCAAGATCGCCATCAGGGCGCTGGTGACTAAGGGGAGCCTCGTCCAGGTCAAAGGACATGGAGCCTCCGGATCCTTCAAGATCAACAAGAAGCAGCAAGAGGGCGACAAGGCCAAGAAAGTCACCAAGAAGAAGCCATCGGCTGCGGCCAAACCCAAGAAACCTGCGGCCGCCAAGAAGCCAGCCAAGTCCTCCAAGAAGAAAGTTCCCAGCAAAGCAGCCAAGAGCCCCAAGAAGGCCGCCAAGAAACCGGCAAAGGCTGCAGCTTCTCCCGCCAAGAAGGCGACAAAGAGCCCCAAGAAGCCCAAAGCTGCAGCCAAGCCGAAAAAAGCCGCCAAGAGTCCGGCTAAGAAGGCGGCTAAACCCAAGACAGCAGCCAAGCCCAAGAAGGCCGCTCCGAAGAAGAAATAAAGGCGGATAACTCCGTCATCTCCACCCCCCAAAGGCTCTTCTCAGAGCCACCTACCTCCTCCTAACAGAGCTACACCGACCTACCTACACCCACCTCCTCCTAACAGAGCCACACCTACCTACCTACACCCACCTCCTCCTAACAGAGCTACACCTACCTACCTCCTCCTAACAGAACCACACCTACCTACCTACACCCACCTCCTCCTAACAGAGCCACACCTACCTACACCCACCTCCTCCTAACAGAGCCACACCTACCTACCTACACCCACCTCCTCCTAACAGAGCCACACCTACCTACCTACACCCACCTCCTCCTAACAGAGCCACACCTACCTACCTACACCCACCTCCTCCTAACAGCTACACCTACCTACCTACAGCCACCTCCTCCTAACAGAGCTACACCTACCTACCTACACCCACATCCTCCTAACAGAGCCACCCCAACCTACCTACACCCACCTCCTCCTAACAGAGCTACACCTACCTACCTACACCCACCTCCTCCTAACAGAGCCACAGCTACCTACCTACACCCACCTCCTAACAGAGCCACAGCTACCTACCTACACCCACCTCCTCCGAACAGCCACACCTACCTACCTACACCCACCTCCTCCTAACAGAGCCACACCTACCTACCTCCTCCTAACAGAACCACACCTAGCTACCTACACCCACCTCCTCCTAACAGAGCCACACATACCTACACCCACCTCCTCCTAACAGAGCCACACCTACCTACCTACACCCACCTCCTCCTAACAGAGCCACACCTACCTACCTACACCCACCTCCTCCTAACAGAGCTACACCTACCTACCTACACCCACGTCCTCCTAACAGAGCCACCCCAACCTACCTACACCCACCTCCTCCTAACAGAGCTACACCTACCTACCTACACCCACCTCCTCCTAACAGAGCTACACCTACCTACCTCCTCCTAACAGAACCACACCTACCTACCTACACCCACCTCCTCCTAACAGAGCCACACCTACCTACACCCACCTCCTCCTAACAGAGCCACACCTACCTACCTACACCCACCTCCTCCTAACAGAGCCACACCTACCTACCTACACCCACCTCCTCCTAACAGCTACACCTACCTACCTACAGCCACCTCCTCCTAACAGAGCTACACCTACCTACCTACACCCACATCCTCCTAACAGAGCCACCCCAACCTACCTACACCCACCTCCTCCTAACAGAGCTACACCTACCTACCTACACCCACCTCCTCCTAACAGAGCCACAGCTACCTACCTACACCCACCTCCTAACAGAGCCACAGCTACCTACCTACACCCACCTCCTCCGAACAGCCACACCTACCTACCTACACCCACCTCCTCCTAACAGAGCCACACCTACCTACCTCCTCCTAACAGAACCACACCTAGCTACCTACACCCACCTCCTCCTAACAGAGCCACACATACCTACACCCACCTCCTCCTAACAGAGCCACACCTACCTACCTACACCCACCTCCTCCTAACAGAGCCACACCTACCTACCTACACCCACCTCCTCCTAACAGAGCTACACCTACCTACCTACACCCACGTCCTCCTAACAGAGCCACCCCAACCTACCTACACCCACCTCCTCCTAACAGAGCTACACCTACCTACCTACACCCACCTCCTCCTAACAGAGCCACCCCAACCTACCTACACCCACCTCCTCCTAACAGAGCCACATCTACCTACCTACACCGTCTAGATGAGTTGATATGTTCCCATCACACATTGTACATTTATCCCTTGCAGGAAATCTCAGATTACATTTTTATGATAAATCCCACAAATGATTACTAGAGATCCTGTAGATCGGAAATCCCTCCTGCTATAAAGGATCTTTTCAGGGGCCCCACCCCAC
This sequence comes from Lithobates clamitans, assembly GCA_037952925.1. Lineage (NCBI taxonomy): Eukaryota > Metazoa > Chordata > Amphibia > Anura > Ranidae > Lithobates > Lithobates clamitans. The sequence continues at coordinate 431,490 of JBBGZY010001859.1, forward strand.
ACATCTGTCATGTGCAGATAGGAGACCTGGAGGTCCCCGACAATTCCCGCACAGTCTGTGGGATCTCCTGGGGGAGATGTAACAATGTGATCGGTGTGTGTGAGGGGGAGATTGGAGAAAGTCGTAGAATAGCAGAGGAGAGATTCCTGTAAAAGATCGGGGAGAAGAAATCTCGTCTTCATACAGAAGAATGAATAGTGAGTGTGAGATTTCTTACTAGTCAGTTGTAGGATTTCTACACCGGAGCTGAGAAAGAGGTGATCCCGGGATCTGTGTACAGGAGGGGAGGAGATGACTTTGTATTTCTCTTGAACGGGTTTTCTTTCCCGATCTCCTGGTAATGATGAGGGAAGTCTAGAGATATGAAGAGAATCTTTCTAGGAAGGTGTCGTTTTCCTCTCCTATATATTGTATTGTGGTGGGAAGAGATCGGCACGAGAAAAGATCTCCTTCCTAGAGAAGTGTGAATTGTTACTTTGTAATCATCTTAGAGATGTGAGTGTGGTGTGATGGGGGGGTGTAGAGATGTGGTGAGGAGTATTTGTGTGATGTAGTGGTGATGAGATAGTATGGAGCTCTTTGTGAGGAGGATGTGGTGGCTCTGAGAAGAGCCTTTGTGTGGTGGGGTGATGAGGATGTTGGTCGGGGGGGTGTATTAGGCCCTCTCCCCGCGGATGCGGCGTGCCAGCTGGATGTCTTTGGGCATGATGGTGACCCTCTTGGCATGGATGGCGCAGAGGTTGGTGTCCTCGAAGAGTCCTACGAGATAAGCCTCGGAGGCTTCCTGCAGAGCCATGACGGCGGAGCTCTGGAAGCGCAGGTCGGTCTTGAAGTCCTGGGCGATCTCTCGGACGAGGCGCTGGAAGGGCAGCTTGCGGATGAGCAGCTCGGTGGATTTCTGGTAGCGGCGGATCTCTCGGAGAGCCACGGTGCCGGGCCTGTAGCGGTGAGGCTTCTTGACTCCGCCGGTGGCCGGGGCGCTCTTGCGGGCGGCTTTGGTGGCCAGCTGCTTGCGGGGAGCTTTCCCTCCGGTGGACTTACGAGCGGTCTGCTTGGTTCTTGCCATGGCTGATCAATGCTTCCAATCTCCAGAAGGAGCACAAGTGTGAGAACACGGGCTGTGCGGCGTCTATTTATACACATCACTGCCTTCTGATTGGACAACTAACTCACACCCCTTTCCATGATTGGTTTACTTTAAAAAAGCGGCATTTTTAAAATGCCCGCCAAGATCTGCCTGTTATCTGTGTTAGTAGAGTTACCTTCTTTGTGTGGGGTGGGGGAGGGGAGGGGAGTTCCTCCACATCATACAAGATCTCCATATTACCAAAAAGAGAAAATATTATTCAGACATATTTTTATAATCAATGATTAGAGACTCTTCTAAGAATTAGGAGCTCTGACATTGGAATGCTCGTCTCCATAATACAGGAAATCCTCCTCCGATCTCACTGATCGGATTATTCCGTTCTTTAGTGAATAACAAGTAGAAAGGTGACTTGTACAGCTTGTTCCATCCGGCACAATTCTGTACTAACATGGAGGGACAGATCGCTGAGCAGACAATGAATCGCGTCCCCCCAGCATTGTCCTCCCTGCTCCGGACACATCTGGGATCGGTGCGATCATTACTTCTAGATGTTCCATGTGGATCAACATTAGATCATTGAACTCCTATTGCTGGATCTACATTATAATCGGTGTGCCGCCAACTCCTACCGGGGGATTTGAGGGAATGGACACAGGGCGACATCTAGATTACATAATCAATCCGATACATGAAAATGTTGCAAAAACATGATTTGAACTATAATCCTCATGATATCATGTCACCATTAGAAGGAGAATGACAGCTCTGATATGGAGCATATGAGAGGGTCTTATGAAGAGCATTTGTGTCTTGTTTGGATGATGGGGGGTGTTGGGGATTTACTTGGTGCTGATGTACTACATTAACATAAAATATTATTATTTGACAAAATGTATATAGTGCTAACAGTTTAAATAGCTCTTTACAATACAAGGGTGACAGTACAATCTCAATACAGTTCAATACAAAATGAATACGAGCGTCCTGCCCATGGAGCTTACAATCTAAAGAAATATTTTTGTATTCAAAGATTAGAGAGACTCCTTATCAGTGTAATAATCAGAAACATTGAGATTGGATTATTTGTGCCCATATTTCAGTAAATTAGATGACACAAACAGAGATAAACCCCAGGATCTGAGGGATGTATGATAATCTGCATTACAACGTGTAACCTTCACTTTCTAATCTCTGTAATGTAATCTGAGGCAACTGAAATTCACCAAAATACTCTAATACTATATATATATATACACAAAATATAGAGAGAGGGAGATACAGACCAGGAAAGACAATGTATGTCCAGCTGATGATCTAATCCATCTCTTCCCCCCGATCTAAGGTGAGTAGATGATTTTATATATCTCTTATCTTTGGACTCCCATAAAGAAAAGACAAAATGACAAAATGAAAACACAAAGGAATGTATTAGTAAAACTTCTAAGCAGATGATCCCTGATCCTAATATGTAAGCACCCCCCTCTGTATATATGTGTCTCCAGACATTATCGTGATTTGTGAAGAATCCAAGATCATTTAAAAAACGGAAAACAAAACGTGTCGGTTAAAAATGACGTAATAAAGATATTATATATGTGTAATCCTTCTATACATACAAATCCGCTTTCAATGTACGGGGAAAATCTCCCATGTATTCTCTGAGGAGCAACACTGACACCTAGTGGTGACAGAATGCATGCCTTTTATACGGGGAAGACATACAATGCGATTGAATGGTTTGTTCCCACTAGCACAATATTCATCTATAAATTAGATCCTCCGGATATCCATTCTACAGGACGGGTCTAAGTGGAAAAAAAAAATCTAGAATTTCTCAATAAAAGTAATCTGGAAGACTAGCTGGTATTCGGATGGATTTATTCTAATTCATCCACAAAATGTACAAAATGATCTTTCATAATCTATTAATTCTTCACTTGTGTTAAAGATAAAATGTGATTAGAGCTCATTGATGGAAATGGTGGGTGGCTCTTAGAAGAGCCTTTGTGTCTTGTGTTGGGATGATGATGGGGGGGGGGTGGGGGGATTACTTGGCGCTGGTGTACTTGGTGACGGCCTTGGTGCCCTCGGAGACGGCGTGCTTGGCCAGCTCTCCGGGCAGGAGGAGGCGGACGGCGGTCTGGATCTCCCGGGAGGTGATGGTGCGGCGCTTGTTGTAATGAGCCAGGCGGGAAGCTTCGCCGGCGATGCGCTCGAAGATGTCATTGACGAAGGAGTTCATGATGCCCATGGCCTTGGACGAGATGCCGGTGTCGGGGTGGACCTGCTTGAGCACCTTGTACACGTAGATGGCATAACTCTCCTTCCTGCTCTTCCTCCGCTTCTTGCCGTCCTTCTTCTGGCTCTTGGTCACGGCTTTCTTGGAGCCCTTCTTGGGCGCCGGGGCGGACTTGGCTGGTTCAGGCATGATCAGGATTAATGTGATCTCCTCCGCTGTGTGTAGAGAATGTGTGCTGGAGCCGCCCTCATGTGCTGATTTTATAGGCGTCCTATGCAGATGAGTCTCCTCCCTCCTCACTCTTCTATTGGAGGATTCAGTCATGTGATGGGATGGAGTAGAATGCTTTCATTCCTCGTTTACTGATTGGTCTAGAAACAATTCAGAGCACTATTGGCGGGCTTGAAAAGTAGCCAATCACAGCGTGTGACGTCAGAGCATTGACGGTATAAATATAAGGAGACGCCAGAAGTTGGTTATCTTTGTCAGAGTAACGACACTGAAATCTCACAATGTCTGGCCGCGGAAAACAAGGAGGCAAAGTTCGGGCTAAGGCCAAGACCCGATCATCCCGGGCTGGTCTGCAGTTCCCAGTCGGTCGTGTTCACCGTCTGCTCAGGAAGGGGAACTATGCCGAGCGGGTCGGGGCCGGAGCTCCCGTCTATCTGGCCGCCGTCCTCGAGTATCTGACGGCTGAGATCCTCGAGCTGGCCGGCAACGCCGCCCGCGACAACAAGAAGACCCGCATCATCCCCCGACACCTCCAGCTGGCCGTCCGCAACGACGAGGAGCTCAACAAGCTGCTGGGCGGCGTCACCATCGCCCAGGGAGGAGTCCTGCCCAACATCCAGGCCGTGCTGCTGCCCAAGAAGACCGAGAGCCACAAGGCCGCCGCCAAATCCAAGTAATCCCAACAACTCCTTTCTAGTCCCAAATCCATTCATTTACAACACAAAGGCTCTTCTCAGAGCCACCCACATCTCTCTACAAAGAGCCCACACACATACCTCATTGTGTCTACCACATCGCATGGAATGAGCCCTCAATTGTCTTCATAGCTTTACACAGGAAATACATTCTTATTTATTCACACTTCTAATACAGGAGACTTGTACAGGGAGAACAATTACTACATAGAAAGAGCCTGAAATGTATTATTGGGGGATGGGATACTTCAAGATTTAGACGTCTAAAGTTTTCTTAGAGACCGATCATCATTGTCCTTCATCCTCTAGAATTTATTACAGATCAGAAATTATTCATTATATACCAAAACGACCATCCCCCAACTGATCAAAAACAGATACCAGAACCTCCTTTCAGAATTCTCGTATTCTACAAATCTTTTTAGATCGGCTGATCTGACAATAGAATGCTAAAAAACTCCCTTCTTCCTGGGAACATTCATCAACGAGCCCTTTCATTGCAGGCAGTATAAAAGTAATATAAATAAAGAGTTAGAGATTGTTTTAGGGTTTCATTTTACTACAGAATTTGCCCTGAATGTTTTCTATAGAGATCAAACATTTTCTGCGCTGAAAACGGAGAAAGATCTCAGAAAAAATGTCTCTGAAATCCTCAAGAGAGACATTACTGGCTGATGAAGGAAACGCCCACAGCTCTGATTGGCTCAGATTTCAAATTGCTACTTTCAAATTTGCCCGCCTTAATTGTGAAGAATATTACAAATAATCAGCCCTATTATACCGCCAAATATCATCAATGCTTTATTTTCTAGGAGATTAATCCGGATTGAATAAAAATGGAAATTGAAGATTACTGAAAAATGTAAAACATTTTAATTCCGAGTCATTAGAATGCAGAATCCCCCCCCCCATGATGGCAGAATTAAAGTATTTCATCATCAGATCTGCATACGATCTACAAATAATATTTTTTCCTCACTCTTCAGGATTTTCATTTATTTTGAAGCGCAATATTTTCTTTAGAATCATTATACATATTTTTGCTGTCATGTCATGATTATTACCTATTTCTATCAAAGATGTAATATTTATGTGAACATTCCGATTATAACACAGGAAGAACAAAATATGTGCATACATTTGATTTCTCTGCAGTGTAATAAATGACTAGACCCCGCCCCTTCTCATGTCTCCTATCAGGTCCGCTCAGCCTTACACTCAGGAAAATGAGATGTCGGAAAAATGTGTTTTAGAATTGTGAAATGACCATGAGCAATGGAAACTGGTGACTGTTATGTTAAAATTCATGTTCTCCGTGTAATCTCCAGGTATAAATAGAAAAGCACTAAGAAGGAATAAATTGATCTCCTGGAAATGTATTACTGTCTCATTAGTGTATCCGAATACAATAGAATAAGTTTTCATCATAAACGTCTTGTAATTAATTCTCAAAAAGTCCCAGTTAGTAGTACTGAGCTCCATTCTTCACATCATGAAATATTGACTTTTCGGTTCAGTTCCAACATAAAGACGATCCTCACTGAGCAGCCACCTCCAAAACTCCACTACAAAAACCTGAGTGCCGATTGTCCAATCTCATATAGATCAACTGCATAGCCAATTAGATACAACATTGAAAGGGTAATCGTAGTTCTTATTTCTACACTAGAAATGACTGTTGTGTTCAGTTATCAATCACCAGCCCTTTGTATGAGAAGGTAGGTGGCCCTGAGAAGGACCTTTGTGTAGATGAAGTGGGTAGGTGTCTATGAGGGTTTATCCTCCGAATCCGTAGAGAGTGCGCCCCTGGCGTTTGAGAGCATAGACGACATCCATGGCGGTGACGGTCTTCCTCTTGGCGTGCTCGGTGTAGGTGACGGCATCGCGGATGACATTCTCCAGGAAAACCTTCAGCACTCCGCGGGTCTCCTCATAGATGAGTCCGGAGATGCGCTTGACACCCCCTCTGCGGGCCAAACGTCGGATGGCGGGTTTGGTGATGCCCTGGATGTTGTCCCGGAGCACCTTCCTGTGCCGCTTGGCGCCTCCTTTCCCCAGACCCTTCCCTCCTTTACCGCGACCAGACATCTTCGAGACCCTCGTTAGTCAGACGAACAGTAAAGAAACCGCACACAGCCTCCTCCTTATATACAGTCTGAGCGGACCTGATAGAAACCTTCCTGGGAAAGAGGCGGAGTCACACCCATTCATTACAAAATAATTGAGAATTTCATTCCTTTATACTGCTCCTAAATATTCTGTTGTATTCAGATACATTAATGGAACAGTAATACATGTCCAGAATATGAATTTATTCCTTCTTCTCAATTATTTATTTTCTATTTATACCTGGAGATTACACGGAGAACATGAATCTTTAATACTTCATAACAGAAACACAATCAGCAGTTTCAATTGTTCCTAGTAATTTCATATTTATAAAACATTATCTTGAAAAGGAAACAAAGAAACACATTGCTTCTGACATCTCTCCTTCCTGGGTGTAAGGCTGAGCGGACCTGATGGGAGACAGAAAGACAAGGGGCGGGGTCATGTATTACACTGCAGAGAATTTCATTTATTTGGAAGCTTTTCAATATTTTGCTGCATGGAAACACATCATTATCGTTATTGATTAACGATATTTGTCTGGCATGTCACGATTATCAACTATATATATATATATATATATATATATATATATATATATATATATATATATATATATATATATATATATATATATATATTAATACATAAAAAGTCCCGCATTTCTGTTTCTAAGACAATGCCGACCTGAGAGGAGATTGATAGAAAGGGGCGGGGTCACAGCTATCCAATAGTCTGCATATAATTGATTTTACTTTGTAACTAGAGATCAGCAAATTGTTAACAATGTTTCTAGAGAAGACTGATCTGAAATGAAACATTTTTTTTATTGATCCATTGTACATATGTATCTGGCAGTGTCATGATCACTACAAATTTCTACAAAAAGCTATATATTCTAGTTTTAATATGGGGAAATCCATAATTGCTACATGTCCTAAAGAGGGAACATTAATTATCGGCCAGTTCTACGATCATATACAGATCTGATGATGAAACGTGTAATACTTTATTTGTAATCATATAGAAATGTAGAGATCTATGAGAGAAGTCATCTCACTATCATGTTCTGTATGTAGCAGTGTGGGGGGGGGGGGGGGATTCTGTATTCTGAGGACTTGGAATAAAAGAGAACATATGAAAATGTTTTACATTATTCAATAATCTTCAGATTCAATTTCTATTCATTCCGGACTAATAAATGCACATAAAGCATTGATGATATTCCCATTCTTCCTTTTACCTGCTTTTCTACACACATTCTCATCAGAAAACAATCTTCTCACATCTCCCACTACAATCATCTTCACATTAGATGAGTGAAGAGTGAAGATCAGGAAACATTTCCCTCTAATACAGAACTCTGCTCATCTATAGCTGAGTAGAAGGAGCCTGGAACAAAAACATCAGCCGGAGACATGAGATCCTTGTGTGATGTGATGGGGGAGATTGTTAAAGATACAAGGGGTCATCTGATGAGGACATGTCATATTTCATGTACTATTTGTCATTTTTTTTGGTCATTATGACAAATATATTGTCAATGTATCAGGCTATGTAAGTTTATTGACACTGCAAACAGCAGTGTCACAGCATAAGTCACTTATTCTGCTATAATAGCTTCTTTATGTAGTTTTTTTTTTTTTTGACACCCAAAGCTGTTTATCACTGGCGATTACATTGGAAGATAGTAGTCTGGATAAGATCATAGTCTATAGAAAGTAACCTAAATGATTTGACAATCACCTCGTTCGTGTTTTACTCTAACCTTAGCTTAGTCTTACCTCTAAACCCACCCTGACTTCTGACCTGAGCAGATCTGACAATAGGTGACAATACATTCCAACTGCACCTCACCACAACTGAGAACTAGATAAAAAGACACACATCTTGGAGAAATCTTAAAGGGTAACTCCACTTTCTATTGAAAAACATTAGCAAATAAAAATAAATAGAGCTCACAATTGCCACACAAATCATTATGTACCTTTCCCTTTTCAATGTGCTGCGCTGTAATTTACTGTAAAATGCAATTATGTGAGATCCACATCACAGATTGTACATGTATCTTTCACAGGTAATCTCAGATTGTACATTTTTATATGATAAATCACACAGAGAATTACTGATTCGTCTAATTAAAAAGATCGGATATCCCTCCTGATACAAAGGATCTTTTTAGAGACCTCTCCCTGCTGTCCTCTGCGGATCGGAGACTGAAAATCCCCGACAATTCCCAAATCATTGTACTGATCGGACATGTTAGAATGATCAGCAACAAGATCATTGTGTTATGCGGCGAATGGACTCTTCGTTGTCATCATGAATTAAACATATTCAGCCAGTTTTTTGATAAGGGATTGGATTGGTTTGCACTCCTGTGATTATGTGCAGCAGCCGTGCCGGGTCCTATCCCATTCTAATAGAAGATGATGAGAGATCCGGGATACAATGTATGAGATCTCCTCTGTTCCAGGACTCTGGGGATACATGACTTGTGAGAGATCAGCAGCGGATTCTACATGTCCCAATCCATCCGTGCAATGTATGAGCTGAAGGAGCCCAGAGCCGAGCGTTCATTGTGGGGACTTTCTGTAGAAATCTGGATAGGAAGGTCACCAGTGAAAGGTGCGGGAGCGGCACTCCATTTCTAAACAGGAGGATCGATTAGAAGGAGAACTCTATATCCAGGGATATAAGTGTTAATGATCCAGGAAGCCTTCTCTGATCAGATTTACTAAAAGGTCTTATAAATGATTGTGAGAATTATTGGGAAAGAAATGGCTTCCTAGGTCTGATTAGAGAACTGATAAATCTCCCTAAGACAATTGTCTATTTACTATATATTATGGGATAGGAGGGAAGACAACGGATGAAGAGGACTTGTTATGTCCATAGTGATTGGTCATGTGAGTGCGCTCATTTCCCTGAAATTCTGTCTCTTTCCGGTTGGGGTCATTTATCTATAAGAACTGGGGGGTAATATGTCCCGTTATTGGAGGGGTGAGGAGGAGTGACAAATGCTGCATTTCAAGGTCCCTTTGTCGATTTTGTATTTTACTTCATACTATTTTGTCATTTCTTATATTATGATAATATATTTTCTTCCTCAAATGTGAATGTTCTGATGTCTGAGTATGCAGTGAAGACATTTGTTTGGATGACGTCAGAGACATGACCTCACCACCGATCCCCCCAGTAATGATCATCAGGTGACATCCAATGGTTATCATAGGGAGTAGAAAAGTCTCCTCTAATACGTTCCATACGCTCACCTTTCTATAGCCGGTAGTGATCAGAAATGATGTCTCTCTGTATGAGACGATCAGATGAAAGTCGCTATCACTGCACATCTCTCTTCTCTTCTATCATTGTTTAGTGAATACGATCTGTCTCCTCCGCCAACAAATACAGAGGAGGAATTAGAAATCAGAACTTCTATTCCTAAGTGATCGGGTTCTAGAATGTTCCCTACACACGGGGACTTTGTTCAATGTGTTGGACGTTCCGTAATTGGAGAACAAAGAACATCATCGAGCGGGAAATTCAAACCGAGAAACGGCTGAGGATTGGATCATTTAGACTCTGGAAAGCGGACTTAGCGTGATGTCAGGACACGCCCTCTTCTAACTCCTCCCACCTATCCCCCATCAGGTCCGCTCAGGCTGTATATAAGGAGGCGGCTGTGTGCGGTTTCTTTATTGTTCGTCTGACTAACGAAGATCTCGAAGATGTCTGGCCGCGGTAAAGGAGGGAAGGGTCTGGGGAAAGGAGGCGCCAAGCGGCACAGGAAGGTGCTCCGGGACAACATCCAGGGCATCACCAAACCCGCCATCCGACGTTTGGCCCGCAGAGGGGGTGTCAAGCGCATCTCCGGACTCATCTATGAGGAGACCCGCGGAGTGCTGAAGGTTTTCCTGGAGAATGTCATCCGCGATGCCGTCACCTACACCGAGCACGCCAAGAGGAAGACCGTCACCGCCATGGATGTCGTCTATGCTCTCAAACGCCAGGGGCGCACTCTCTACGGATTCGGAGGATAAACCCTCATAGACACCTACCCACTTCATCTACACAAAGGTCCTTCTCAGGGCCACCTACCTTCTCATACTAAGGGCTGGATACGTTGCGCTTGTTAGAATTGCCCACCTTCGGGATTAGATCTCCTCTCATCTAATGCAGAGACATCGCTGGGACTTCTATGCTCTCCTCTAGTTTCGGTCTCAGTACGGGTCCCGTTATTCCTCGTAGGGGAGAGAATTGTTGGGGCATCGGCCGGTGACAGTGGGAGGCAGCAGGGCACAACATTCCGGCGTCTACTAGAGGGGGTTGTGCTGCCACCTGCTGGCTAGTATCCAGTATTACACGTGGATGATGGTAATGACGGCTCAGCTCTCGTACGGCGGAGTGTGTGGTGACAGCCATAGGCTGATGATTGGAGACTACAACTCGTCATCCAGCATTATTGTACACGGCCGAGAATTGGAACTAGAAGGGAGGAGGGGCGACACATCTCAGCCACTAGGAATCCAGCCATGGCGGTGTTTCGATTTGGCGACCCGTCAGATTTTCCAGTGCGGGGTGTACCAAGATGGCCGTGACGGAACGTCACTTTCATTACAAATTCTGACGGGCCGCCTAATCTGACGAAACAGCAGCTCTGTCTTCTTGTGACTGAGAGGAACAGCACTGCCACCTTGTGGTAAATCGGGGCACAGTTCTTGTTTATGCGGCAAAAGATAATAGCGGAATGGACAGCACTGCCACCTTGTGGTATGTAGTGGCAACAGCTTTTTGGTGTTCAGTACAAGGAAATAAGGGAAAATATATAACGAGTCTCTGAAATCATTATAAAATTGGATATGTGAAGGAAATCTGAAGCGACATCAAGAGCCATCTACAATAATGAGAAGGAGAGATATATGGAAACATGCTGCTTTTAAACCATTAGCAAGAAAAAATGTACTAAAATATTGGTAAAAATGTATCTGTAGCTGTGAGGGCATTTCTATTTCTTTTAACGCCAGTTCAAATTTGAACCAATTTTAAACTGACCTCCAGGAGTAAAAGGTTTGGCCTGATTTCTGTAATTGGAGTTAAAAGACCCCCCCCCCCCCCAAATGTTGGGAATAGTAAAATATGCCCATGTGTCAGTAGGGATAAAAAATGCCCCATCAGCAGAGGCAGACTGGCCAAGGGGGCAATAGCCCCCCCCCCCCCCCCCCAGGCCGCTCTGACATCCTGCAACCAGGTTGCACCGCTTCCACTGCAGACATGCCTAAAGTCTTCCTGGTGAAGAGGAATAAAGGGTCCCTGCCAGTGTCCTATCAAGTACGGTATATGAGGACAGAGTGAAGAACCCCCAGCATGGATGTGTACGCCATGTACAAGCAGAGGCCTGGCTCCGTGCCCCACCAGAGGCTCTCCTGCCCCTGACCAAGCTACCCCCTTCCGGTCAGTTTGGGAACTGAGTCAATGCAGCAGGCGCTGTCCAGCTCATCCCATCTGGTGAGCAGAGAGTACCTGGAGTTGAACTTCAGCCTGAGATGGGGGTCAGGAGGAGGCAGGAGAGTGGGAGGGGGGCCGAATTGCCTTACCATGGCTCTCTGGGATCATTTGTGACCACTGGAAGTAGTAGTGCTGCACTTCTTTCTGTCAACATAAGGAATTCTGCCCAATCATTTGTATCAGTAGGGGGGAATGGTGCCTCATCATTTGTTCCCAGAGGACATGTGATATTGTGACAACACACATTGGGCGGAGTCGGGTAAAGGTGTGCCAAATCCAAAAGTGATGTGGGAGCTGCGGTCCCGCTGTCTCTGTTTGAATTTGTTTTTTACGTTTCTAAAATCTACAACCCCATGATTAGGAAGGGGAGATCCATTCATTTAAAGGGCCACAATACATCTACATTGGAGGATTTATGTGGATACTACTTACCTCACCATCATTTGGAAGACCCAGGAGTGATCCCTTAAAGGGAAACGTGCACATTGACCTGGTGGTTCATGTCTAAGGTTCATGACTAAAGGTGAGCACATGGTATGAAAGGTAGAGGGAGTCCAGTGGCGGAACTTTCACAGTCGCACTTGCGACTGGGCCCTGCCGTTCTGCTGTGGGGGGGCCCCAAGACCCAACATCCTCCCCTGCACCTCTGGCTGTCTGTTTAGAATGCAGTGCGGGAGGTGACAATCAGCAGCTCTGTTGCCTGTGAGCAGTGGGATCTCCCTGGGGCTAGTAGTTCTCTTCCCCAGTGTATACAGTGGAGAGGGGAGGATCCTCTGACCCAGGCATGTATCAGTTTCACTCTTCAGTGTACAAGTGTGTCGCTCTGCTTGTACACTTTTGCTGATACATGCCGGGTCACTGTATACACTGGGGAGGAGAACTACTAGCCCCAGGGAGATCCCGCTGCCTGTGGACAGCATAGAGCTGCCAATCGCCGCCTCCCACCTCTCCCCAGGGGGGGGTACAGAGATGTGCTGGGGGTTGGAGGTGCACAGATAGCGGAGACTAGTCAGCTACAGGGGAATCTCAGGAAGGGGGGGGTGTGGCTGTCTGGGGACCCTGATGTAAGGGAGGGCTTTCTGGGGACACTGATGTAAGAGGGGGGCCCTCTGGGGACCCTGGTGTAAAGGGGAGGCTCTCTGGGGACCCTGGTGTAAGGAAGGGGCTCTCTGGGGACCCTGGTGTAAAGGGGAGGCTCTCTGGGGACACTAATGTAACACTCATCAGGGGCGGATGCTCAAAGATATCTATAAGGGATGATGAAATATAGTCAATCAGTATGATTGTAATTGGACACATAAAGGAAGGGACAACTGAGCCTACCCTAAGTACTTGTAAACAATACGATCAAGAATGGCAAATATAGATATCTTTGAGCATCCGCCCCTGATGAGTGGCTTACACATGAAACGCGTCGGACACCTATGGGATGCAGATACATACCCTTACCAAACCATCTACTTTGGGCATTGGGGATACAGACTCGTGCCCCTACCAAACCATCAATTTTGAATAATATTTTTCAACCAACCACGGTCTTACTGTTTGTATTATATTTGCTAGTGCTGTTCAGTGATACATGTACATACATCAACTTTCTGAAATGTATTTTATCATCAATTCAGACCACTATGTGGCTCCTGGTTACTATACAGGAGTGTACCCTTGATGCCCATGTTGCGTGCACACATATGTGTGTATGAATACATATGAAATTATATTTATTACAATGTTTTTTCTATATGTGGTTTCTGTTATTGATATGTTTTATACAATTTTTCATGACTAATAAATATGTACTTCCTTTCAATCCACCTCCACAATGTCTATGACCTCATCTAAAGTCCCAAACTTCCTGCTGTATTCTAATGTAAGGAAGGGGCTCTCTGGGGACCCTGATGTAAATGGGGGATTCACACACAGATATGTAACAAATATATATATATATACACACACACGTATATTATATACATGTGTATGCCCGCCCAAGTGTATGACTTTCTTTACTTCGCTGCTATGGGCTCCATCCCGAGATCTTTTGTAGACCTAGCAACGCCCCTAGTCGGGGCGCTTTATGGTCTCTTGCACCGGCGGGGCCCTGAAGATTCTAGTTACGCCTCTGTGGGAGTCACTTCACTAAAGGTAGATATATGTGGAACTGGAAGTGAAATACTTTTACGCAGTGAACTGTTGTATGAATATCAAATATTTGAGACACAGAACACATAGGAGACTTTTTGGCATAAGTGGTTCATTTAATTTTTTGGATTATGCATTTGTTCACTTTAATCCTTGTACACATTGTATATTTCTCTTACCTCATGGCTGGAGGTGGCAGCTGGCATCTCTTCTCCTTGGTGTCTCCCCATCTTCACCATCTGCATCAGCCATAGTGCAGTGGTCACCTGTGTGAGGAGGGGTGAATGTGGCAATACCCCTGGCCCCACCCACCATTTCCACCCCTGGAGAGAAGACTCGTCTGCCAGCACAAGGGGTTTCAGACAGGGAGTATATAAAAAGGAGATTGAGATACACACTTGTTTTGCTTTGTATATAATATACAGGCTCTGGGACCAGAGAGACAGAGGGAGAGAAACAAAGTTAGGCTCCATGCACACTGGGCTTAAAAAAAACTCCAGATCACTTGCTCATATAGAACGTTTTTTGTACAAAGTTTAGACGAGTTTAGGAGAGTTTTAAGTTTTTTTTCTGCCAGTAAGCTCCAATCAGAAATGCAAATCAGAAGGGGTTTCTTTTCTGCCTCTAGATGTTGAGCTCAAAAAAATGTCTCTAAGAGCCCTTGCACACTGGGGCGGTTTGCAGGCGCTATTGCGCTAATAATAGCGCCTGCAAACCGCCCCGAAAGTGCCGCTGCTGTCATCCCAGTGTGAAAGCCCCGAGGGCTTGCACACTGGAGCGATGCGCTGGCAGGACGGTAAAAAAAGTCCTGCCAGCAGCATCTTCGGAGCGGTGAAGGAGCGGTGTGTATACCGCTCCTTTACTAAGTGTGTGTTACATCGGTCCTGGAGGTATCTAGGAAGGAATATCCAGGTTACTGAGCCACCTTATCCGGTAAATGACCCCCCCTTATGAATCAATACTGATTTGGAAGTCCGAATTTCCACTTGATGTTTGATATCACCATTTATCATATATATATATATATATATATATATATATATATATATATAAAAAATTTTTTTTTTCAAAACTTGAAGGACTTGAAAGTCAACACCTTTTTATTTTTATTTTCATTTTTATGATTCACTATATGGACTTGAATGTCAATATTTTTTGCATGTTTCAGTATTTGATTATATTATGTTATATAGGTTTGCGCAAACTTAATCTCTTTTTTCCATTATATGCAAGTTATTGCCATAAAAAGTGTATGGGGACCCGGGTCCTGCCCCAGGGGACATGTATCAATGCAAAAAAAAGTTTTTAAAACAATTGTTTTTTCCGGGGGCAGCGATGCTCAAAGTGAAATAAAAATGAAATATTCCTAAGGGGGGGGGGTCCCCTTAGTCTGCCTGTAAAGTGGCGCATCTGTGTGATGTGTTTTACTGTGCTGCAGCAAAATGACACTTATAAAGCAAAAAATGTAATTTAAAATTGCTTGCGGCTGTAATGTAATGCCGACTCCTGGCAATATAAATACAAATCAAGAAAAAAAAATTGGCTTGGGTTCCCCCCCCTCCAGTCCATACCAGGCCCTTTGGGTCTGGTATGGATTTAACCGCTATAAACAAAATAAGAGCGGCAATTTTGAAAAAAACAAATTTTTTTTTACTTTTTGCTATAATAAATATCCCCCAAAAATATATAATTTTTTTTTTGTTCCTCAGTTTAGGCCGATACGTATTCTTCTACATATTTTTGGTCAAAAAAAAATTGCAATAAGCGTTTATTGATTGGTTTGCGCAAAAGTTATAGCGTTTAAAAAATAGGGGATAGTTTTATGGCATTTTTATTAATTTTTTTTACTAGTAATGGCGGCGATCAGCGATTTTTATTGTGACTGCGACATTATGGCGGACATTTTTGACACATTTTTGGGACCATTGTCATTTATACAGCAATCAGTGCTATAAAAATGCACTGATTCCTGTGTAAATGACACTGGCAGTGAAGGGGTTAACCACTAGGGGGCGGGAAGGGGTTAGGTATGTCCTAGGGGAGTGATTCTAACTGCAGGGGGGATGGGCTGTGTATGTGACGTCACTGATCTCTGCTCCGATGACAGGGAGCAGAGATCCAGTGACACTGTCACTAGGCAGAACGGGGAGATGCTGCTTACAACGGCATCTCCCCGTTGGTCCTCTCCGTGAGGCGATTGCGGGTACGCCCGCGGGGATCGAGTCCACTGGACCCGCGACCCGACTCACGGAGATCGTGGCAGGCGTGTGCGCCGCCGGCGGCAGGCACGTGCGCGCACACAGCGGCAAATTCAAAGTAACGTACAGGTACGTTACTTTGCGCAGCCATGCCAATCTGCCGACGTATATATCTACAGGAGCCGGTCGGGAACCGGTTGAAGGGGAACTCAACGCCAAAATTTTAAAAAACTTAGCGTGGGTACCCCCCAAAATCCATACCAGACCCTTATCCGAGCATGCAACCTGGAGGACGGGATGAGGGGGGGCCACATGTCCTCAACATGGGGAGGCTGCTTTGGGGTCCCCCCCAAAGCGCATTGTCCCCATGATCATGGGCACAAGGGCCTCATCCCCACAACCCTGGCCCAGTGGTTGTGGGGGTCTGTGGGTGGGGGCTTATCAGAATCTGGATGCCCCCTTTTACAAGGGGGCCCCCAGATCCTTCCTCCCCCCATGTGAATGGGTTGGTGGTACATTGTACCCCTACCCATTCACCAACAAATGGTGTCAAAAAGTAAAAACCACAGATTTTTTTTTTTTTTTTTAATAATGGATTTGTCAAAAACGATGTGTCCCGCGATGTACTTTCATCCTCATATCACGCCGCCAGACGAACCCGAAAAATAGGAAAAAAACACAAAAAAACTGCCTCCATGGGAGAGGCCTCCCGGCAACTGCTGTATTTTCGCTGTGACAGCTGTTATATAGGCAAGGGCGGGGCCACCCGCTGATGTAACTGGATGACTCCGCTCCCTCTGATGGCACATGACGTCAGAAGGGGCAGGTCACTTGGTTACGTCACCGGGTGCCCCCCGCCCTAGCCTATATAACAGCTGTCACAGCCAGGAGACAGCAGTTGCCGGGAGGCCTCCCATGGAGTCAGAGTTTTTTCTGTTTTTTTTTCTATTCTTCGGGTCCATCTGGCGGCGTGATTGACAATGGAAGTACATCACAGGACACACAGGTGAGCTGGAAATATAGGAACATGCAGATATGCATCCCTGATGTTGATAGACGCCAGAAGTTCTCCTCCTTGTAGGATAGAAACCACCGACCTTATCGACTCCATGCGAAAAGAGCGGACCTTCAGGAACTGATGTAGATTCTTTAGATCTAGAATGGGTCTGACATCTCCATTCGGTTTTGGTACCGTAAAGAGGTTTGAATAAAACCCCAAACCTTGCTCTTCTGTGGGGATTTGCATGATCACCCCCTGAGCCAGTAATCGGTCTAATGCTGAAACAGAGATTTCCTTTTCTCTGGATCTTTGGGAACGTTTGACCTCAGAAAACATGGCGGTGGAAACTCCCGAAATTCCAGTTTGTACCCTAGAGCTACCGTAGAGATGACCCATCTGTCCTGAATTTCCTCTTGCCAGACTTCTGAAAACTGCAGAAGTCTTCCCCCCACCCTAGTGAGCGGGGGCGCTCCTTCATAATGAGGCTTTAGAATTCTGTTTTGCAGGTTTCCGCCCCCAGGACTTCTTTTGTGCCTGGGCCTGACCCTGAGGCTTTCCTCTAGACTCTGATGGCGAAGGCCATCGCGACTGCCTAGAGGCAGATGCCCCTGGCGCTGGAGAAAGAGCCCGCTTAAATGAAGGGCGTTTATTCCTTCTCTTGACTGGCAAAAGAGTACTTTTCCCACTTGAAATCTTTTGTATGTATTTGTCCAAATCATCCCCAAAATAGCCGATCCCCATGAAAAGGAAAACCAGTCAGGAGCCTTTTGCCTGGTTCTTCGGCTGACCAATTTTTCAACCACAAGATCCTACGCATGTGCACTAGCACAAGCGCAAGGCGGGACACCTGATGAATAGGCCCTTATGTGCCCCACAGCTCCTATGTCCCAGGTGAACAGCCAGCTTGCTCTCCTCGCTGTTCAGCTGAGGAGACTGCTCTTGTAGAAAGTCTTCACCCCACGCTTGCGCCGTGTGTCCTTGTGGATGCTGTCCCACACACTGTGCCACACCTAGCCCTCCCCCCTCCGTATAACACCCGCCCCCTTTACTTTTGAAATTCAAAGCGTTCCCGCATGCGTGCAGCATTCGGGTCTTGCAGACCCATCAAGAGGGGAGGAGAGGCAGAGCCAAAATGGCGAGCAGAGCGGGGGGAACTATCAGAGCAAAAAACGGGACCTCCGCACCCCCCACGGGGGGGGGATATACAAGGGGAGCAGCAACATTTGTCCCTAATCCTTTTAGTCCCTCCCAGGGGGGAGAAATGCAGATGGCAGATCTCTTTACCTCCATGAGGAATCCCCGCTGTGACAAGCTGCTGCTGAATCCACACACAGACTGACACTGAGCTGAAGTGAAGACAGCAAATTAAGGTATGTGCATTTACTCCCTCTAGAGGGGATTTAGGGCATGACACCATCTTTTCCCCAAGGAAGAAAAACCATAGGTGGACTTTTCACAGTTCCTAGGCTTCTTCCCTTACCTTATCCTCGCCGCAGGATACTGCTGATGACAGACAGATCCAACCTTCACTCATCACGGTGGGCTGTGTTTTAACAAACCATCAAGGACCAGGTCCCTTTTTAATCGGGGTTCCACTCCCTTGGACCTGTATAGCACCCTGCCAGGAAAAACTTTAGGTAATGTGAGCATGACCAAAGCTTTGGGTCCTGGGGTCCAGCCCTACAAGGAGAGGCGTTACAGGCAAAACCTCGTTCTTCTAGTACGGGGCATGGGTACCATCCACCTTGGCCTCAGTGGCACTTTGGATGGATCCGGTCTGTGGAGGCTATTTAAATCCAGCAAGGATCCCTCCAGTGGAGCTCCTCAGAGCACATCTTCACTCGTGACCAACACCTTAGACACTGGCGAAAAAAATTAGGTACTCCTGGTAGGAGGAGGGGTTATATAGGGAGTGAACTTCCTGTATTGGGTGAAGGTGCCTATATACCCATATAGTTAATAACTATGACTCTGTGTCCCGTGATGTACGATAAAGAAATTATTTTAAGGTTTCCTCTGGGAAAAAAAGATTGGGAAATGCTGTTTCATAATTTAATATTAAATTCAGCATAAATGGTGGGAACTCCTTATAATGGGCAAAGCAGGTATGCAAACCCAAGATATGTATACCAAGAGTTTAGGTAACGCTACCAAAGCTCAAAAAGTGGCTACCTATGCAGCAGAAATTAAGATCACTTGGTTCAAAAAATACAAAATTTATTTATTTAATAATGATAATTCATCATGTGTGAAAAAACACAATACAGCTCCATGCAATGTTGTTCACGGGTCTCATACTGGGGAGTTCTAAAATTACGTGCAAACACAGACAAACACACCAACATGCAAAACATTTATACTGCCCTTGTATGGGTTTAACAAGGGAAGGACACCCCACTTCCACACATACACACAACACAGGTCCGGACGTCAATTGTAAGCTTTTACCCGCAAAGGAAAAAAGGGCAGCTATGATTAATGAAAATTTATCAATAAGGAAAATCCATGGAAGGGTGATTAGGCATTGCCCAAAAAAAAAAAAAGTTCACCGTGCTGTGCTGATTTCCTGCGGGTAATCCCCGGGGGAAAGTGTATGACCTGTCTGGTGATCACAAGTGTCTATGCTTCCCAATATGCGATTCACCTAACTACAATAATTGGAATTCCTGAGATACATATATATATGGGATAGAATCACTGACTAAGGTACAATGATCATTAAAAGTCACTGGTATATTATCCATACAGAGTGGCATCCGGTATATATTAGGTCAAACGTGTGGGCTGTTGTAGAGTTCAGAGTGGTGAACGTCTTATAGTATATAAGACGCTTATATACTTATATACTATAAGCCCGTGAACAACATTGCATGGAGCTGTATTGTGTTTTTTCACACATGATGAATTATCATTATTAAATAAATAAATTTTGTATTTTTTGAACCAAGTGATCTTAATTTCTGCTGCATAGGTAGCCACTTTTTTGAGCTTTGGTAGCGTTACCTAAACTCTTGGTATACATATGCTAGTCGTCTTTGGCTATAGCAGCAGCACCAGTACAGGTGTACTTCATTGGGAAAAAATTGTGAGACAACCAATACTTGTGCTTGGTTTTGCGGGAAAGGCTTTCCTTTTTCTTTGCTGTTTTCTTTTTTTCGTTCATGCAAACCCAAGAACTTAGCACAGAGATCTCACCAATGTTTGATACTCTTCTTGGAAGGGTTTTCACAAGGTTTTGAAGTATGTCAGTGGGAACGTATGTCCATTAAGCCAAAACAGTTTTGTGAGGTCAGGTACTGATTTTAAATGAGAGAAAATGTAGCCTGTAATTGGTATCCAAGTTTATCTCAAAGATTTTCAATAGGCTTGAGGCCAGGGCTCAGGGTGCAGGCCAATCAAGTTCCCTCACACCACACTAGTCAAATCATGTCTTTATGGAGGTTGCTTGTACAAAGGTGTACAGTCATGCTGGTATAGAAAAGAAAGAACCTTCCACAAACTTGACACGAAACTGGAGTTGCGCAATTGTCTACAATGTCAAATTCATCCCTGCAGCTCCTCCAGTACATTTGCATAATCAGACTTCCAGCGGGCAGATTCTCTCTCAGCTGTAGTCCTGTCAGCCAAGTAAGTAGTTTCATTATGCAGCTGAATCGGAGGAGCTATTTGGCTCGGAAGATAACAAATTGATAAAAGAAGAGCACTATAAAATGCAGATCACTATTGGAGATTCTGCCAGGTCCATTTGATAATAGGAAAATTGAGTGGGCTGAGTTTGCCAGCTACTGAGTATTGAATAAACATAATTATTCACTGCATCCTCTTCAAATATATACATTTTAGAGAACATTTGGGGCTGCAGTGACTGATTATAGAGCTATTAGCTTGGAGCCACTGTAAGATCATGAGGGGTGGGTAGACTGGGCCAGGGAAGATAAGGTCAATAGGTAGTGTCAGATCCTACTATCTGGAAGTGTTTGGAACCCTTGCAAATCATTTCAGGTCACTGAGAACCCCAGCAAAAATTAATTGATCAGGCTCAGTGTGAAGTATGCCCCTTTCATTGGTGGTCAGTAAGAATGCCACCCCTACAGACAGCTAAAAAGACCATTGGTGACATACTGCTGCAGAGCTCCCAAGTGTCTCTGATTTCGAGGGACTGTCCCTGATTTGGAACAAAGTCCCTCTGTCCTCCTAATTTGTCCTTTATTTTGGTTTGATCTACTGTAAATGGTTGTATGAAGTGTGTCTAAAAAGTTTGGTGAATGGTAACAACAAACAAAACAGAAGATACAAACAAATTACCATTATTGGCCATCAAAATAATTGCCATCCTTCACAACATGTGTTTGGCAGAATTCAAAAATGTTCTGAAAACTGTCAGCAAAGGCCTCTTTAGGAATCGATCGCATAAGCGCTGTCACACATTCTTGGATTGCCGCCACATCCACAAAACATGCGCCTTCAATGATGCTCCAAAGCAAAGCGTTAGCATCAGGTCTCATCCCGTGACAATGGTTAGCAGAAAGGATGGATTCTAGTCACACATGGTAAGGAAATCTCCAGAGGTTTCCATCTGTTTTGCTTTCTGTTGGTCTGTCAGCTTGTGCAGCACAAACCGGGAAGAGAACTTCCGCTTACCCAGATCGTTGTGGACGATGGTGCACACTGTGTCCTTACTAATGGACAATTACTCTGCCATCAATTGTAGAGTCAGTCACTGCCAACAGACTGTGAAATGTTTGCCTTTTGCCCTTTTCCTGGCACTGGTCACTATCTCCTACATCTTCTTATGTGGATTACTTTAACACACGGCCCGAGGCAACATTTCTTATTTTCAAAAACTTTTATTTAACATAAACCATTAGATATTCCAAAGTCACAACCCCTATAAAGGCTAGTGCAGGTTACATAAAGTTAAAAAATGAACAAAAAGGTTAATCAAATGGAAAAAAAAGTGTTAAAGCTTGGCATATATAAGGGCACATGTATGGAAAGCTTTAACCCATCACAGCTAAGGTTCCCATTCACTGCAGGAGGATATCCTTAGTTAAATATTGTATATCTGCAGAGATTTTTTGTACCCTGAAACCAGCCCCATTATTGGGGGTCTTAATAGCTTTGGAAGGGAGCTTTGCCCAAATAGGTAACAAATGATTTTACATATTCCTCTTAACCACTCATGCCGACCATTGATATACGTCGCTACTTTGATGTTAAATACCGTTGTTATGGCAGCAGATAGCTGCCACGGCAGTCAGTTCGCTTTAAGATAAAAGTGGTCCCACTTTTATCGGCGGCAGGAGAGGTGCCCCGGTAGCGGCGGAAATGATCCAATGTTTTCCCCTGATAGGCAGGAAGTCGAGTGAAGGAATAATGGCTCTTCCACTCGACTCTATTCCATTGAATGACGGGAGCGACGTCAAACGTCACTTCGGCCTAACAGCCTTAAAACGGGTCTTTTATTGAAAAAAAAAAATTAAATTAAGACTTTTTTTAATTATTATTATTATTATTGCTTTTCAGTGTAAATGTGAGATCTGAGCAGTGGCGGCCCCTCCATTAGGGGTGCCCAGGTGCCGCCCTCTCTCTCCTCTCCAACCCCTATATGCAGTGGATAGATTCATGCATAGCATAAATCTATCCAGGGCCGCCGCCTATTCATGTGTCCGGCCCCTTTCGGGTAACGGGGCACATGAATTACAGTCGCGGGGGTGTATTTTTGAAGCACCTGATTAGAGCTATAGGCTTTAAAATAGCGTGGGCCTGGTTCGGAGAGCATGCGACCTGGAGCCCACCCAGGTGTGTTGCAACAGCGAACGAATATTTGCTGTTGCAACACTGATCCTCCTCCCGGCCAATCGGGAAGCAGGTTTGAAACACATCTCCCGATTGGCCAAAATGTCAGGCGAGCCTATTGGACGCCTAGCGACGGGAGGAGCAGAGAGATGTCACAAGGACACTAGAGACCGCTACGTTGGAAGATGTCAACAGCAGCTCGGACCGCCCGCATCCATGGTAAGGACAGCGGGTGGTGGAGGGGGGGTGTTATTGTCATGCCACGCCGCGCGGGGGTGGGGCGGCTGGCAGTTGTGTTAGTGCCGCTTCACCGGTGGCCCGGGTGGGGAGGGTTGCCCCCCACTGGATCTGAGGGTTTTTTGACCCCAGATCTCAAATTAAAGCGGTCCTGTCATGCTTTTTTTCTATTACAAGGGATGTTTACATTCCTTGTAATAGGAATAAAAGTGACCCAAAATATATTTTTTAAAGGGATAGTGTAAAAATAAAAAGTAAAATAAATAAGGAAAAAAAAATAAAAATTTAAGTGCCCCCTCCCTCCGTGCTCACGCACAGAAGCGAACGCATACGTAAGTCGCTCCCGCATATGTAAATGGTGTTTAAAACACACAAGTGAGGTATCGCCATGATCGTTAGAGCGGTGCAATTTTGAAGCATGATTCGCTGGATATCAATTTACTCAGCGTAACATTATCTTTAACAATATTAAAAAAAAAATTGGGCTAACTTTACTGTTTTCTTATTTTTTTAATTCAAAAAAAGTGTATTTTTTTTTTTAAAAAATGCGTTTGTAAGACTGCTGCGCAAATGTGGTGTGACAAAGTATTGCAATGACCGTCATTTTATTCTCTAGGGTGTCTGAAAACACAGATATTATATATATATATAATGTTTGGGGGTTCTCTATAATTTTCTAGCAAAAAAAAAAAAATTAACTTGTACTTGTAAACACCAAGTGTAAAAAATAGGCTTGGTCCTTACCTGGAGTGGGCCTGAACTGAAAGAGTGAAGATCTGGAAATGTTATTTGCGATTAGAGCAGAACTTCAGGAATGATCTTTATTGCATACTTACATTGGTCCAGTCTGAACCATTGTATGTATACATATCTCATACCTGATAGACTGCTGGGAAGCGGACAATCCTTGTAGTAGTTGGAGCTACTATAGTGATATCTGCCATCTTCTAGGTCTTGTGCATGTGCATCTATTGACTGACTGTCCCCCTGTGGTCGACCAACAGAGGGGAAGCCACTCGGCAGAGAACCCAGAAGATTGCAGCTATGACTGTAGTAGCACTGACTACTACAAGGATTGCCTGCTTCCCCAGCAGCCCCCCCAGGTATAAGATGGACCAATGTAAGTATGCAATAAAGATCATACCTCGAGTTCAGCTTTAAGAAGTAACCTGAAAATTGCTCTTTGCCTTAAATTTCTCCTGAAAGCTAGCAGTGCCCTTCCTTGCTTGGGACTCTATAGCGTAATATCCACATCTCTGCCGTGTGAGATCCTCTAATGCGCTGATGTCCCCAACTGCTAGTCTCACTAGATTTAAAATGAGATTTGGTGATGTTATTATTGAGCTGCTCTCTGTTCTCCTTGTTGGAAAGAAAGCTATACCAGAGGACCCGAAGTGCAAGGATTTACCTGCTACCAGACATTAGAGGAAACTCAAAAATCTACACTTCTACCGAGATGGCCACCAGTGCAAAACAAGGCATGGGACATCAGTATTGAAAGAAAAGATCAACTGCAGGAAGACCACAGGCAATAGCAGTGAAGAGTCCCTTGCCCCCTATAGTGCGGGTCCTTTTTAACAAACTATCATAGCCAGTCTGCCCATTAGGAGCACAATGCTATTACCTCTACATATTGCTAAATAAGTGTGTACGGCATACAGATTTATGATCAGTGATATTACCTGGAAGTGGTGTATTGGTTAGCACTTCCTGGTTTGAATCCCAACCACGACACTACCTGCCTGAAATTTGCATGTTCTCCTTGTACTTGCGTAGGTTTCCGCCCACACTTCAAAGATTACCTTGCTCTTTTCTAAATTGGCCCTAGTATGTGTATGCATGAATGCGAGTTAGGGACCCTAGACTGCACACTCCCAGGGCCAGATTTCTCATTAGGCACTGTAGGCATGTGTCTACAGGTGCCCTTCATAGAAGGGCGCCCACCAGTGGCGTCGCTATGAGGGTGCAAGTGACCTGCCAGAGGGGTGACACCATCAAGTAGAAAGTGAAATCTGACCACAATGATGTCACCCCTCTGGTGGCAGCACACCACTCTGTCGGCATCATTTACCAATTGCGTTGCCTGTCCAAAACTTCTCTGGGGGGAGGGGCAATCGTGGTGCAGGCCACGTGACTCCAGGATGGTCAGTGCCAGACCAGAAGTGCTGTGCGCTGTGCAGTGATGGAGGTAAAGAGCAAGAATGGGGAGAATGCAGAGGGATACCAGGGACAGGCAGGAGCTAATACATCCGAAATTAAATTTATTCCAAGCATAAATTTAGTACAAAAAGACAACATGTTTCAGGAGCCCTCCCTCCTCTTCATCAGGGCTTGTAAAGATTTGGATCAAAATGTGAGGGCTCATTTTTTTCTTGGAATGGTATATTAACACAACAATGTTGGTTTAAGCCCATTATCTCCAGTGTTAATTTTGTCAACTAACATATTTTCATTGACAAATTTAACACTATTTTAGTCGACTAAAATACAACTAAAACAATTCAGATGACTAAAAAAAAAAAACTAAAACTAAAATGGCATTTTAGTCAAAAGACTATGACTAAAGCTAAATTAAAATCAATACATTTTAGTCTACTAAAATCCAATGGGTTTAGTTAAATTGTAAAGCATTATTTAAGCATTTCTCTAGAATTTTCAATGTCATTATATACTCCTGGAGTAAAAAATCTAATATCATGTTATTATTGGTATTAAGGTTTGAGCATGCACTACAGACAGATATATATCGCAAAGGCTAAATCTGTGTCAGTAGTTTATTCAAACCTTAATACCATAAATAATAACATATTATATAATGAGTTTGAAAATTCTAGAGAAATGCTTAAATAATACATTACAAGTTGTCCTTAGGTATTGTCCAAGAAAGAAGATGATGGCACTCCAAGGTGGCATCCCTTTCTTATTGAAACCATTAACAAGTAGCCAGGCCTAGGAAGTTCCCCTTGTGAGCCCCATCCTCCGCTATGATGTGACTAAAACCTGAAATTTTTTTTATCTCCATGTGTCAAATTTATGTCCTTAATGATTGTCCAAGAAAGAAGATGATGGCACTCCAAGGTGGCATCCCTACTTTATTGAAACCATTAACAAACAGGCAGGCCTAGGAAGTTCCCCTCGTGAGCCCCGTCCTCAGCTCTATTTTAGAGAACAGTGAAGGAGCAGTAATAACATGGTGGTTGCTGGAGCTCATACAACCCATATGAGGAAGGCCAAATATCTCCCCATCCTTCATTCTCAGAGATAGGTGCTTATCTGGATCCTGATATGTCATAAAAGCACTAACTGCTCTTTCCCTTCCCTCGGGTGCTACACCCAAACACAGGAAGCTCACAAAAGAGATGTGACATAAGCGAGAATCTTTGTAAACATTTCCTCTTTGAGAGCTTGAATATGGCTTCTTCCTGTGTGAGATGTGAGGGATTATTTCTACTTAAAACATCAGCTGCATTCAGAACAGGAAAAGGGCTTCTCAGCTGCTCTTATGGGTAACCAGATTTGATCTATTGCCAAAACTTTCCGCATATTCTGAAATTAATATGCCCCCCCCCCCACCCTGTGAGCCTTCTCATGAGCGACAAGGTTTTTTTTCCAAGAAAAACACTTTAAGCATTCTGGAAAGAAAAATGCTCACTGCCTGTGTGAGTCAACTGATGCGAAATCAGATGGGCTTGCTGCTTAAAACATCTGCTGCACTCAGAACAGGAAAACAGTTTCCCGGGTGTATGAGTTCTCATGTGCCCAACCAGAATTGTTCGTGCACGAAAACACTTTCCACATTCCGAACAAGAATACGGCCTCTCCCCTGTGTGAACTTTCCTATGTGCAGTAAGATTTGATTTTCGGGAAAAAAATTTCCCGCATTCGGAACAGGTATACGGCTTCTCTCCCTTGTGAATCTTCTGATGCCTGGCGACATCTGATTTCTGTAAAAAAAACTTCCCACATTCGGAGCATGAAAACTGCTTGTCGCCGGTGTGCGTCAGCTGATGTGAAATGAGATGGGCTCTCTGGGTGAAGCATTTTCCACATTCTTTGCAGGAAAACGGTTTCTCGGAGGTGTGAGTCCTCACATGACTAATAAGAGTGGACCTTTCGCTAAAACATTTCCCACATTCTGAACAGGAATGTGGCTTCGCCCCCGTGTGAACTTTTCTATGAGTAATGAGGTTCGATTTTTGGGAAAACCGTTTCCCACATTGGGAACATGAAAACGGCTTTTCCCCCGTGTGAGACCTCTGATGCTTGGCAAGAGTGGATCTTTCAGCAAAACTTCTCCCACATTCTGTGCAGGAAAACGGCTTCTCTCCTGTATGAGTCCTTTCATGTGAAATAAGATGAACTTTCTGCTTAAAACACCTCCCGCATTCCAAACATGAGTACGGCTTCTCATCCGAGTGACTCCTCTCATGGGAAACCAGATGGGCTCTCTGGTGGAAACATCTCCCACACTGCAAACATGAATAGGGCTTCTCCCCTGTATGAACTTTTTTATGTGTGATGAGATTGGATTTCCAGGAAAAACTTTTCCCACACTCAGAGCACGAATATGGCTTCTCCCCTGTATGAGTCCTTTGATGTCTGACAACGTCTGACTTCTGGATAAAAGATTTCCCACATTCTGAACATGAAAATGGCTTTTTGCTGCTGTGCGTTGATTGATGCCTCTGGAGCAGCCATTTTTGGGAAAAACATTTCCCACATTCAGAACACGAATATGTTTCCACCACTGTGGGGGTCCTCTGGGTGACATATTCTTCACGCTCAAAACTCAGACGTGTTTCACCCCCTCTATGAGTTGCATGAGTGACAAGATGGGAGTGATTGGTAAAACTCATGCCATTTATAGAGGGATGGGATGACACATCTGGATTGTGAGGGGCTGAATGTAAATTTTGAGTAACAGAGTTTTCTTCTGAAAAATCATATGTGATGTCACTGTCTTCTATCTTCCCATCTGCAGAGCTAGTGGCATATTTCTCTATGTTCAATCTCTTGTGCCAATCATCTGGAAGGAAAAAAAGTTGTATGGGTTATACTTAGCAGCTGAATTCATAGCAATTTACTAACTGCTTTGTAGTAACTAGATAGCCACCGATATCAATATATTCAACAATAGTGTGATGTCCAGATTCTGGAATATTTCCAAATACAGTGTCAATGGTTGTTACTAGACATGTGCAATTTGTTTTGTTCCAAATCAAAATTCGTTTTTTTCGGAAATTCTGATGTATCCGAAGTCTGAATAACAACAGTAATGAATCCTCTAAAATAACAAAACAAAATTTGAATTTGGAAATTAGTATGAAATGTAAAAATATTGCAATTCTTAGATGTGAAAAATTTGGCAGCCACATTTGAATCGAAAAAGAATTTGAAAACAAAACAAAACTAAACCAAATCTGAAAACAAATGTAACAAATGTAACTAAACAAAATTAGTTAATTAAAGTGGTAGTAAACCCTCCTGTTTTTTCACCTTAATACATCCTATGCATTAGGATGAAAAAACACCTGGCAGTGACCGGCCCCCAGCCCCCCTGTTTTACTTACCTGAGCCCTGGAACTTCTTCCCGCGGGGAGCCGCTGTCCCTCTGCCTGGGGTTCTCGGCTCTTGATTGGATAGATTGAAAGCAGCGCAAGCATTGGCTCCCGCCACTATCAAATCCAATGACACAGGCGCCGGGGGGGCGGGGCCCAGTCATACATTCGGCAGCTATGGACGGCGAATGATGGACTCGGGAGCGCGCCCGCAAGGTAACCCCCCCCTCCCCGGGAGAGTGCTTCTCTTATGCCGCATACACACAAGCGGAATGGCGGACAGAAAAAGTCAGATGGAAGCTTTTCATTGTATATTCCGATCGTGTGTATGCCTCATCTTTTTTTTTTTTTTTCGAAAATTCTGACAGAACTAGAAATGGAACATGTTCTAAACATTTCCGACTGAACCAATTCCTATCGGGAAATGTCTGCTGTTCAGAAGGACCAAAAACAGCGCATGCTCTGAAGCAAGTACGAGACGGAAGTTATTGGCTACTGATGAACTTCCTTTTTCTAGTCCTGTCGTACGCGCTGTACGCCACCGCGTTCTTGACTATCGGACTTTGGTGTGATCGTGTGTACACAAGACAATTTCAGCAGAATTCCGTCGGAACTCCGTTGGAAAAACCTTCAGAGTTTATTCCAATGGGAAAACCGGTCGCGTGGGTTATCTAATGTGGGGAGGAGCCGCAAGAGCCGCCGAGGGACCCCAGAAGAAGGTGTTCGGGGGCCACTCTGTGCAAAACGAGCTGCACAGTGGAGGTAAGTATGACATGTTTGTTTGGTTTTTTTTAAATAATCTAAGCTTTACAATCACTTTAAAGAATCAAAAAGTAAACAATTGCAAACAATCACCCACTGAATATATATATACACACACACACACAGCGGGGACGGAAAGTATTTAGACCCCCTTAAATTTTTCACTCTTTGTTATATTGCAGCCATTTGCTAAAATCATTTAAGTTCATTTTTTTCCTCATTAATGTACACACAGCACCCCATATTGACAGAAAAACACAGAATTGTTGACATTTTTGCAGATTTATTAAAACAGAAAAACTGAAATATCACATGGTCCTAAGTTTTCCGACCCTTTGCTCAGTATTTAGTAGAAGCACCTTTTTGATCTAATACAGCCATGAGTCTTTTTGGGAAAGATGCAACAAGATTTTCACACCTGAATTTAGGGATCCTCTGCCATTCCTCCTTGCAGATCCTCTCCAGTTCTGTCAGGTTGGATGGTAAACGTTGGTGGACAGCCATTTTTAGGTCTCTCCAGAGATGCTCAATTGAGTTTAAGTCAGGGCTCTGGCTGGGCCATTCAAGAACAGTCACGGAGTTGTTGTGAAGCCACTCCTTCGTTATTTTAGGTGTGTGCTTAGGGTCATTGTCTTGTTGAAAAGTAAACTTTCGGCCCAGTCTGAGGTCCTGAGCACTCTGGAGAAGGTTTTCGTCCAGGATATCCCTGTACTTGGCCGCATTCATCTTTCCCTCGATTGCAGCTGCAGCTGAAAAACACCCCCACAGCATGATGCTGCCACCACCATGCTTCACTGCTGGGACTGTATTGGACAGGTGATGAGGAGTGCCTGGTTTTCTCTACACATACTGCTTAGAATTAAGGCCAAAAAGTTCTATCTTTGTCTCATCAGACCAGAGAATCTTATTTCTCACCATCTTGGAGTCCTTCAGGTGTTTTTTTAGCAAACTCCATGCAGACTTTCATGTGTCTTGCACTGAGGAGAGGCTTCCGTCGGGCCACTCTGCCATAAAGCCCCGACTGGTGGAGGGCTGCAGTGATGGTTGACTTTCTACAACCTTCTTCCATCTCCCGACTGCATCTCTGGAGCTCAGCCACAGTGATCTTTGGGTTCTTCTTTACCTCTCTCACCAAGGCTCTTCTCCCCCGATAGCTCAGTTTGGCCGAACGGCCAGCTCTAGGAAGGGTTCTGGTCGTTCCAAACGTCTTACATTTAAGGTTTATGGAGGCCACTGTGCTCTTAGGAACTTTAGGTGCAGCAGAAATTATTTTGTAACCTTGGCCAGATCTGTGCCTTGCCACAATTCTGTCTCTGAGCTCTTCAGGCAGTTCCTTTGACCTCATGATTCTCATTTGCTCTGACATGCACTGTGAGCTATAAGGTCTTATATAGACAGGTGTGTGGCTTTCCTAATCAAGTCCAATCAGTATAATCAAACACAGCTGGACTCAAATGAAGGTTTAGAACCATCCCAAGGATGATCAGAAGAAATGGACAGCACCTGAGTTAAATATATGAGTGTCACAGCAAAGGGTCTGAATACTTAGGACCATGTGATATTTCAGTTTTTCTTTTTTAATAAATCTACAAAAATGTCAACAATTCTGTGTTTTTCTGTCAGTATGGGGTGCTGTGTGTACATTAATGAGGAAAAAAATGAACTTAAATGATTTAGAAAATCACTGCAATATAACAAAGAGTGAAAAATTTAAGGGGGTCGGAATACTTTCCGTCCCCACTGTACATGTGCCCATAAAGAAAAGTCACCAAAGATACCTAAGGTTTACGATCCAGTGGCTAGCGGCCACCCTGCATCTGCAGTGCACATCTTTGCCTTTTCGGCATCTCTCCTGCGCCCAGAATCTTTTTAAAGATTATGGAAGAAGCGCTAAAGGGCCTGAGACAGCAAGGAATAGGCTTAGAGAGCCCTTTTGTCTGCTTCCTGCTCCAGCCCCACCCCCAGCTGACCCTGTGCGGGTTGGTGGACACACCTGCATCTGCCACATCCTCCCTGGCATCCTCCTTCCTGGGTTTCCATTAGAGAAAGGAGCATTAAAGGCCTTTTGTTACTTTTTTTTTTAAATCCGCGCTGCAGCCGACTGGGATGTCATTGGAAATGACTCACTCTAGGGCTTGCCCTGGAGGCTCCAACCTGCACCAAGGTGGCCGCCGATCGGAACCACGTGACCCAGGACCGCAAACTAGGGGATTTTGTGGAGATGTCTGAGGGATACGATCAGTGGGAAGGATGGTCGGTGGCCAGGTTGCCTGCCCAGTGAAGGAACTTCTAAAATACCTGGAGTGTGGGGCTCAGCCGGTTGGCCCTCCACTAGCAAGGAGCGGTAGCTGTGGGGAAAGATACCAGCGGCATGTAGTGCAGCTGGGGGGATAGTTGCATACCCCTCTGTAGGGGCAAAACTTTAAGCTGAGCCTTGAGGCTCAGATTGCTGCCCCCGCTCGCCCTCCCAAAGCCCCCTGGGCTGAATGGGATGCTGGTCAGGGAGTCCCCTGCAGAAAGCACAGAGACTGGATAAAATAACAAACGTTTGCAGCTCCTGTGGATCCGGAGGAAACACAAAACAACTGAGGCACACAGGTGAGACTAAAAAATTATATTGGTGGACTAATGTGTTTCCTGTTGCAGGGAGGAGCCTATCTCTTGGATGCTGCCCTGGAAGATGATTGGAGAAAAATTTTATTGAATAATTTCATTAAAAGTTTGGTAAGGGGGAAAAAGGAGGAACTAGGGAAGACAAAATATAAGCAGATTAAACTTCAGCTTTAAACTGGTTCTAAAAGGCAGAAGTTTTTTTTATCTTAATGCATTCTATGCATTAAAGTGTTACTAAACCCAGGACCCTACATTCACTATATTTGGTCTCCCACAGTACACAGAATATGGATTTTAGTAAATATAAACTGCCAAATACCTTTTCTCATCAGCAGTTTATACTGTGGCAGTCTTGTGACTTCTATTAGTGTC
This sequence comes from Lithobates clamitans, assembly GCA_037952925.1. NCBI lineage: Eukaryota > Metazoa > Chordata > Amphibia > Anura > Ranidae > Lithobates > Lithobates clamitans. Next base: position 464,040 of record JBBGZY010001859.1, read on the forward strand.
TGGTTAAAGCTTGTAGGAGGAGTTTTCATTCTCCTCTGACTGTCTTTTGAGGCAGCATGACCCCTGACCCTCTGTCTGGTCAATGGATAAAAAAAAAAACTCTTTAGCAATGCACACCAAACTGAGCATGTGCAGAGTGACTCCAAAGTCTTTGTCTTATCAGAAAATGGATTGGGGACAGTGGAGGAAGGGGAGGATCAGAGAAGACAAGATCAAACAACCTTTTTACACAATGCAGAGGATAACCCCTTAGGTTCTACAGTGAGTAAACTAAGCATGCTTTACTGCATTTACAAACTGATTTTACTGTTTTGGGTTTAGTAACACTTTAAGATAAAAGCCTTCAGTGTGCAGCAGCCCCCCCCCTCATACTTACCTGAGCCCCATCTCAATCCAGCGATGTTGCACGAGAACCTCGGCTGTCCAGGATTCTCCCTCTTGATTGGCCGAGACACAGCAGCGGGCGCCATTGGCTCCAACTGCTGTCAAAGTCAGTGAACCAATGAGGGGGGAGAGGGGGCGGGGCCGAGCTGCAGCTCCGTGTCTGAATGGACACACAGAGCAGCGGCTCGGCTTAGGTGCCCCCATAGCAAGCTGCTTGCAGTGGAGGCACTCGGCAGGAGGGAGGGGCCAGGAGCACTGAAGAGGGACCCGAGAAGAGGAGGATCTAGGCTGCTTTGTGAAAAACCATTACACAGAGCAGGTAAGTATAACATGTTTGTTATTTTTAAAAAATATATAAAAAATGAGCCTATGAGCCAATCACTTTAAACCTTCTGCCTTTAGGAGTTATGGATAGCATAAGCCTTAATAAGGTGATCTTGCTCCCTAAGATCCTTTATATCCTTTGGCATTCCCTTCGTATATACCCTTTAAAACTATAGATAGTATTTTACAAACCTTTGTTTGAGGAGCTAATAGACAAACTGTCCTGCCATTGATACTAGTGTTGTAGTGTAAACAGGGCACATAGAGAACAATTGTTTTCTATGTGCCCTTGCAGAACGTGTGCAGAAAAACTGAAGGGTGCCTTAGTGTTTATTACTCACCTGTGTTGATCTCTGGAGAAATATCCTTTCCCTTACAAGGCCCATCGCCCCTCACATCTGGATCTTCTGCTTCCTCTTTTACTTTAAGTTTAAACTGATTGTCATCCTAAGTAGCACAAAATATTGCAAACAGAATATATTAATCAAGACAGAAACAAACATTATCATTTTCTAAATATGTTCATATGCTACTAACTAAAGCCAATTAACAGTTTCAAAAAGCAATTTGCTAACGGTCACATTGGTTGTGCTCTCAACCAAACTGTCAAACCATCCAATGGCTGGTGTCATAACAGATCACATCTGCAGCACCATGGCAACTGCAGTATAAACAGAGGCCAAGATGGAAGATTCCTTGGCTTAAATAGATAGGAGGGTTTAGTCCATCCTTACAGCGGAGTTCCACCAAAAAGTGGAACCTCCGCTTATCTGCCTCCCCCCCCCCTCTGGTGCCACATTTGGCACCTTTTGGGGTGGAGCTGGTACCTGTTTTTTACACCCAGTGGCAGAACTACCAGGGTCGCAGCAGTCGCACTTGCAACCGGAGCCTGGTGTTCCGCCACAATGGGGGGGCCCAAGATAGCAAGAATATAGTTGCCATGCCAACCATCAGGACAGCAACACTGCCTCAGGAGCCTACAGATAACAGTGTGAGGTTTCATATCAGGACACTGTACACATGTCGAAAACAGAGATCCCTACCTCCTCCTCCAGAAGCAGATCAGGCTCCCCTCGGAGATTCGCTCACTCTTGCCCCATGCGGAGCCTGGGTTGTACTAATTGTATGAAGTTATTCTCCTGCACACTATGTTGAATTTCCCACCATTTGTTTCCAGGAGGGAAGGAGAAGCAGTGCACAACCAGGAAGTTTTCAATTACCATTCTGAAATGCATTGCTTCTGCAGAGGGGGAGACTCCGAACCCAAATATTGGGGTGTTGGGCCACATTAGTGCTGGGCACCACCTCCTCCACTGCGGCCTTTACCAAGAGCAACCAGAGCCAAGAGAGGGGCATCACCCTGGACCTGGGCTTCTCCTTCACCATGCCCACCTCCCAACACCCAAGACACCAAAAAAAAATGCTGTCTACAGTTCCCCCTGTTGGACTGCCTGGGACATGCCTCCCTCATCAGGATAATCATAGGAGGTGAGTGCACCCTGCTGGTGGAAGGGTGGAGGGGGGGGGGGGCTCAGAGGTCAGCATAGTCCAAGAGCACCACAGGACCCAGCATGGCCTGATAGAGAACTACATGCCCCAGCATGTCTTGATAAAGAACGACTTGTAGTTTTCTATCAGGTCATGCTTGGACTTCCTGTAGTTCTCTATCAGGCCATGCTGGGGTTTGTAGACGTTTATAGGACTTGGGCTGGGTTCACACTGCTCCAATGTCAGACATCGCGCGTGATTCACACCGCACGGCAGTGCAAATCACATGCAATGTCTGTGTGATGAAAATTTAGCCATACAGATTGTATGCCTGAATTTGCATCGCATTCGGACCAAAGTCCTGCAGAACCCTTTTTTTGGTCTGCACCAGAATCAGATCGCATGGGTGTTCACATCCATGTGATACGATTCCTGTCCGAATTGACAGCTCGCACTGCAATATGCGAACCGACCTGGGGGTGTCATTAACTTTGTAATGACACCTACAGCTGTTCGCATAGGGCAGTGTGAACTGCCTGCTAGTCGGTTTTGCCCGGGTTCTCGCATCGCAGCAGTGTGAATTGAGCCAAGGAACTACAAGTCTCAACATGTTTCATCATCTGAGGGAACAGCCTCTCATTGTCAGCATACACTGGGACTACTAGTTCTTTAGCCAACAGCACATTGGAAATGGTAGGTTCCTGTGTTTGGAGCACACTGTTACTGGTAGATCCTCCCCCCTGTCAGGGCTTACTGGGACTGGTGGTTCCCCAAACCCCATCTGTTGGGGCACACTGGGACTGATAGTTTCACACCTGTCAGTGCACATTGCATTTGGTAGATCCCCAGCTGTTGGGGCACACTGGAACTGGTAATTCCCCACCTATCTAATCACATAGCAGCCCAGGAAATCTACTGTCTGCAGCAATTTAGTAAGTGACTAATGGAGCACCCTGTCCACTGACTGCCCTGCCATAACGCTCACTGACTGCCCTGCCATACTGCTCACTGACTGCTCTGCCATACTGCTCACTGACTGCCCTGCCCTACTGCTCACTGACTGCCCTGCCATACTGCTCACTGACTGCCCTGCCATACTGCTCACTGACTGCCCTGCCATACTGCTCACTGACTGCCCTGCCATACTGCTCACTGATTGCCCTGCCATACTGCTCACTGACTGCCCTGCCCTACTGCTCACTGACTGCCCTGCCATAACACTCACAGACTGCCCTGCCCTACTGCTCACAGACTGCCCTGCCATAACACTCACAGACTGCCCTGCCATAACACTCACAGACTGCCCTGCCATAACACTCACAGACTGCCCTGCCATAACACTCACAGACTGCCCTGCCATAACACTCACAGACTGCCCTGCCATAACACTCACAGACTGCCCTGCCATAACACTCACAGACTGCCCTGCCATAACACTCACAGACTGCCCTGCCATAACACTCACAGACTGCCCTGCCATAACACTCACAGACTGCCCTGCCATAACACTCACAGACTGCCCTGCCATAACACTCACAGACTGCCCTGCCATAACACTCACAGACTGCCCTGCCATAACACTCACAGACTGCCCTGCCATAACACTCACAGACTGCCCTGCCATAACACTCACTGACTATTCTGCCATACTGCTCACAGACCACTCTGCTATACAGCTCACTACCTGCCCTGCCATACTTCTTACTGACCGCCCTGACATAACACTCATTGACCGCCCTGCCATTACAGTACATACTGCTCACTGACCACCCTACCACTATAGACTGCTCACTGATCACCCTACCACTATAGACTGCTCACTGACCACCCTACCACTATAGACTGCTCACTGACCACCCTACCACTATAGACTGCTCACTGACCACCCTACCACTACATACTGCTCACTGACCACCCTACCACTATAGACTGCTCACTGACCACCCTACCACTATAGACTGCTCACTGACCACCCTACCACTATAGGCTGCTCACTGACCACCCTACCACTATAGACTGCTCACTGACCACCCTACCACTATAGACTGCTCACTGACTGCCCTACTGCTACATACCATATCCTCCATTACTCTGCACTGACACTTCTTACTGCACTGTATACTTTTTTGTTTACCACACCCATTTTAAATGTATGCCCTCCCCTAATTAAAAGTAACTACCTGCCTCCAATGGCTTACTGAACACAAAGTGAAAAAAAGAGTGTCCATGAAACTTTTTAAATTTTTTTTGGCAATTATGCAGGAAGGGGGCCTGATGCCAGACAATAATAAAGGGCCGCAGAATGGGAGTAAATGGGACCCGGGCTCTGAGGGAAGGGCTCCGAAACTGATGGAAAGGGCCCTGGGATGGGGGTCAAGGTGGCTCTTCATGGTTTCTTGCACCAGGGCCCTGGAAGTTCTAGTTATGCCTCTGCCATCACCAACTTCCGGGAGACTGCGCCATGGGGACCCGGCCCCCCTCCTCCTCCCTCGCCGCCGGGCCAGTTAGAAAGTGCAGCGCGCTTTGTGCATGCGCAGTAGGGAACCGTCTGTGAAGCCGAAAAGGCTTCACTGACAGTTTCCCTTATGACAAATGGCGGCAGCACCTGAGAGCCGATTGGAAAATCGTCTGGGGTGCCGACATTGTGGGATCGATGGACAGGTAAGTGTCCTAATATTAAAAGTCAGCAGCTATAGTATTTGCAGCTGCTGACTTTTAATTTTTTGGTGGGGGGGGGCGGGGGGGGCGGAACTCCTCTTTAAAATCAAGGCCTTCGTTATGCACGGAAAATGTTTGCAGTTTTAAATATTCTGCTGATTACAGATGTATTTATTAATAACACCTAATAATAAGTGAATAAAAAAAAATTGACACAGATGGTTTACCGGGCATACAGTATATATGAAAATGTACAAGAAAAATATTAACTTAGTAGAGAATGTATGGTAAAATAGTAAAAAATATTACTCACAGTTGGCCTTTGCATTGGTTAGAAGCCACGTTCACACCGCTGTGACTTCTCATGCGATTTGACAGTTCCAAATCGCATACCAAGTCACACCCCATTGCCGGCAATGGAAACGTTCATATCAGTATATCCTGTACTACTTTTTACCGATTTAGTTGCGACTTGCATAGACTTGTGTTAAATTAAGTCACAACCCACAATGAAATGGGCAGTGCAAATCGCACTGATGTGCAGCTATGAAATCACGTTGAAGTAGTGCGATTTTAAAGCCACACCGGTGTGAACCAGGGCTTAGCCGGATATTGTCTACTCTTGTATTTACAAGTTATTATGTAGCATTTTTTACAACCCGCAGTTCAATGTACCTGATGATATAGGATCTCCAGATGTTCTTGTGTGAAGTCCCAGGAATATACAGGATGGGTACATCTCCTTGGTGGACATTCACTATTGGTTCCACCTTTGCAAAAAAAAAAAAACACATATAATCCCAAAAGAGTTCCAGAAGACTACATTTTGAACTATAAGGAAATACATGTTTGTACAAAATTACTTAGAACCCAAAAACATTATATACACTATATTGTCAAAAGTATTGGGACATCTGCCTTTACACGCACATGAACTTTAATGGCATCCCAGTCTTAGTCCATAGGGTTCAATATTGAGTTGGCCATCCCTTTGCAACTATAACAGCTTCAACTCTTCTGGGAAGGCCGTCCACAAGGTTTAGGAGTGTGTCTATGGGAATGTTTGACCATTCTTCCAGAAGCGCATTTGTGAGGTCAGGCACTGATGCTGGGCGAGAAGGCCTGGCTCGCATTCTCTGCTCTAATTCATCCCAAAGGTGTTGAGGTCAGGACTCTGTGCAGGTCAGTCAAGTCCCTTCACCCCGAAAGCTGACGCCTTAAGAGTTTTCCCTTCACTGGAACTAAGGGGTCAACCCCTAAAAAACAACCCCACACCATAATCCCCCGTCCACCAAATGATTTGGTCCAGTGCACAAAGCAAAGTCCATAAAGAAATGGATGAGCGAGTTTGGGGTGGAGAAAACTGACTGGCCTGCACAGTCCATGTCTTTATAGACCTTGCTTTGTGCACTGGTCCAAATCATTTGGTGGAGGGTTGTTTTCCAGGGGTTGGCCCTGGCCCCTTACTTCCAGTTAAGGAAACTCTTAAGGCGTCAATGTACCAAGACATTTTGGACAATTTCATGCTCCCAACTTTGTGGGAACAGTTTGGGGATGGCCACTCCCTGTTCCAACATGACTGCACACCAGTGCACAAAGCAAGGTCTATAAAGACATGGATGAGCGAGCTTAGGGTGGAGGAACTTGACCGGCCTGCACAGAGTCCTTACCTCAACCCAATAGAACACCTTTGGGATGAATTAGAATGGAGACTGCGAACCAGGCCTTCTCGTCCAACATCAGTGCCTCACCTCACAAATGCACTTCTGGAAGAATGGTCAAACATTCCCATAGACACACTCCTAAACCTTGTGGACAACCTTCCCAGAAGAGTTGAAGCTGTTATAGCTGCAAAGGATGGGCCAACTCAATATTGAACCTTACGGACTAAGACTGGGATGCCATTAAAGTTCATGTGCGTGTAAAGACAGGCGTTTCAATACTTTTGGTAATAAAAGTGTATATAACATTTTGGTGTTTTATGTAATCTTCAGGCCTAAAATATTTTTTTTTAGGAATGCGTGCAAAATACTGCTCTAGCGGCAAAAGGGCTAAAGCTTTGTGAAGCGAGTATGTGCATATTAATATGAAGTTCAGTCTTCAACTTCCAAAAACACATATACAGTGGGGACGCAAAGTATTCAGACCCCCTTACATTTTTCACTCTTTGTTATATTGCAGCCATTTGCTAAAATCATTTAAGTTCATTTTTTTTCCTCATTAATGTACACACAGCACCCCATATTGACAGAAAAACACAGAATTGTTGACATTTTTGCAGATTTATTAAAAAAAGAAAAACTGAAATATCACATGGTCCTAAGTATTCAGACCCTTTGCTGTGACACTCATATGTTTAACTCATGTGCTGTCCATTTCTTCTGATCATCCTTGAGATGGTTCTTCACCTTCATTTGAGTCCAGCTGTGTTTGATTATACTGATTGGACTTGATTAGGAAAGCCACACACCTGTCTATATAAGGCCTCATTCCACGGAGCCCGCCTCGGTCCGCCGGCTCAGCGGGAGATCTCTCCGTTGATCTCCGCTGAGCCGGTGGATGACAGGTCCCTCTCTGCTCACTGAGCGGCTTGTCAGACGCCACTGCTGCCTATGGAAAGATCAGATGAAAACGGACAGCATGTCCGTTTTCATCAGACCTCACCCGATCTGCCAGTGACGGATCTGGACGTAGAGCCATCCGTTTGCTTTCAGCGGATTGGACCGGGTCGGATGTCAGGGGACATGTCTCCACTGACATCCGTCGCTCTATAGGCTAACATGGAGTGACCGTTCAGGTCCGCCGTCAAAACTGACAGGCGGGCCTGAACGATCCGATCGTGTGAAAGGGGCCTAAGACCTTACAGCTCACAGTGCATGTCAGAGCAAATGAGAATCATGAGGTCAAAAGGAACTGCCTGAAGAGCTCAGAGACAGAATTGTGGCAAGGCACAGATCTGGCCAAGGTTACAAAAAAATTTCTGCTGCACTTAAGGTTCCTAAGAGCACAGTGGCCTCCATAATCCTTAAATGTAAGACGTTTTGGATGACCAGAACCCTTCCTAGAGCTGGCCGTCTGGCCAAACTGAGCTATCGGGGAGAAGAGCCTTGGTGAGAGAGGTAAAGAAGAACCTAAAGATCACTGTGGCTGAGCTCCAGAGATGCAGTCGGGAGATGGGAGAAAGTTGTAGAAAGTCAACCATCACTGCAGCCCTCCACCAGTCGGGGCTTTATGACAGAGTGGTCCAAAGGAAGCCTCTCCTCAGAGCAAGACACATGAAAGCCCGCATGGAGTTTGCTAAAAAACACCTGAAGGACTCCAAGATGGTGAGAAATAAGATTCTTTGGTCTGATGAGACCAAGATAGAACTTTTTGGCCTTAATTCTAAGCGGTATGCGTGGAGAAAACCAGGCACTGCTCATCACCTGTCCAATACAGTCCCAACAGTGAAGCATGGTGGCGGCAGCATCATGCTGTGGGGGTGTTTTTCAGCTGCAGGGACAGGACGACTACTTGCAATCGAGGGAAAGATGAATGCGGCCAAGTACAGGGATATCCTGGACGAAAACCTTCTCCAGAGTTCTCAGGACCTCAGACTGGGCCGAAGGTTTACCTTCCAACAAGACAATGACCCTAAGCACACAGCTAAAATAATGAAGGAGTGGCTTCACAACAGCTCCGTGACTGTTCTTGAATGGCCCAGCCAGAGCCCTGACTTAAACCCAATTGAGAATCTCTGGAGAGACCTTAAAATGGCTGTCCACCAACATTTACCATCCAACCTGACAGAACTGGAGAGGATCTGCAAGGAGGAATGGTAGAGGATCCCCAAATCCAGGTGTGAAAAACTTGTTACATCTTTCCCAGAAAGACTCATGGCTGTATTAGATCAAAAGGGTGCTTCTACTAAATACTGAGCAAAGGGTCTGAATACTTAGGACCATGTGATATTTCAGTTTTTCTTTTTTAATAAATCTGCAAAAATGTCAACAGTTCTGTGTTTTTCTGTCAATATAGGGTCCTGTGTGAGGAAAAAATGATCTTAAATGATTTTAGCAAATGGCTGCAATATAACAAAGAGTGAAAAATGTAAGGGGGTCTGAATACTTTCCATCCCCACTGTATTTCTGGACCCTGTCCTTATTATGTTATTTCTTGGCGGTCACTCTAAAGCCTGCCAAGCAGAAGCTAATGGAAAAGACTGGAAAAAGAGATCAGTCTACCTAAATTGCTTAGCACACTCTATCTTCATATAACTACCTAACAAACCCCTGCGATGTGGATCTTCTACAGCCGTTCTATCTTCTATGGATAAGTGCTAGTCCACATTGTCTTGTTAGCAGATAAATACGAGAAATATAAAGGATTACCCAAAAAACTGGACTGTGGAATATTCATTTTTTAACTTATTAAACACATCACTTACATTTCCAGAATCTGCATCTCAAAATATCCTAAAATGGAATGGAGTATTTATTGCTCACCTGTGCTGAACTCTATAAGAATGTTCTCCTCCTCTTTAATCCCCAGATGTCCTTCTTCCTCATCCTCAGCTTTGACATCTCTCTGAGTCTCTCTGGTGGTTCCGGGGTCTGTGAATAAAGATGAGAGTGAAGCCCCCTGTACTGAGATGTATAAGAGACCCCAGAGAGTGTGTGTGGGGGGAGACTGGTCACGTCTCTTGGCTGGTAACACACAATGACATGATGTGAGGAGGAGAGCCGGAGTCTAATAGAGGCTGATGGCTCCTGACTCCCCCACTGGGCACATACTGTCTCCCCATTACTGTCTACTGACAGAGGAGGGGGGAGAAGAAGAGATTGTTGTAGTGACTGAACAAGGAGAATCTGGGACTCTTCTCTGGATTTAATGTTTATTACTCACCTGGGCTGATCTCTGGAAAGGTTACCTCCTCCTTAAGGATCTCATCATCCATCACATCTGACCCTTCTGGATCCTCTTTAACTTCCACTTTAATCATATTTTCATCCTGAAAAATGTTTAAATAGGACATACTCTTAGATCTAGTACCCCCCTGCAACATATATAAACATTATACTTAAAGTACAACTAAAAGCATTTTTTTTCTCAGTTTTGGACAGAATAGAGATGGATTAGAACCCCTGTCAGTTTTTATTTCTGTCTGTGCACTCATAAGGAGATCCACTCTATGCTATACCACTGCTGATGTTATTTGTGCATAGCACATAGCCCGTATATGAACCTTTGATTGCCCCGAAGTGCAGCAAGTGGAATAGGATCATCCGTCAGTGCATATACTTTCAGATTTACCCCACTTGTATGGGACTTACTCTTCATCGACTGTCATTTTTCCTAGCCTGGGAAGGTTACAGAGGGCATATTGCTTCCCATAGTGGCAATTAGTGGAGAGGAGGAGTGGGCTAGTGGAAGGGGGTGACTCTCCTAGATTCCTTTGAAGTGCAGAAGTTGGGGTGGCCCCTTTTGGGTTGGGATGGTGAGTTAGGATTGTGGTGTGAGGGCAGATTTGGATGGGGTTTTGGGGTGGTGGGGTGCGTGCCCCACTGGGGTTCTGGTATGCTTGGTCTGCGTTCTATGATGTTGATGTCCAAATAAATTATGATTTTTGTCCTGGTGAAGGTTTTTTCTAGCATTAAGGAGATTCACCCTCTCAAATTGTCCCATTTACCATTTTCATTGAAAGGGAACATAAAAAATGTGGCTTGTCCCTAGAAAATAGAGGGGAAGTCTTCCAATGGGGACACTAGCTCTGATGACCTTAAGGGCCCCATAAGATTCCCTTAATTTGCAGGGATTTCTTCTCACTTCCTGTTTGGCTATGGGACAGGAAGTGAAGAAAAATCTCCCCAATGGGGCACCAATGGCAAAAAATAAACTGACAGGAGATATAACCCTCCCTTACTCTATCCAAAGAGAAAAAAAGGTTGCCTATAGTTCTACTTTAATCTCATCTACCTGATCTTCCTGAGGGATCTCTTGATCCTCCTGATGTTCCTGTGTGGAGCCCTGGGAAAACAGAGGACGGGGACATCTCTCTGGGGTATTTCTGTTACTGGATCCATCTGTAGGAAACACACACACTGACTGAATACATTGTTTCTATGTCTTTATATCACAGGTAAGGATGAGCTCAGGATCCCTGTCCGAACCCATTTTTATTGAGCCCACTGGGAAGCTGTCATGTGTACTGCGCCAATGATAAATGGCTGAGCCATTCCCTGACCCACAGTTGCTCAGCACAGGTGACAGCTTCTTAGTGGCTTTGGTCATGTAGGTTCGGACTAGGATCTGAACTCATCTGAGCTCATCCGTAAACAGAGGATGTGTGTATCTAGGTGAATCCTCAATACTCTTCTCTCCTTTACAAGAAATGAAAGTCTCCTCTTACCCGGTGATGTGAGGGGCGGCCGGTTCTCCATCATGATGTCCTTGAGTCCTATTTAGTTCTCTATATGACCAATGTGCCTAAAATACAAGCTAGAACATGAAATCAATATTATTAGAAATGCAAATGCCATTGCCTGTACATGTACTGCTGTGAAATTTATGTTCAAAATGGTGATATTTTTCTGTGGCCTCTCAGTTAGGCTTTTCAACTCTGGCATTTTAACAGATATCCATGGGAGATGAAGATGTAGGATTGGGAATTGAGGATTGAGGATTGATTTGGGAAGTAGGACAAGATCATAAGATTGTTACTTTATGACTTTAGTCATAAATCAGTGCCAATTGAAAAAGAGTCCTGTCAGTTGTCTGAGTAGTGCGGTCCACTGCGAATTCAGGCCCAGTGACTTCTATGGGAACGTTTCTTAATCGCACGTCATTCAGTTGTGAACAGGATAAAATCCTGACCTGATCCAATCCTGACCTGATCCAATCCTGACCTGATCCAATCCTGACCTGATCCAGATCAAAAACTGACCTGAAACGCTGAACAACTACTTTGTCAATTAGCTGTGAAAAAGGAGCTTCAATTTGCAACGCACATGTATGAACCCAGCCTACCTGTACAAAAAAAGTGTAAATGTAAAAAAACACACACAAAAAATGTACTCAATGATGTGTCTTGTCCATATCCCCAAAGGACTAGGACCTTACCCCAACCCCCCCCCCCCCCTCCTCAACATGGTTCACCTAGCCCAGTGGTCTCCAAATTGAGGCCCAAGGGCTGGATATTTTGCTTGCTTTTATCCGGCCCTTGGAGCACTATTTCCTTAACTGACACCAAGGATGACACCAACAATGGGGCCCAATGACAGCAACGATGGGGCAAAATTCCTGCCAATGACACCAACGATGAGGCACAATTCCTCCCAATGTCAGCAACGATGGGGCACAATTCTATTTCAATTACAGCAACAATGGGGCACAATTCCTCCCAGTGACATAAACAATGGGGCACAATTCCTCCCAATGACAGCAACGATAGGGCACGATTCCTCCCAGTGACACCAACGATGGGGCACGATTCCTCCCAGTGACACCAACGATGGGGCACGATTCCTCCCAGTGACACCAACGATGGGGCACGATTCCTCCCAGTGACACCAACGATGGGGCACGATTCCTCCCAGTGACACCAACGATGGGGAACAATTCCTCCCAGTGACACCAACGATGGGGAACAATTCCACCCAGTGACACCAACGATGTGGAACAATTCCTCCCCGTGACACAAACGATGGGGCACAATTGCTCCCCGTGACACCAACGATGGGGCACGATTGCTCCCAGTGACACCAACGATGGGGCACGATTGCTCCCAGTGACACCAACGATGGGGCACGATTGCTCCCAGTGACACCAACGATGGGGCACGATTCCTCCCAGTGACACCAACGATGGGGAACAATTCCACCCAGTGACACCAACGATGGGGAACAATTCCACCCAGTGACACCAACGATGTGGAACAATTCCTCCCCGTGACACAAACGATGGGGCACAATTGCTCCCCGTGACACCAACGATGGGGCACGATTGCTCCCAGTGACACCAACGATGGGGCACGATTGCTCCCAGTGACACCAACGATGGGGCACGATTGCTCCCAGTGACACCAACGATGGGGCACGATTGCTCCCAGTGACACCAACGATAGGGCACGATTGCTCCCAGTGACACCAACGATGGGGCACGATTGCTCCCAGTGATACCAACGATGGGGCACGATTGCTCCCAGTGACACCAACGATGGGGCACAATTCCTCCAAGTGACACCAACGATGGGGCACAATTCCTCCATGTGACACCAACGATGGGGCACAATATTTCCCAGTGACACCAATGATGGGGCATTTTTTAATTCAACTGATGCTGGGATATGTTCTACTCCTGAAGGCCACAGTCCCCCCCCCCCCCCCCCAGCTGAATTCGACCAAGGAGTACTAGGTGGGGGGCTGCCCCGAAGAGAACTCTCTCAGAGGAGAAAGGAACCTAATGTCCACAGAGTGACAAAGCGTGAGAGAAAGATAAATTAACCACTTGCCGACTGCAATATGTATATATACGTTGCAGTGGTTTACAGAGGCTATGGATGAAGCTATTAGCCATAACCCCGGCATCGTTTTTTTGGAGCTGGCTTCCTTATGCGTCGCTGGAACGGATTCCGAAGCAGCAGGAGGGGGTGTTCCCACCTCCAGCTGCTCAACAGTGTCTCTCAGGCTTACCATTTCTGCCGGTTCGCCCGATAAACAATCCAACGGTGTGGCCGAACGCTCCCATAGATACTCTTTGATCGCCTCTATGGTCTTGGAGGACCAGAGATGACGTCATTTCCAGTCCAGGCTGGAAGTACCATAAATACAAAAAAATAATAATAATAATCTTTTGCTTTTAAAAAGGAGAGATTTTAGTTTTGCTTTTTTTACCCCGATCTCTCCGTAAAGAGGACCTGTCATCCTTATTTCTATTAAAAGGGATGTTTACATTCCTTGTAATAGGAATAAAAGTGATTAAAAAAAAAATTAAATAAAGAGACAGTGTAAAAATAAAAAGTAAAATAAATAATAATAAAAAAAAAAAGTTTTTACAGCATTCCACCCCTCTGTGCTCATGCGCAGAGGCGAGCACATATGTAAACGGTATTCGCACCACACATGTGAAGTTAGAGCGAGAGCAATAATTCTAGCACTAGACCTCCTCTGTAACTTTAAACAGGCAACCGGTAAAGGCGTTTAAACCGTCGCCTATGGAGATATACCCCTCAGCTCACTCCATCAGTCTCTCCACTAAGGATGAGCTCAGGCGTGTTCGCAAACATCACATGCCGAGCCCGCCAGGAAGTCGGCACTGCACAGCGCTAATCACAGGCAGTGAGACATTTCCCGATCTCTGCAGCCGCACATCAGGAAATGCCTCACTGCTTACGATTAGCGCTCCGCAGAGCCGACTTCCTGGCGGGCTCGGCACGTGACGTTTGCAAACACGCCTGAGCTCATCCTTACTCCTCATGTATCACTAATTTACTAACAGATATTGGAGCGGCACCATTCTGGCAAAAATGAGAATCACAATTTTTTTGCTTAGAAGATAGATCACAATTCTTGCGGCGTAACATCATCTTTCACATTAAAACAAAAAAAATTGGGCTAACTTTACTGTTTCGTTTTTTTTATTCATTGAAGTGTATTTTTTCCCAAAAAATTGCATTTGAAAAAACGCTGGGCAAATACAGTGTGACATTAAATATTGCAGCAATTGCCATTTTATTCCCTAGGGTCTCTGCTAAAATATAAATAATGTTTGGGGGTTCCAAGTAATTTTCTAGCAAAAAAATATTGATTTTAACTTAAGAAAGCAGTGTCAGAAAAAGATTTAGACTTTAAGTGGTTAAACTTCCTGCATTTACACCTTGTTGAAAACTTGACAGACTGCCCGGATTATTGATTTACACAGAAGTTCTATCTAGGGATGCACCGAAATTTCGGCCACCGAAACATATCGGCCGAAAATGGCCCTTTCGGCAAAAAGCCGAAAGAGAATGTTTGCTGATACTGGCGCCGAAAATGGGGAAGGCCTGAGCGGGGCGGGCTCCGCCCCCGCCCCTGGTGCCGCCTATCAGGGGGACTTCCTATATCGTTGAAAGGGGGGAGAGCCGCCGCCGCCTGTTTGATTACAGCGTCGGGAACATCACAGCTTTCATTTCAATAGCTGTGTGTTCCCCGCTGCACGCCGTCACATACAGCCCCTCCCCCTTGTCCGGGCACTTTGATAGACAGATTACCTGTCCAATCCTGGGACGGGTGATCTGTCTATCAAAGTTCTCCGGACAAGGAGGAGGGGCTGTATGTGACGGCGTGCAGCGGGGAACACACAGCTATTGAAATGAAAGCTGTGATGTTCCCGACGCTCTAATCAAACAGGCGGCAGCTCTCCTCTTCCTTCACTGGCTGCAATGGGGACACTGGCTACACTACTGGGGACACTGGCTGCCTTACTGGGGTAAATGGCTGCACTACTGGGGTAAATGGCTGCACTACTGGGGTAAATGGCTGCACTACTGGGGTAAATGGCTGCACTACTGGGGTAAATGGCTGCACTACTGGGGTAAATGGCTGCCCAACTGGGGACACTGGCTGCCCAACTGGGGACACTGGCTGCCCAACTGGGGACACTGGCTGCCCAACTGGGGACACTGGCTGCCCAACTGGGGACACTGGCTGCCCAACTGGGGACACTGGCTACGCTGCAATGGGGACACTGGCTGCCCTACTGGGGACACTGGCTGCACTACTGGGGACACTGGCTGCACTACTGGGGACACTGGCTGCACTACTGGGGACACTGGCTGCACTACTGGGGACACGGGCTGCATTGATCTCTTGTATCATGTTCGCAGTCTCTGACCATCTCCTGTACCATGTCCCCAGTCCCTGACCATCTCCTGTACCATGTCCCCAGTCCCTGACCATCTCCTGTACCATGTCCCCAGTCCCTGACCATCTCCTGTACCATGTCCCCAGTCCCTGACCATCTCCTGTACCATGTCCCCAGTCCCTGACCATCTCCTGTACCATGTCCCCAGTCCCTGACCATCTCCTGTACCATGTCCCCAGTCCCTGACCATCTCCTGTACCATGTCCCCAGTCCCTGACCATCTCCTGTACCATGTCCCCAGTCCCTGACCATCTCCTGTACCATGTCCCCAGTCCCTGACCATCTCCTGTACCATGTCCCCAGTCCCTGACCATCTCCTGTACCATGTCCCCAGTCCCTGACCATCTCCTGTACCATGTCCCCAGTCCCTGACCATCTCCTGTACCATGTCCCCAGTCTCTGACCATCTCCTGTACCATGTCCCCAGTCTCTGACCATCTCCTGTACCATGTCCCCAATCTCTGACCATCTCCTGTATCAACTCTGCAGTCTCTGACCATCTCCTGTACCATGTCCCCAGTCCCTGACCATCTCCTGTACCATGTCCCCAGTCCCTGACCATCTCCTGTACCATGTCCCCAGTCCCTGACCATCTCCTGTACCATGTCACCAGTCCCTGACCATCTCCTGTACCATGTCCCCAGTCTCTGACCATCTCCTGTACCATGTCCCCAGTCTCTGACCATCTCCTGTACCATGTCCCCAGTCTCTGACCATCTCCTGTATCAACTCTGCAGTCTCTGACCATCTCCTGTACCATGTCCCCAGTCCCTGACCATCTCCTGTACCATGTCCCCAGTCCCTGACCATCTCCTGTACCATGTCCCCAGTCCCTGACCATCTCCTGTACCATGTCCCCAGTCCCTGACCATCTCCTGTACCATGTCCCCAGTCCCTGACCATCTCCTGTACCATGTCCCCAGTCTCTGACCATCTCCTGTACCATGTCCCCAGTCTCTGACCATCTCCTGTACCATGTCCCCAGTCTCTGACCATCTCCTGTATCAACTCTGCAGTCTCTGACCATCTCCTGTACCATGTCCCCAGTCCCTGACCATCTCCTGTACCATGTCCCCAGTCCCTGACCATCTCCTGTACCATGTCCCCAGTCTCTGACCATCTCCTGTACCATGTCCCCAGTCTCTGACCATCTCCTGTACCATGTCCCCAGTCTCTGACCATCTCCTGTATCATCTCTGCAGTCTCTGACCATCTCCTATACCATGTTCCCAGTCACTGACCATCTCCTGTATAAAAATAGTTTTAAAAACAGTCACTTTCAGTATCGGTTTTCGGGATCAAGGAAGATTTATTTTCGGTATCGGTTTCGGCACCAAAAAACCTATTCGGTGCATCCCTAGTTCTATCCCTTTGATCTAAGAAGGAAGCTTAGTTACAATGTTTCAAGTTATTGGCAGAATGGGATGCTTTCTTTTGACAGCTGAGTGAGCAGATAAAGTCTTTCCACTTGTTTATATGAAAGAATCGGCAACCTCTGCAGGAGAGATCGTCAGGGAGGTGAATCGAGATAACAGATATATCAGTCTGGATGTCACACCACTTCCTCAAACTCAATCTATCCAAAACCGAGCTCATAATTGTTCCTCCCCCACATGCCCCTTCTCCTGATCTCTCTGTCAAGTTTGTTGGCACAATCAGCCCGCCCCTCATGCCAAGATTCTAGGACTCAGCCCCACATCCAATCACTGTCCAAATCTTGCCGCCTCAACCCCTGCAACATCTCCAAAATACACCCCTTTCTAACCAATGACACCACAAAGCTCTTAATTCACTCCCTGGTTATCTCTTTCATCAACTACTGCAACCTGCTCCTCATTGGCTTACCTTTACATAGACTATCCCCCATTCAGTCCATAATGAATGTTGCTGCAAGACTCATCCACCTTACAAACCGCTCAGTGTCTGCTACCCCTCTCTGCCAATCCCTCCATTGGCTTCCGCTCACCCAACTACTTCAATTAAAAAACTAACAACTTACAAAGCCATCCACAACTCGCCCCCAGCTACATCACTAACCTAGTCTCAAAATACTAACCTAATCGTTCTCTTTGTACCTTCCAAGACCTCCTGCTCTCTAGCTACCTTGTCACCTCATCCCATAATTGCCTCCAGGACTTCTCTCGAGCTTCTCCCTTCCTATGGAACTCTCTACCCCAATCTGTCTGATTATCTCCTACTCGGTTTGCTTTTAGATGATCCCTGAAAACCCTCCTTCATCTAATGACTGTACTTTAATTTTCTCCATCAGCTTCTCCCCTACAGCGGAAACCTTTGTATCAATTGACCCTCCCTTAGATTGTAAGCTCTAACGGGCCCTCTAGTTCCTCCTGTATTGAATTGTATTGTAACTGTACTGTCTGCCCTCATGTTGTAAAGCACTACGCAAACTGTTGGCACTATATAAATCCTGTATAATAATAATATTCCCCAGTTCAAGTCCACTACAAGTTACTGGTGGTCAGTCGAAAAAGTTCCCCCTCCTCCGATCATTGGTGGTCAGCTACTACATAAAAATTCCCATCTCTTTTTATTTCTGTAAATTTGCATTTTTTTTGGTGCAAAGTCTGCTTTACATTCCGGGACGTTGTGCCGGTCCTACAGCCGATGCACAGAGACAACCCAGCGACCCTTCCTACGTTATACACCAAATTTTCAGAAATTCTGAAGCATGTATACCAAGAACCAAAAGGGACCCCTCCACCAACCAGTCCACACAGAGCGCCGGGACCCCCCAGTCCACACAGAGCGATGTGACCCCCAGACCACACAGAGCGCCGCGACCCCCCCAGTCCACACAGAGCGCCGCGACCCCCCCAGACCACACAGAGCACCGCGCCCCCCCCCCCCCGTCCACACAGAGCGCCGGGACCCCCCCAGTCCACACAGAGTGCTGCGACCCCCCAGACCACACAGAGCGCCCAGGACCCCCCAGTCCACACAGAGCGCCCGGGACCCCCCAGTCCACACAGAGCGCCCGGGACCCCCCAGTCCACACAGAGCGCCCGGGACCCCCCAGTCCACACAGAGCGCCCAGGACCCCCCAGTCCACACAGAGCGCCCAGGACCCCCCAGTCCACACAGAGCGCCCAGGACCCCCCAGTCCACACACAGCGCCCAGGACCCCCCAGTCCACACACAGCGCCGGGATCCCTTGGCTCTCGGGTCCCAGCACCGCCATCCCAGGTAAGGGAAACAGGCAGTGGAGCCTTGCAGCTTTACTGCCAATTTCCTACTGCGCACACACGAGCGGCGCGGCGATCTGTGAATGGCCCCGTGGATTTCTGGGAACACACACAGTTCCCAGAAAAGTTCTCAGCTAGGAGCAGAACATGCCGCGGAATAGGAAGAGGCAGATTAGCAAGACTGCCTAGCAACAAGGGTTCAGGTAAGTTTAAAAATTTTTTTTTGCGCAAATGTTTTTTTTTTTAATTTTTTTAGGATTTTTGGTGCAATTTTTTTTTCAGGGTGGCCCTCCACTTTAATGACCAGGCCATTTTTTGCGATACGGCACTGCCTCATTTGTGCGGTCGTGCGACGTTGTACCCAAAGAAAATTGACGTCCTTCTTTTCCCTCAAATAGAGCTTTCTTTTGGTGGTATTTGATCACCTCTGCGTTTTTTTTGCGTTATAAACAAAAAATAAGCATTAATTTTGAAAAAAATAAAACATTTTTTTTTTACTTTTTGCTAATAAATACCCCCCCAAAAATTTTTTAAAAAAACCCCTAAATTTCTTCATCAGTTTGGGTGGATATATATTCTTTTACATATTTTTGGTAAAAAAAAAAACGCAATAAACGTATATTGATTGGTTTGCACAAAAGTTATAGCATCTGCAAAATAAGGTGTAGATTTATGGCATTTTTATTTTTTTACTAGTAATGGTGGCGATTGGTGATCAGTGATTTTTAGCGGGACTGCGACATTGCGGCAGACAGATCGGACACTTTTTTTGGGACCACTGACATTTATACAGCGATCAGTGCCACAAAAACAGCCACTAATTACTGTATAAATGTCACTGGCAGGGAAGAGGTTAACACTAGGGGGGGCGACCGAAGGGGTTAAATGTATTCCCTCATGTGTGTTCTAACTGTGGGGGGATGGGTCTGCCTGGAGGAAGAGACCGATCGTTGTCCCTAATCTTTAGGAGCAGCAGATCTGTCTCTCCTCCCCTGACAGAACAGAGATCTCTCTGTTAACATTGACAGATCTCCGTTCTGTCTCTGTCAGGATCGATCGCGGGTGGCCGACAGGCACTCTGGTTCAGCCACATCTGGTGTGTGCCGTCCAGAGAAGGGCAACAAAATTAGGGACTGGCGGACCTCAGCTATGAGGAACAACTACAAGCACTAAACGTATTCTCTCAAGAGAAGAGACGCTTGACAGGAGATATGATAGCGATATACAAATATCTCAATGGTGATCCCAACGTAGGTAGAAAACCATTCAGTCTCAGGAGAGTAATGCCACGTACACACGACCGGTTTTGCCGTCGGAATAAACTCTGAAGGTTTTTCCGAGTTCCGCTCAAGCTGTCCTGCGTACACACGATCACACCAATCTCCGACCGTCCAGAACGCGACGACGTACAACACGTACGACGGGACTAGAAAACGGAAGTTCAATAGCCAGTAGCCAATAGCTTCCGTCTCGTACTTGCTTCAGAGCATGCGTCGTTTTTTTTGGTGCGTCGGAACGGCATACAGACAAGCGTTTTTTTCGATAGTAATTAGTTCCATCGGAAAAATATAGAACATGTTCTCTATCTAAGTCCGTCTGAATTTTCGACGGAAAAAGTCCGATGGGGCATACACACGGTCGGTATATATGATGAAAAGCTCCCATCGGACTCTTTCTGTCGGAAATTCCGCTCGTGTGTATGCAGCATAAGAAGACACGGAGCCACACAATAAGATTGGAGGAGAAGCAGTTTAACCTTAAAGCGGATTTCCACCCAAAAGTGGAACTTCCGCTCATCCGATTCCTCCCCCCCTCCGGTGCCACAATTGGCACCTTTCAGGGGGGGTGCAGATACCTGTATTAGACAGGTATCTGCACCCACTTCCAGGAATAGACTCCCGCGGGAGTCACGCCCCCCCCCCCCGCTGTCTCCTGGGAAACACACAGGTCCCAGGAAATAGCGAGGACCACTTAGGACACGCAGCGCGACTCGCGCATGCGCAGTAGGGAAGTGAAGCCGCAACGCTTCACTTCCTTATTCCCTCACAGAGAATGGCGGCGGCAGCAGCCGAGAGCCGAGCTATTGCCCGGCTTCGACTGCCGACGTTGCTGGATTCCTGGACTGGTAAGTGTCCGTTTATTAAAAGTCAGCAGCTGCAGTGTTTGTAGCTGCTGGCTTTTAATAATTTTTTTTCAGGTGGACCCTCTCTTTAAGCTGCGTAAGGGATTTTTCACTGTCAGGGAGGTTAAGGATGTGGAGCTCTCTTCCACAATCAGTGGTATCAGCAGGAAGTATTTATAGTTTTAAAAGACTCTTGGATGTGCATCTTAGTGAACACAATATACAGGGATATGGGAAATTATTATTGACATGAACACACATACGTCATGTACGCAGGTTGAACTGGTGTCTTTATTCAATCTTACCAACTACTTTATGTAGCTATGTAAAACATTAAAAATAAGTGTCTATTTACTAAAGGCAAATCCACTTTGGAAGTACACTTGGAAGTGCAGTCGATGTAGATCTGAGGGGAAGATCAAAATGAGGGGAATCTCTCTTGATTTTATCATCCAATCATGTGCAAGCAAAAATGCCGTTTTTTTTTTTCCTTGCCTGTCCCCCTCAGATCTACAGCAACTGCACTTCCAAGTGCACTTGTAGTGCAAAGTGGATTTGCCTTTAGTAAACAAACCCCCCCTGTCTCACCTTACTCTGCCCATGCTCAGTTGCTCTCAGTTTTTAGGCACTGACAAATTTGTAGAGGGCGGTCTGCTGACAGCCTTAAAGCGGGGTTCCACCCAAATTTTGAACAATATCTGTATGTATTCTCTTCCTTGCCTAGATGCTGACATGCCGTTTAACCACTTTAAGACCAGCCTCGTTTTGGATTTTAGGTGTTTACAAGTTTAAAACAGGTTTTTTTGCTAGAAAATGACTTAGAACCCCCAAACATTATATATTGTTTTTTTTTCTAACATCCTAGAGAATACAATAGCGGTCATTGCAATACTTTTTTTTGCACCGTATTTGCGCAGCGGTCTTTTAAGCGCACTTTTTTTGGAAAAAATTCACTTTTTTGAAAAAAATAAATAAGACAACAGTAAAGTTAGCCCAATTTTTTTTTATATTGTGAAATATAATGTTACGCCAAGTAAATTGATACTCATCATGTCACGCTTCAAAATTGCGCCCGTTCGTGGAATAGCGTCAAACTTTTGCCCTTAAAAATCTCCATAGGCGACGTTTAAAAAATTCTACAGATTGCATGTTTTGCGTTACAGAGGAGGTCTAGGGCTAGAATTATTGCTCTCACTCTACCGGTCGCGGCGATACCTCACATGTGTGGTTTGACCACCGTTTTCATATGCGGGCACTACTCATGTATGCGTTCGCTTCTGCGCGCGAGCTCGTCGGGACAGGGCGCTTTAAAAATTTTTTTTTTTTTTTTTTATTATTTATTTTACTTTATTTTATTTATTTTTTCACTGTTTAAAAAAAAAAAAAAAAAATGGATCACTTTTATTCCTATTACAAGGAATGTAAACATCCCTTGTAATAGAAAAAAGCATGACAGGTCCTCTTAAATATGAGAACTGGGGTCAAAAAGTCCCCAGATCTCATATTTAGACTAAAATACAAAAAAAAAAGTCGTTTAAAAAAATGACACAAAAAAAATTGTGCCTTTAAGAGAAGTGGGCGGAGCCGTCATAATGACATCGCTCCGGCCGTCACATGGTATGGAGACGGGTGGGGGCCATCTTGGCCTCACTCGTCTCCATACCTAAGCAGGGAAAGGACCCGATCGCCTCCGCCGCTACCGACGGCTCCGGTAAGCGGCGGAGGGTGCGGGAGAGCGGCGGGTGGCACCTCTCCCGCTGCCGATAACGGTGATCTCGCGGCGAACTCGCTGCAGAGACCACCATTATCGTGTACGGAACCGCCCGCTGAAAAGATGGATACCTCGGTTGTGGCAGCAGCTGCTGCCGTTACTGAGATATCCATCTTCAAAAAAATGACGTATATATACAGTGGGCGGTCCGGAAGTGGTTAAAAAAATTTAAATCGCCGTAATTACCTTTTATTTTTCTATTCTTCTTTGCACTTCCTGGTTCTCCTCCCGTGGGAGTAGGCGTGTTTCTAGCCTCTACCAGACTCCTGGGAGCTAGTCTCAGGCTTTCCAGGATGCCACTGAGCATGTGCGGGAATGAGCAGTGAATGCTGGGAGCACAGCATTCACCACATCCAGGAAATAAATGCTTGTGGGCTTCAAATGCCCACAATGAAGATGGAAACCGCCTGCAGTGAATAATATAAGTTATTCTTTCTGACGAAATCTGACACAGGCGGACATATTACACACAATATGTGAGTATGTAATGCTGAGAAGAAAAGTTTGTGAATGAACTAAAAAAAAAAAAAAAAAAACGATAGATAGGTGGACCCCCGCTTTAACCACTTCAACTCCAGAAAGTTGTTTTCCCCCCTTCATGTCCATTTTTTGGCGATACAGCACTGCATTACATTAAATGACAATTGGAGGGCGTGCAATGCTTTACGCAAATAAAATTGATGTCCACAAATAGAGCTTTCTTTTGGTGGTATTTGATCACATTTATTTTTTGTGCTATATACAAAAAAAGACTGACAATTTTGAAAAAACACACTATTTTTTATTTTCTGCTATAAAACATACCCAATAAATAAATGTAAAAAATCAAATTTCTTCATCAATTTAAGCCAATATATATTCTGATACATATTTTTGGTGAAAAAAACAAAAACAATACGTGTATATTGATTGGTTTGTGCAAACGTTATAGCGGCTACAAACTATGGCATATTTTTATTTATTATTTTTTTTATTTACTAGTAATGGCGGTGATCAGGGACTTGTGCCCCGTACACACGGTTGGATTTTCCGATGGAAAATGTCCGATCGGAGCGTGTTGTCGGAAATTCCGACCGTGTGTAGGCTCCATCGGACATTTTCCATCGGATTTTCCGACACACAAAGTTGGAGAGCAGGAGATAAAATTTTCCAACAACAAAATCCGTTGTCGGAAATTCCGATCGTGTGTACACAAATCCGACGGACAAAGTGCCACGCATGCTCAGAATAAATAAAGAGATGAAAGCTATTGGCCACTGCCCCATTTATAGTCCCGACGTACGTGTTTTACGTCACCGCGTTTAAAACGATCGGATTTTCCGACAACTTTGTGTGACCGTGTGTATGCAAGACAAGTTTGAGCCAACATCCGTCGGAAAAAATCCTAGGATTTTGTTGTCGGAATGTCCGAACAAAGTCCGACCGTGTGTATGGGGCATTATAGCGGGACTGCGATATTGCAGCGGAAAAACCGGACACCTGACATATTTTTGGGACCAGTGACACTAATACAGTGATCAGTGCAAAAAAAATGCACTGTCACTGTACTAATAAAACTGGCAGGGAATGGGTTTAACACCAGGGGCGATCAAAGGGTTAACTGTTGTGTTGTGTTTGTTACAATATGATTTTTTTTATATTATTCAGACATAAGATACATTGGACATAACATTACACAATAGTGAGTTGGTCAGATTACTGTCAGTTGTTTGGCTTGAGTAAATTTCTCAAACAAATGCTGTTTCATACAATGGGTACGTAGATACCATTGTTGTATTCAACTGACAGTTTTCAACAGGCTATTGTCTCTATAGCTACAGTAAACAAGTAAGACATTACTTGTTTGAGATTCTTTCAGCTCTCAAACTGAAAGAATGACTGTTATATTACTGTCAGGTTTTGGCTTGAGTAGACAATGGGTACGTAGATACCATTGTTGTATTCAATTGACAGTTTTCAACAGTCCATTGTTTCTACAGCTACAGTAAACAGGCATGTTTTCTGTTGTTTGGTAACTATGGTAAACAGCCTGACACATAAAAGGGGAAATTCAGGCATAAGCTAGGGACACACATCATCATGCTTTGAAGATCAGAAGCCACTCATGATACAAGAACAGTACCTGATTTCCAGAAGAATCGTTGCCAATGGAGATCACGAACATACAGTAACAGAAGATAAGTAACCTTTAAGTGTATTTGTACTGATTTAGACCATAGGCTGTTCATTTGCTAGGCATTTTGCTTGTTATAGATATCTGTCAGTCTTGTATTGTATTCCTAAGATTGTAATAGTTTTGTATGTACAGCATCTTTGTATAGTAAAAGCACATTTACACACTGCAGAAGTCTTAGCTTCCTTGCTTATACCACAGAGTAACCTTGCTAGATAGACGCAAGCAAAACATCTGTGTTCCCTAGGAGTGCTTGCTAACTGTGTGGGGGAGGTGCTTTGTTTGGTGGATTGTGGATTGTTTAGATCTGTGTTTTTTCCTAGCAGGACAACAGGATCAACACATTCCCCTCTCACAGAACGGCGGTCTGCCTTGTTTACATAGGCAGACTGCTGTTCTGCCTTTCTCCTGAAGGATCGGTGGGTCTCGGCGGACAACGCATCCGCCGGACCTGCTGATTGGCTCCCACTGTGTCCAATCACAGTAGGAGCAGGTCGCCGGCGGCGCTTGTGCCCCAGACCCAGAAGTGACAAACTACGTACCAGGTACATGATCTGGCACAGAGCGACCGGCCTGCCGCAGTAAATCTACGGTGGGCGGTCCGCAACAGGTTAAAGTAACCAGGTTAAAATTAAACCCTCCTATCCTTTATAGACAAGAAAGCTGCTTCTGTTTGATTTGCAATTGCCATGGCGCTGCACATGTGATCAGTTAGCAATCCTGGAACTCCAGGAATGTAACTGCTTTTTTTTAACCGCTAAAACTATTTTTTTTTATTTATAGCGCAAAAAAAAAAAAAAAAATGATTATCAAATACCACCAAAAGAAAGGTCTATTTGTGGGAAAAAATGACATAAACTTAATTTACATTACGTACATCGTTGCATGACTGTGCAATTGTCAGTTAAAGTAACGCAGTGCCGTATCGCAAAAAATGGCCTGGTCATATGGGGGGGGGGGGTAAATCTTCTGCAGGTCAAGTGGTTAATAGGGGAGGTTTATGCTATTTGTAAATCTGTTCTTTCTAGCCCACATTACAATTCATAGACCTATAGGTCCAAAAAAATGTCCTGACCAGTTTCCTTCACATTTACAGTACACATTTACAAACCTATAAGTCTAAGTAAGTCTCTTAAAACAATACTGGAAACCCAGCATGGGTCATGACTAGTAGAGAATAGGGATGGGCGACGAGTTTGGCCGGAGCAGTGTAAGCTGGTTGTCAAGGAATAGGGTCGGAAAGCTGGCCGCCGCGTCCTTAACAACCGATGTGTCATTAGCCATCAATGGGTTTCCCTGCTGAAAGCTGAATAAAAAAAAATAAAGAAAGAAAGAAAGAAACGGCATTATTTGCAAGTAATTGGCCATAAAAGGGGTATGGGAGTCGGGTACTACCCTGGGGGACATATATCATTAATGAAAAAAAAAATTATTGTTTTTTTCAGGAGTAGTTATTATAATGAGGCTTAACCACTTCCCGCCTGGCCTATAGCAGAATGACGGCCGGGCGGTGGTTCAGTTATCCTGACCGGGCATCATATGACATCCTTCAGGATAACAGGCGCTGCGCGCCCGTGGGGGCGCTTATCACGGTGATCGGTGGTGCGGTGTGATAGTCTGACACACCGCTAAACCGATCTCGGTAAAGAGCCTCCGGCGGAGGCTCTTTATTACGTGATCAGCCTTGTCCAATCACGGCTGATCACGATGTAAACAGGAAGAGCCATTGATGGGCTTTTCCTCACTCGCGTCTGACAGACACGAGTAGAGGAGAGCAGATCGGTGGCTCTCCTGACAGGGGGGGTTTGCACTGATTGTTTATCAGCGTAGCCACCCCTCAGATGCCCACACTAGACCACAAGGGAAGCCCCCAAGACCACCAGGGAAGCCCCCAGCATGTGGATGGCCAGGTACATCCCCCATGGCCATCCACATGTAAAAAAAAAATGCCCAAAATATGCCAGTGCCCACAAATGGGCACTGACTGGCAGCTCATATTTACATTACAAAAAAGGGGGATGCCCCAGCAATGCCACCCATCAGTGTCATCAGTGCCACCCATCAGTGTCCATCAGTGCCACCTATCAGTGCCCATCCATGCCACCTATCAGTGCCACCCATAAGTGCCCATCAGTGCCGCCTACGAGTGCCCATCAGTGTCGCCTATAAGTGCCCATCAGTGCCACCTAAGAGTGCCCATCAGTGCCGCATACCAGTGCCACCTATCAGTGCCCATCAGTGCCACCTATCAGTGGACATCATCAGTGCCACCTCATTGGTGCCACCTCATCGGTGCCCATCAGTGCCGCCTTATCAGTGCCCGTCAGTGCAGCCATATCAGTGTCCATCATTGAAGAAGAAAACGTACTTATGTACAAAAGAAATTAACAGAAACAAAGAAAAACGTTTTTTTTTCAAAATTTTTGGTCTTTTTTTATTTGTTGCGCAAAAAATAAAAATCGCAGAGGTGATCAAATACCACCAAAAT
This sequence comes from Lithobates clamitans, assembly GCA_037952925.1. NCBI lineage: Eukaryota > Metazoa > Chordata > Amphibia > Anura > Ranidae > Lithobates > Lithobates clamitans. The sequence continues at coordinate 491,529 of JBBGZY010001859.1, forward strand.
AAAGTTCTATTTGTGGGAACAAAGTGATAAAAAATTTGTTTGGGTACAGTGATGGATGACCGCGCAATTGTCATTCAAATTGCGACAGCGCTGAAAGCTGAAAATTGGCTGGGCAAGAAGGCGTCTAAGTGCCCGGTATCGAAGTGGTTAAAGTGCAACAATGAAAATGAAAAATTCCTTTAAATATCGTGCCGGGGGCCCCTCTTAATGTGCCTGTAAAGTGGCGCATTTGTAGCATATACAGAACATGCTACAGAAAAACGGACATTTCTAAAGAAAGAAATCCCATTTAAAATGACACGCAGTTACAATTGCCTTCACCTGGCTATTAAAAAAAATAAAGAAAAAAGAAGCATGGAGCCCCCCAGTCCATATCAGGCCCCTTGGGTCTGGTATGCATTTTAAGGGGAACCCCATGTCAAAAAAATACAAAAAAACAGCGTGGGGTCCCCCTCAACATCCATACCAGACCCTTATCCGAGCATACAGCCTGGCAGGTCAGGGAAAGGATGGGGGGCGATGAGTGAGTGCCCCCCCCTTCCAAACCATACCAGGCCACTTGCCCTCAACACCCTAAAGCACCTTTTCCCCATGTTGGGCTGTGGTTGTTGGGGGCTGCGGGTGGGGGGCTTATCGGGATCTGCAAACACCCTTTAACAAGGTGGCCCCTAGATCCTGCCCCCCCCATGTTAATGGGTATCAGGTACATCGTACCTGTACCCATTCACCATAAAAGTGTCAAAAAGTAAAAACCACAGGAAACAGTTTTTGACAAGTCCATTATTAAAAAAATAAAAAAGTATCCCTCGATGTAAATCCACCGTCAATCACGACGCCCGCTGGACCCAAAAAATAGAAAAAAATGAAAACACTTCTGCCTCCTGGGAGGCCTCCCGCGGTGCCACCGAGTGAGGTAACTGGGTGGCCCCGTCCTTTGCCTATATAAGAGCTGTCAAAGTGAGGAGAGAGCAGTCGGCAGGAGGCCTCCCAAGAGGCGGAAGTGTTTTCATTTTTTTCGGGTCTGGCGGTCGTCATGATTGATGGTGGATTTACATCGAGAGATACTAAGCACCCACCCCCCCCATGTTGAGGGCATGTGGCCTGGTATGGTTCAGAAAGGGGGGGGGGCGCTTGCTCACCCATCCCCCCCTTTTTTGTGACCTGCCGGGCTGCACGCTCGGATAAGGATCTAGTACGAAGTTTGGGGGGGGTGGGGACCCCACGTTAGTTTTTTTTTTTTTAATGTTGGCGTTTTTCTCTTTATTTTTTAATAGCTGGGTGCAGGCAATTGTAACTGTGTGTCATTTTAAATGGGGATTTCTTTCTTTAGAAATGTCAGTTTTGCTACAGCATGTTCTGTATATGCTACAAATGCGCCACTTTACAGGCATGTTAAGGGGGGCCCCTGGCACAATATTTAAAGGAATTTTTTATTTTCATTGTTGCACTTTAAGCATCATTAAAATCACTGCTCCTGAAAAACTGATTGTTTATTTTTTTTTATTGATACATGTCCCCCAGGGCAGTACCCAGACCCCCATACCCATTGTATGGCCAATTACTTGCATATAAACCTTCAATGCCTTTTTTTTTTCCTTTATTTTTTTTTTTACCGGCACTTAAAATAATAAAAAAAAAAATATTCAGCTGTCAGCTTTGCCCAATCAGGGCACAGAATACACCGTGCAGCTCTCAGCGTTCGTCGAGGCGAACACCCTGCGAATTCGGGGTGTTGGCCGAACGGCAGAACAGGCAAATGTTCAGCTCTAACTCATGCTCGGGCCGAACCCTTCGCCTATCCCTATTAATGAGATTTAGACAGCCCTGGATTTTCTTGAATGATGGAGAATTGTTATCGGACAGCCTGGGGTGGGCACTTCCTGACTAATCAAAGCTTGTCTAGATGCCTAGCTGTTAATTAGCTTACTGGTTAATTAGTTAGCTGCTAATTAGCTTACTGTTTAATTAGATCACTGTTAGCTGTTAATTGTATTGCTGTTTGAAGTTTGCAGTGTTGATGTGGGGACTGCCCCTATTTTTGAAGTGTATAAAAACCTGTATTCCTGTTCAATAAAGTTGTTCCTATTTGCACCTAAGCTAGTGCCGTCCAGTTCTCGGTTGCAAATCCCAGATATAACACCTTGTTCCTGAGTTCCAGCAGAAAGGAAGCAGCTCTCTGGCAGAGATACCCAGTCGGGGGTATCAGCAGTCCGTCACAACATCCTAAATTGTAAGTTATTTTTTTGGGGGGTGGAGGAGAAAAACAGATTGCTATACAGGCATACCCCACTTTTAAGTACACAGTGGGGTTTATTTACTAAAGCTGGAAAGTGCAAAATCAGGCTCACTTCTGCATAGAAACCAATGAGCTTCTAACTGAAGCTTGTTCAATTAAAGAGGAGTTCCACCCAGGGGGTCCATTAAAAAAAAAAAAAAATTAAAAGTCAGCAGCTACAAATACTGCAGCTGCTGACTTTTAATTGGACACTTACCTTTCCCTGGGTCCAGCGATGCGGGGGATCGAAGCCCCGCTCGTCTCCCCCTCCGCTCGTCGGCGCCGGCATTTCAACTGTGGGCGCCGGGCTGTGGCTTCACAGCCTGGCACCCACTGCGCATGCGCGAGCGGCGCCGCGCGCCGTGATTGGCCACTCAATCACCTGGGACCTGTAATGGGTCCCAGATGATTGACAGGAGGGAGGGAGCAGAGCCGAGCCCTTCCTGTGCCGAGGGGGAAGTGATGTCACCAGCCCAGGCAAAGGAAGAGGCAGACTACGAGGGACCACCTAGCAACAGGCATTTAGAGGTAAGTAAAAAAAAAAAAATATCCAAATGTTTTTTTGTTTTTTAGAATTTTTCAGGTATTTTTGTTTTTTTGGGTGGAACCCCACGTACAGAACAAGAAGAATCTAGATTTAGTGTATATGACGCACCTGTGCGGATCTCTGGAGGAACGTCCTCATCACTCTCTGCATACGTCTCTTCTGCTTCTTCTTTCACTTCCACTTTAATATAAATCAGATTTTCATCCTGAAATTAACAAAACATTCCAAGTTTCAAACAGAATGTTATATAGATCTTTGCCGGGTGCTTGTGACGCAGCCTCATTCACTTAAATGCCGAATGTGACGGAGGAGATAATCTTTGCTGTACCATGTGTAAACCCTTTGCAGCTTAGGGGTGCGGATGGGGAAATATCTCTTAGCCAAAAATAAATCAATACCAAAAAGGTGACGGGGGCTCTAACCCTTCCATAGGTCATCTAAACCTGAGAAAAAATGTTTGGGCTGCAGATGGGCTCTACTTTGAGGTCTCTTTGAAGCATAACTGCCAGATACGTGAATTAATAAAACATAATTCGCAAGTTGAAGTCGGGCTTGGTGATTGTTAGGAATTTAAATCACATAACCCTTTCTTTTTCTAATTCCCAACTAAATAATTGAAAGGACCCCCCCATCCCCATCTACCTGATCATCATGTTGGGTCTCATGTCCTTTCTTTGTAGAATCCCAGGAATTAGGAGAACCGGAACATCTCTCTGGTGTATTTTTATTACCGGGTCCACCTGTCAAAAATACACATAACCAATGAACAATGTAATTTCCGCAACTAGATCCATGATACTTTTCTTTATGTTATTTCTTATTCACCTGTGCTGATCTCTATAGGAGACTCCTCCTCTTTAATCCTCACATGTTCTTCTTTCTCCTCGTTAGCTTTGACGTCTCTCCGAGTGGTTCTGGTGTCTCCGGGGTCTGTGAATAAAGATGAGAGTGAAGCCCCCTGTACTGAGATGTATGAGAGACCCCAGAGAGTGTGTGTGGGGGGAGACTGGTCACATCTCTTGGCTGGTAACACATAATAACATTAGGTAAGGAGGAGAGCCGGAGGCAGTTTTCAGGCATTTTAGCGCTAGAAATCGCCTCTAAAAAGCACCTGAAAACTGCCTCCCATTCTGTGCAATGAGTGCTTTCACACTCAAGCCGTGCACTTGTGGTACGTTAGGAAAAGTCCTGCAAGCAGCATCTTTGGGGCTACTTGGGAGCGCTATAAATAGCGCTCCCAAAACCCCCCTGCCCATTGAAATGAATAGGCAGCGCTTTGAAAGCGCCGCAAAACTGGACTTTCTTCCTTTTTTTTTTTAAAGGTCACGTTACCTTAAAAAATCCACCCCGCTAGCGCCCAGAAAGCACCGTTAAAATGCTGCAAAAACAACCGGCGCTTTAGCGCTATTTTTAGCGGCGCTGCAGTGTGAATGGGGCCTAAGGGCTCGTTCACATTTACTTTAAAATGTGGCATGAACCAAATGCACATATTCGGAGCCGTGCAGTACCCCTTCATCAGTCATGTGATCATCACATGACTGACGAAGGGGTCCTGCACGGCCCCCGAAATGTTGCACTATGTCTTCTGTGATGTGATCGTTTTCCAATAAAGATTTGGACGTAATTGACAATCTGAGGTGTGCTGGCGAATATGTGCATTTATCTGAGATGTTTCCAGTTCCAGCTGGTTATTGCTGAGCACCCGTTACTCCTAAAGCCCTATCTAGGAAAGTGTGCGATGGGAATATCGATACTAAAATGTGGCATTGGACACACATTTTTAAAGCACTCTGAATGCCAATCAAAGCGCCTGTCACTAAATAAAATGATTACCTTACAGTCCTGTTCACACGTTGTGTTTGCTTTCCTTCAAAAATGATACCCCATGTCACTTTCTTGGCGCTTCAAAAGTGTCGCCAAAGCCTCCATAGAAGTCTATGAAAAATGCACGCTAACAGCACCTGCAGCATTTGAGAGGCTTTTATTAAGCGTTAGCTTCGTTTTGTTTTGGAGGTATTGTAAGTGTGAGATATCCCAGGATGCACTGAGAAATCAACAAGTGAACCAGAAAGAAGTCATCAGCAGTCACTTCTGGTTCAGGTGTATATATTCTGGGAGTGTCCGGTGCAGACATCACATCTGTTGTGCAGCATGGAGCAGCAGGAAGGTGAGCCGGGTCCAGGTTGGAGTGCAGCAACCAGCAGATGGAACATAGGAACACTATATCATCTCATTTTTGTCCTTCAATAGTTCTGCATCGTTCAAATAAAACAAAGCAGATAAGAACTAAAACGTCTTATTCTGAAAATTCATTCCAATGAGACTTATATAATAAACTTTATAAGACTTACTTTATAGAGACTAATAAGCAGAGTACAGAAGGGCTGCCATAGAGATACTTTATTGGAGGAGTGTAGCAAGAATTAGGTGGTTTATAGATGGGAGGATCCCTTTCACAAAATCTGTAATGTCAGAAAGAAAGTGTATATATATATATATAGATATAGATATCTATATATATAAACTATATTACCCAAAGTATTGGGATGCCTGCCTTTACACACACATGAACTTTAATGGCATCCCAGTCTTAGTCCATAGGATTCAATATTGAGTTTGCCCACCCTTTGCAGGTATAACAGCTTCTGGGAAGGCTGTCCACAAGGTTTAGGAGTGTGTCTATGGGAAGGTTTGACCATTCTTCCAGAAGTGCATTTTTGAGATCAGGCACTGATGTTGGATGAGAAGGCCTGGCCACTCCACTCTAAATTATCCCAAAGGTGTTCTATCAGGTTGAGGTCAGGACTCAGTGCAGGCCAGTCAAGTTCCTCCACCCCAAACTCGCTCATCCATGTCTTTATGGACCTTGCTTTCTGCACTGGTGCGCAGTCATGTTGAAACAGGAAGGGGCCATCCCCAAACTGTTCCCACAAAGTTGGGAGTATGAAATTGTCCAAAATGTCTTGGTATGCTGACGCCTTAAGAGTTCCCTTCACTGGAATTAAGGAGCCAAGCCCAACCCCTGAAAAACAACCCCACACCATAATCCCCCCTCCACCAAATGATTTGGACCAGTGCAGAAAGCAAGGTCCATAAAGACATGGATGAGCGAGTTTGGGGTGGAGGAACCTGACTGGCCTGCACAGAGTCTGTTGGGTAATTTATGTAGGATATTTTATATACATATACACAGTTTTGTATAATATGTACATAGGTGTGTACTGTAGGCTATGAATTATGGCCTAACACAGCTGACAGGCAAGTTGCATTTTACATATCAAAAGGGCTAAAGCAGTTACCTACAGGGGATTCTAAAATGTAAATTACTCTGATCGGACTTGAAAAGAATAGTAGAAGATTCATTGGGGTTGTTAATTCAATTTGGTAATAAGGCATTCATTCTTCCTCTCATTCTTTCTCCATCAAGATGAGAGCACAGGTCTAAATTATAAAACACATTATTGCATTCATGGTAAGATATAAAGGTGCAAATTATAGATGGGACATATGCTGGATTTTAGTGTCTCTATGGTTGCCAATATATGCTAGGATGAATGGGACTCTGAAGGCTGCTGTTCATTGTTATATTTACTCTGTTGGATTTTGTCATCTGTTGCAAATATCTTGTGAACTTTTTGCTGCACTGGGACTCAATAAATGCATCTCTCTGGAGGAACCGATTGCTGTGGGAATGACTAGAATTATAATAAAATAATTAATCATCATTCATACCACTACTATATCACTACAAAATCCTGACCTCAACCTTATAGAACACCTTTGGGATGAATTAGAGCGGAGACTTAGGGGTGTACTCACTTTTG